>CM046307.1:20327757-20759489 GCA_025267735.1 Mactra quadrangularis | reverse complement strand
GGTGGTTTTGGTATTTAAACACGTTTTTCAGGTGCCCTAGATGGTTAGCAACCTAAGTGCAAAAAATCACAGTCGCACACCTAATTTCGCCATGGCATCAGAACCGCAAAGTATACCGTGCAATATGGCTATATAGGGTTATAGAACAGCAAAAATGGCTGCCTCATCCTGGTGTCGCAAGGTTTGCACGCGTCTTTTGCTACCTTAATGTAGTTAGTTATTTGTTTAAACACATTTTCCTGATGCCCTACGTAGTTAGCAATCCATTTGCACAAAAATCATACCTGCGCAGTGAGATGCGCAATGGCTACAGGGCCCCAAAGTCGCCCCTCATCCTGGTGTCGCAAAATTTGCACGGGTTTTTCGGTACCTGAACGTGGTGGGTTTGGTGTTTAAACACGTTTTTCAGGTGCCCTAGATGGTTAGCAACCTAACTGCAAAAAATCACAGTCGCACTCCGAGTTTCGCCATGGCAACAGAACCGCAAAGTATACCGTGCAATATGGCTATATAGGGCTATAGAACAGCAAAAATGGCCGCCTCATCCTGGTGTCGCAAGGTTTGCACGCGTTTTTTGCTACCTTAATGTAGTTAGTTACTTGTTTAAACACATTTTCCTGATGCCCTACGTAATTAGCAACCCATTTGCCCAAAAGTCATACCTGCGCAGTGAGATGCGCAGTGGCTACAGGGCCCCAAAGTCGTCCTTCATCCTGGTGTCGCAAAATTTGCACGGGTTTTTTTTTGGTACCTGAACGTGGTGGGTTTGTTGTTTAAACACGTTTTACAGGTGCCCTAGATGGTTAGCAACCTAACTGCAAAAAATCACAGTCGCACACCGAGTTTCGCCATGGCAACAGAGCCGCAAAATATACCGTGCAATATGGCTATATAGGGCTATAGAACAGCAAAAATGGCCGCCTCATCCTGGTGTCGCAAGCTTTGCACGCGTTTTTTGCTACCTTAATGTAGTTAGTTACTTGTTTAAACACATTTTTCTGATGCCCTACGTAGTTAGCAACCCATTTGCACAAAAATCATACCTGCGCAGTGAGATGCGCAGTGGCTACAGGGCCCCAAAATCGCCTCTCATCCTGGTGTCGCAAAATTTGCACGGGTTTTCTCGGTACCTGGACGTGGTGGGTTTGGTGTTTAAACACCTTTTTTAGGTGCCCTAGATGGTTAGCAACCTAACTGCAAAAAATCATACTCGCACACCGAGTTTCGCCATGGCAACAGAGCCGCAAAGTATACCGTGCAATATGGCTATATAGGGCTATAGAATAGCAAAAATGGCCGCCTCATCCTGGTGTCGCAAGGTTTGCACGCGTTTTTTGCTACCTTAATGTAGTTAGTTATTTGTTTAAACACATTTTCCTGATGCCCTACGTAGTTAGCAACCCATTTGCACAAAAATCATACCTGCGCAGTGAGATGCGCAATGGCTACAGGGCCCCAAAGTCGCCCCTCATCCTGGTGTCGCAAAATTTGCACGTGTTTTCTCGGTACCTGAACGTAGTGGTTTTTGTATTTAAACACGTTTTTCAGGTGCCCTAGATAGTTAGCATTCTAACTGCAAATAATCACAGTCGCACACAGAGTTTCGCCATGGAAACAGAGCCGCAAAGTATACCGTGCAATATGGCTATATAGGGCTATAGAACAGCAAAAATGGCCGCCTCATCCTGGTGTCGCAAGGTTTGCACGCGTTTTTTGCTACCTTAATGTAGTTAGTTACTTGTTTAAACACATTTTCCTGATGCCCTACGTAGTTAGCAACCCATTTGCATAAAAATCATACCTGCGCAGTGAGATGCGCAGTGGCTACAGGGCCCCAAAGTCGCCCCTCATCCTGGTGTCGCAAAATTTGCACGGGTTTTCTCGGTACATGAACGTGGTGGGTTTGGTGTTTAAACACGTTTTTCAGGTGCCCTAGATGGTTAGAAACATTACTGCAAAAAATCACAGTCGCACTCCGAATTTCGCCATGGCAACAGAACCGCAAAGTATACCGTGCAATTTGTCTATATAGGGTTATAGAACAGCACAAATGGAGGTCTCATCCTGGTGTCGCAAGGTTTGCACGCGTTTTTTGCTACCTTAATGTAGTTAGTTACTTGTTCAAACACATTTTCCTGATGCCCTACGTAGTTAGCAACCCATTTGCACAAAATCATACCTGCGCAGTGAGATGCGCAGTGGCTACAGGGCCCCAAAGTCGCCCCTCATCCTGGTGTCGCAAAATTTGCACGGGTTTTCTCGGTACCTGAACGTGGTGGGTTTGGTGTTTAAACACGTTTTTCAGGTGCCCTAGATGGTTAGCAACCTAACTACAAAAAATCACAGTCGCACACCGAGTTTCGCCATGGCAACAGAGCCGCAAAGTATACCGTGCAATATGGCTATATAGGGCTATAGAACAGCAAAAATGGCCGCCTCATCCTGGTGTCGCAAGGTTTGCACGCGTTTTTTGCTACCTTAATGTAGTTAGTTACTTGTTTAAACACATTTTCCTGATGCCCTACGTAGTTAGCAACCCATTTGCACAAAAATCATACCTGCGCAGTGAGATGCGCAGTGGCTACAGGGCCCCAAAGTCGCCCCTCATCCTGGGTGTCGCAAAATTTGCACGGGTTTTCTCGGTACCTGGACGTGGTGGGTTTGGTGTTTAAACACGTTTTTCAGGTGCCCTAGATGGTTAGCAACGTAACTGCAAAAAATCACAGTCGCACACAGAGTTTCGCCATGGCAACAGAGCCGCAAAGTATACCGTGCAATATGGCTATATAGGGCTATAGAACAGCAAAAATGGCTGCCTCATCCTGGTTTCGCAAGGTTTGCACGCGTTTTTTGCTACCTTAATGTAGATAGTTACTTGTTTAAACACATTTACCTGATGCCCTACGTAGTAAGCAACCCATTTGCACAAAAATCATACCTGCGCAGTGAGATGCGCAGTGGCTACAGGGCCCCAAATTCGCTCCTTGTCCAGGTGTCGCAAAATTTGCACGGGTTTTCTCGGTATCTGAACGTGGTGGGTTTGGTGTTTAAACACGTTTTTCAGGTGCCCTAGATGGTAAGCAACCTAACTGCAAAAAATCACAGTCGCACACCGAGTTTCGCCATGGCAACAGAGCCGCAAAATATACCGTGCAATATGGCTATATAGGGCTATACAACAGCAAAAATGGCCGCCTCATCCTGGTGTCGCAAGGTTTGCACGCGTTTTTTGCTACCTTAATGTAGTTAGTTACTTGTTTAAACACATTTTCCTGATGCCCTACGTAGTAAGCAACCCATTTGCACAAAAATCATACCTGCGCAGTGAGATGCGCAGTGGCTACTGGGCCCCAAATCGCCCTTCATCCTGGTGTCGCAAAATTTGCACGGGTTTTCTCGGTACCTGGACGTGGTGGGTTTGGTGTTTAAACACGTTTTTCAGGTGCCCTAGATGGTTAGCAACGTAACTGCAAAAAATTACATTCGCACACCGAGTTGCGCCATGGCAACAGAGCCGCAAAGTATACCGTGCAATATGGCTATATAGGGCTTTAGAACAGCAAAAATAGGCTTCGACTCCTGGTGTCGGGAGGTTTGCACGCGTTTTTTGCTACCTTAATGTAGTTAGTTGCTTGTTTAAACACATTTTCTCGATGCCCTACGTAGTTAGCAACCCATTGACACAAAAATCATACCTGCGCAGTGAGATGCGCGTGGGCTACAGAGCCCCAAAGTCGCGTCGACCTGTAGTGTCGGGAGATTTACACGGGGTTTCTCGGTACCTGAACGTGGTGGGTTTGGTGTTTAAACACGTTTTTCAGGTGCCCTAGATGGTAAGCAACCTAACTGCAAAAAATCACAGTCGCACACCGAGTTTCGCCATGGCAACAGAGCCGCAAAATATACCGTGCAATATGGCTATATAGGGCTATACAACAGCAAAAATGGCCGCCTCATCCTGGTGTCGCAAGGTTTGCACGCGTTTTTTGCTACCTTAATGTAGTTAGTTACTTGTTTAAACACATTTTCCTGATGCCCTACGTAGTAAGCAACCCATTTGCACAAAAATCATACCTGCGCAGTGAGATGCGCAGTGGCTACTGGGCCCCAAATCGCCCTTCATCCTGGTGTCGCAAAATTTGCACGGGTTTTCTCGGTACCTGGACGTGGTGGGTTTGGTGTTTAAACACGTTTTTCAGGTGCCCTAGATGGTTAGCAACCTAACTGCAAAAAATCTCAGTCGCACACCAAGTTTCACTATGGCAACAGAGCCGCAAAGTATACCGTGCAATATGGCTATATAGGCCTATGGAACAGCAAAAATGGCCGCCTCATCCTGGTGTCGCAAGTTTTGCACGCGTTTTTTGCTACCTTAATGTAGTTAGTTACTTGTTTATACACATTTTCCTGATGCCCTACGTAATTAGCAACCCATTTGCACAAAAATCATACCTGCGCAGTGAGATGCGCAGTGGCTACAGGGCCCCAAAGTCGCCCCTCATCCTGGTGTCGCAAAATTTGCACGGGTTTTCTCGGTACCAGAACGTGTAGGGTTTGGTGTTTACACGTTTTTCAGGTGCCCTAGATGGTTAGCAACCTAACTGCAAAAAATCACAGTCGCACATCGAGTTTCGCCATGGCAACAGAGCCGCAAAGTATACCGTACAATATGGCTATATAGGGCTATAGATCAGCAAAAATGGCCGCCTCATCCTGGTGTCGCAAGGTTTGCACGCGTTTTTTGCTACCTTAATGTCGTTAGTTACTTGTTTAAACACATTTTCCTGATGCCCTACGTAGTTAGCAACCCATTTGCACAAAAATCATACCTGCGCAGTGGGATGCGCAGTGGCTACAGGGCCCCAAAGTCGCACCTCATCCTGGTGTCGCAAAATTTGCACGGGTTTTCTCGGTACCTGAACGTTGTGGGTTTGGTGTTTAAACACGTTTTTCAGGTGCCCTAGATGGTTAGCAACCTAACTGCAAAAAATCACAGTCGCACACCGAGTTTCACCATGGCAACAGAGCCGCAAAGTATACCGTGCAATATGGCTATATAAGGCTATAGAACAGCAAAAATGGCCGCCTCTTCCTGGTGTCGCAAGGTTTGCACGCGTTTCTTGCTACCTTAATGTAGTTAATTACTTGTTTAAGCACATTTTCCTGATGCCCTACGTAGTTAGCAACCCATTTGCACAAAAATCATACCTGCGCAGTGAGATGCGCAGTGGCTACAGGGCCCCAAAGTCGCCCCTCATCCTGGTGTCGCAAGATTTGCACGGGGTTTCTCGGTACCTGAACGTGGTGGGTTTGGTGTTTAAACACGTTTTTCAGGTGCCCTAGATGGTTAGCAACCTATCAGCAAAAATCACATTCGCACACCGAGGTGCGCCATGGCAACAGAGCCGCAAAGTATACCGTGCTATATGGCTACATATAGCTATAGAACAGCAAAAGTCAGCGCCTCATCCTGGCGTCGCAAGATTTGCACAGGTTTTTTGGTACCTTAATGTAGTGTGTTACTTGTTTAAACACATTTTCCCGATGTCCTACGTAGTTAGCAACCCATTTGCACAAAAATCATACCTGCGCACTGAGATGCGCGTTGGCTACTGAGTCCCAAAGTCGTCCCTCATTCTGGTGTCGCAAGATTTGCACGGGGGTTTCTCGGTACCTGAACGTGGTGGGTTTGGTGTTTAAACACGTTTTTTCGGTTGCCCTAGATGGTTAGCAACCTAACTGCAAAAAATCACATTCGCACACCGAGGTGCGCCATGGCAACAGAGCCGCAAAGTATACCGTGCTAAATATATGGCTTTATATGGCTTAAGTATAGGGGCGTGGTATTCTCTCAAGTCTTGCGAATTAGACATCCCGACTCACGTTGCACCACAGTCAAGGCGCACATCGTTCAAAACTTAGAAAAATCATTAGGCGGTGTCAGAATACAATATTTAAGATTCAATCCAAGCCTAGACAAAATGAATTTGCTCAGACGAAATATCAATTAATATACAATATAAATCCGAAAAGATAAATATGGACATTTCATGATTAGGTCCATGGCCTAAGGACATAAACTTAGATGTCTCTGCCTAAGGGCCCGTGCACTAATGGACTACATGTATATTTAACGAAACTCAGAAGTACCCCGATTTAAATATTGTTGGAAATTTATATTTTTTTTACATTTATGTCCGATCGATAAAGGAAATGTTTATAGGACCATACTGTCGTTTGATTGCATGGTTGTCATGCTCATTCATTGATGCAAACGCGGTTTTGTCGTGCATATGTTGAAAAACGGAAATGGGCACGTGTTTCTCATGCAAATATAACACGTGGTCTGTTTTTGTGAAAAACATAAGTGTGTCGATATGCACACCGAAAAATCAAGAAATGGCTCGAATGTCGCCACAAGAACGAGAAATCGGACATAAATATTAAAAAATATACATTTCCAACAATATTGAAATCGGGGTGCTTATAGGAGTTTCTTTAAGTATATATCTGTTGACAATTAAATATCAAATTTTAATTTTAAGCTATAACGTTGCGATATTTAGATGTATATAATTTTCATAGATTGCAAGAATTTATTGTAAAAAAAACACAAAATTGATTCAGCATACTTACATAAATAACTTACCACAGATCTCTCTGTCTAATGGTCCAGTTGTTCGATTCCTGGGCGGGTTCTTTTTCAGTAGGGGCATACTTTCATGTACTATGGTCATGGAATAATTTCTATGGTCATTCAGCCTCCTACCACCGATTCTAAATTGTGTGCGGCAGTTGTCAGTAACTGATGGAAGTATGTGCCTAGAAACTGGTTAACACCTAAATCCAGAGATATAGCCATTCCAGGAACGGTGGGTACGTTGATCGCTGTGGTTTGACCAATACAATGTATGGTTACGGCACTAAACCCAACATTGTTTACTTTATTTGTGGCTTCTTAGCCAGTTTTTTATTAAGGAAGGCCCTTAACCTATATCTGTATATAGTAATAGTCTTATTGTTAAGTAAATGTTAAAAGTAAATGTTAAGTAAATGGTGAAATTGGTAGAGCTTGTAGTGAATAGTTGGTGGCTGCTATGGCTCCTCTCTACTCAGGCTCATACAAGATTAATTCAAGTGGCCATGGCAGAACACACAGATTGGCTAATTGGGCAACAGGGAATTTGTATCCAGTTTGTTAGGTAAATTGTGAAAGTCAATCATATGACACAGGTATAAAACAAAACAAACATATACAATCTCATTTATTTGCCAATTGAGCAAAATTAAAACCAAGTACAAGTATGATAATAACTTAATAAGTTTAACAAGTCAATGGGTTAGCACAAAATTAGTCTAACTACATGTTAATAGAGAATGATATAGACTAGTTTTGCACTGACCTCAGTTAACATATGACAATCAGCACAACCATTAAATTTATACAGCAATATACGAAGTATAGGGGAAACAACCCAGTTCACAATAGTTTTTAACAGTATACTAACATTTATTATCTCCCTTTGATCAGTTCATAATCATTTATGAAATTCCAGAGGCTATTAACCAAACAAGTTGAACTTCAAAATAAGTCTAACATTTTCATAGTTAGACTATCATCTTCAAGTGTTATAAAACAAAATATCATGCCAATAATAAACAATATAAATTTGTAAAGCGGTACAGTGCCCTTCAAAAGTCCATGACAAAATCCTGTTTTAAACAGATTCACATTTAATGAGCAAATTCTAATAATTAGTTCATCAATATATTATTTAAAATATAAAACATGTAGTTAAAATACTTGTGGTTTGCAGGACCAGTTTTTCTAAAATTGTCCTTTGTTCAAGACATTTTATTGTTTTATCTTAAATTTACCAAATGTAATATGTTTTAACTAAAACAAAGCACTATGATTGGGTAACTTAACATACATGTACTATACAACTTGAGTAAAGATCATAAACCAAAAAGATTACAACAAAAATTTTGAATTTATGAGCAACATCTCATGTAATATAGAGTTCTAACATATGCCATTCATCAAATAATGAAGCTAACAAAAGTTTTGCACTATTTGAATCAGAAAAATTGAAACTTTGTGCAAATAACTTTTCTTCACATCTAATGGCACTAAAGAACAAGTCTTTCAGTTTTCATGCCATTGGAGATAAGTATTTATAATGCTTCCATGGTTAAACACATAATCCAAGATGAATACATGAACACTGTTCCCCAATAAAATGAATGAAAAAATGGTGCACACATAATGGTCCAACAATGGTCTTTTTTCTTACTGAAAATAATGATCTATATGATCTCAGCAGGTAGATTGAATTCATCTAGAATGTACAATGAGCTATTGTGTGTCAAAATTCATTTGGATTACACAATTTGAAAGCATTCTCTATGTTACAGTCATCAAACTGTGTAATTAGTCCCAGGTTTGTATATTATAGTCATCTAGACTTCTAGAGTCCCAAGTGTGTAACTATATGCAAGTGGTTTAAACAGTGTCTTGCGTTAGTTTGATCTCGAGACTTGAGCTATATATCCACGTTGAAGTAAGGAACATAAGATATTACCAATATTTTTACAGTCATCTGAAAACAGAAAACATTGAAAAACAAGTAATGTGTAACTTGTAGCAGTTATATTTTAACTATTTTCTACAGTAGAATCCTGACCATTTTCTGAAACATTTGAGAGTGGTTTAGTCATGTGAATATATCATTAAATTGTATCACAATTTGAATTATATCTAAAACACACATTGTGTATTGTAATATCACATTGAGACAATGTACTTCACTTTTTACAAATCTTAAATAAAATCTAATTTTAAAGTTGAAATTTTAAGTCTGGTATAAAGTTTGCTTCCACATAAATGTTCAGATGATTTTACAATTATGTATGATTATTGCAATCACCTTGAGGCAATAGATTCCTCAAGGAATCCTTGCTCAAGGATATAAGCAGGGCCCCAAGAGGTGTTTGAATCCAAGACCCCTCGATCTTAAAAACCGGGTTAAAAGTAAATTAGATACATTGAGATGGATTGAATCCAGGCGAGCACCAAATCCATAGATAACAATGACTCAAAGATGATTTCACATAGACAAACATACGGTACATACCTATCCCACTATGATGTCTTCCTATATGTTTTATGTTTAATCCAGCTAACATTGGCATCATACCTTTAGGATAAGTTGATGTTACTGAAGCATATGCCTTTAAATATAGAAAACAATACTAAAGATATATTGAAAAGTTGTGCATGACAGGAGAGTCTTGAGAATGCTATAGGACAGCCATGGTATAACATGTGACTGAATACTGTCATAAGATGCTCTGGTAGAATAAATTACTATGTATTAACAAAATAGATGTGGTTAATTTCATAAGACAACACAAAGAACGTCAAAAAATGAAATAACAGTTCTTGTGAACAACACTTAAAGTTAAGAAAAAGTTAAAATGTGGTTTAAAGTCTGTTTACATATGCATAATCATTATCCTGATCATTGAAATCACACACAGGCAGATGATCCCTCACAGTACCCATTTAGACTTGGGTGGAGTGGAACTATTGTATGTAAGTTTCTTGCTCATAAAAATCACAGTGCCCCTAGTGGGGATCAAACCTGAGACCTCTTGATCCCTAAGTGTGTGTCCTACCACTGAACCACTGCTCCTACACTTCCAGTCATTGCAAGGTACAAACGTAAGGAAATGTGACAAGTAAAAGTTGTCAACCCAAGTAACATTAAAATGTACAATGTATAAGTCACCTAGTCAGACAACACAAAAAAAGGTAACAGCAATAGATAAAACACACTTAGTTCTTACCTTTTTTATATTTAGCCAGCTGTTGAAATATTTTGGTATTTTAAGATTAAAATATGAAGCCTGCTGAGGTAACCTGTAATTTTGAGAAGTAAAATCATTTAAAATGAAATAAATAAAGTCTACCATAAATTTAAACCCAAACTTGTACATATAAAAGAAGTGACAAGATAAAGGTCACTCTAAAACAAATAAAAAAGTAAAAAGAAAACATCAGTATACATACATTATCATAGGGTTAGGCTATATCACTAAAAAAAGTGCTAGATTTTTTACCTAAATTCTATTGGGGGCCAGTTTCTCGATTACAACTTATTTTATTTCAAATATTTAAACATGCATGCATTTTTTGGAATGACATTATCATCTTCAGGATATGCCAAATAATAAATTCATAGACTGATTTCAAACATTAAAATCAACACAGATTTAAGTTAGCTGACACAAGTATTGAAAGATCAATATACGGCTACACTAATAAAGGTCCATTTTGTATAATACCTGTATATTGACTTAGAGACATTTGTGTCAATCTAGCAAAATCTGCATTGATCGTGACATAGATGGCAAACATAACAGATGTCTGCACTTACAGTCACCCAGCAAGTCATATACCTGACATTGCCAATGAATAACCTTTACCTAATGATAATTCCTGTCTGGGACCACATGTATACCACATGTATATGAGTGGCCATAGTGCAGTGATAGAGCACAAGAATTTAAAGCTGGAGGTCAATTTCAACTTAGAGGGAGAAATGGTTGTTTTTTGTGGAAGAGTAAGTAAGTACATCTGCTGACAAAAAGTGTCAATGAAATCTGGTTATGCCTCAGTCTGATAAAATCGTGGCTTGTTGTGGACCGGTACATGCAGACAGCCGTAAGCCGTGGGAAGCTTTGCGTATTAAGGTGACAGTACGCACTTGGCACAAAACAACACACCCGTACAGAGCCCTAGCTGGAAGATATGCAAGTTTAATCCATACTCGGCCACGATTGTGTTCACAATTTGACTTTGAAACTGAAACGTGTATCCATGGCTCATCTCACAGAACCTGGTAAAACATAACAGTCCGTACGGGTACACAAGAGTTTGTTTGAGTCCTTGCGGAGCTTGATCGCACGACGCCCGTACGGTGCCCTTACAGCTATTTTTATGTTTATTGGACTGTAGCTTTAGTGAGTCATCTGTATGTTGGCACAAATGACATATAATTTGTACTTACATTCTCATAAGATCCCAATCACCACATGTAACAAATAATACTTTAACATCAGGCTCCAATAATTTATTATCAACCATCCATTTATCAAATTTCTGAAAGGAAAATTAAACACTGCATCAGTTTAAACAATTATTTATAGTATATACAACAAGTAAATCTGTGAGCTAATGCTCACTAGTGATACCCCCGCAAAAATCTAAAAATATGCAACAAACAGGAAGTAGATGAGCAAGGAGCATGAAATCGCTTTACACCACATGGGACTATGGGATGAAGCAATATGCAAAGTATTAGGCTGCTGCATGTTATAGTTGCTGAGAAAACTGCGACGGAAATTTTGTAACGGACGGACGGATGCACGCACGCACGCACAAGGGTAAAACAGTATACCCCCCTCTTCTTCGAAGCGGGGGTATAATTACACATTTAAATACTACAGTTTTCATATACTTTGTAAATCAACATAGTGTATACAATATGACCCGTCAGTAACATTGAACTTATTCAAGAAGTGTAGCAAGTAAGGTAACATGAACTTATTCAAGAAGTATTGCAAATTATATAATATGCAACAGCACTTCTGGTATAGATAATTGGTTGATGACATGATTACTCTTACAATTTAGTAAGTTAACATTTAATTAACAGTTAAAAAGCATTTCAAGCTCATGCTAAGCTTATTTATGTTTTGCCAACTGAAAACAAAGTTAATTACTATTTTAGACATTCAAACACTAGTGTTCAGGCATTCATATTACTAAAGATCTAACAACAAAAGTTATTGTTAACCAGAAGTACAAACTATTCGTAAAATGTTCAATAAGAGTAGATACATGTACATGTATACATTTTTGCACAAATAACCAAAACAAAAAAATATGGTACCGTAATTTACTGTTTCTTTATTTGGGAAACCCGTTTTAAAGAAGATTTTTGTCATGAAGATTTTTGTACCCCTAGGGCCAGATAGATAAACATAAACATAAAATGTACATCTAAAGGGAAATAATTCAGTATGACTAAACATATATCCATACCAAATTATCTCCCTTGAATATCTCAAAATTTACCTCTAAAACTTCTTCTATATGAGGCTGACCATCAATCATGTCTTGCATAATACCTGTGAGCTGAAATTAAAATTTGTTGAAAGCAATAAAAAAAACATCATGCAAGCAAGTTGACTTAAAGGTTACTTATATGCAATGGTCATAGGGGGCAATTCATTGAAAATTGAATACAATTAATGTACATACATGATTTTATAAAATAATAAATACAATGAGTGAAAACTATTCATCAAGTAAGCAGCTTCACCTTAGCTGTTTTTTAAGGAGGAGGATAAAAATGTAAGAAGGACAGATAAAGATTTTTCCCTCAAGAATTTCCATACAGAATCTTGGACCCAAGAGACTGCAAATAGATCTAATGCAAGGAAGGACTATGTTGAGCAACAAAACTTGATTCATTGTAATCATCAAGTTTCATGACAATGGCAGTAACTACATTTGTAAGGGTGCTTTAACCCAGCAATCAAGCCCAGATTGGACCTATATAGTGTACACTGTCTAAGCACTGCTGAATGTGAACGGAAATCTACAAGTGTCATACATAACAAAATATTAACATTTAATATTAATCATATGAACAAGTCTTTTCTGTGACCAAACATTGTCCACTTCAACACTTAAATGCATAAGAGAAGTTGAGAAATGGTACATGAGTATCAGAAAAAGTATAAGTAAATCAATTGATGCAAATACTCATTAAAAGTGATAAGAACTCTCTTAAGTTAGTTCAAATATAAGATAACAAAAAATCTAAGGTTATAATGAGATCACCTTTACACAAAATGGAGTTAATTCTTTATGTACTCTGGGTTGAACATACTGGTGAAATATAGCCTCTGTTTCTAAGGTCTTTGCATTTATTTTTAGAACTGGAAACTCTATTATCTCCTACAAAAAACAAAACAGGATTGATCACACAAAATGCAGTGAACAACAAGATAAACAAGTAACAATTATAAAGCCTGTTAAAGGGTTATAACTAAATGTGAGTCTTTGTAATTAGCAAGGTTGTTGAACTCATTCCAGATATCCCTGAGGCAAAGCATACATAATTGCATGGTTCAATGGGGAACATATATACCAGGTTCACATCAAAATCCAAGCATGCTGCCTGCCATGGATGTTCACATACTATGACCTCTATTTTAACATGCATGAAGCAGAAGGTAGTAATAAGGAAGCAATTACTTTTTTATGTGCATACATTAATACATAAGAAGCACTCATATATTGGGGCGGCATGTAGGCAACATGCAAAGACCAATATAATTTACCACTGTGACTAAACAAACTGTCATTACCCTAGATGAATATAGAAAAATATTGTTAAATGACACAGTTCCAAGTCAAAAACATACATGTTCATAGATTCTTAATCATCAATATTTAAAAGGTGTATGTAATGACAGTTTGTAAAGTCACAGCACTTGGTAAATATTTTGGTCTTTAAATAATAACTAAAATTTTAATCATCTTTAATGTATGAATTTATATTTGAAATAAAAATTTCGCAAATGCATAGTCTATGCAGGTTGACTAGGCATGCGGAACTTCCATAATCCTACTATAATCCTAGACTCTCCGGCTAGGATTATGATTATGGTTCCATAATCCGAGCCACTGCTAAATTATAACAACATTTTTCTACTAACCTGTGGGTTAATTGGTTCATTTTCACGACAAGTAGCTTCAAAGTCTAACACCAGGAAATAATCATAGAACTGTGGTTGTAATTGTGAAGCTGTCGTCATTTTCTGCCTTGGTTCATAAGTATATTGTTTACCATGTGAAGCTGAGCCTGAAAACTTACTCATTTGATTTGATGAGGAAGTTGAGACTTTTAGACATCTAAGCCCAACTTGAGAACCATTAATTGTCACGCGCGACTTTAAATTGACACTTGAGTGTAAAGTTCTAGATAAGATTTTCGAAAAACGAATGAATCGTACAGGAAGTGTCATAAATAGCATGATATTGTGCAACAAGCTTGATAAAGCAAAGCATGTATCCAATGTTTACAATTACCACTTCCGGTTGTATCACGTGACAGAAATCGACCTTGAACTTTAATGATCAGGATGATTCATCGATGCAGCTGCCAACAATTAAACGTAAATATCATTTCTTTGACATAGTTTTATTAATCGAAATATTGCATGTACGTAAAATGATATTGCTTTGACTGATCTAGAGTGGTTTCAAGTATATGTACCCCCGTAATCTTTCTCTCTGAGCGGTTTTCTCATACGATGTAGAACTAAGATGGCCGATCTGTCAAAATCGGATTGGTTCAGTCTCTTATAGTCTTGTGACAATTTGTAATATGTTTTTGTTGTCATTTCTAGGTCTTGGTTCTATGTTGATTATGTTCTACATGCTTAATATTGAAATTACAGTCATTACTAGGCTTTATTTACTCTCCCATAGGCCATAGACCTGCGACTGTGAGTAATGTTCATGTATTGGAATTTATTCTTTTTCTATATTAATTAGTAAACATCTATTTCCAAGCAGTGTCAACTGTCATGTATGCTTTTTTTAGTACATTGTGTAACGTCTGTTGATTTGACACTATGTCAGTTGGTCAGTACTGGTTTGTGTTCAGAAGAGGCTACTAGTCCTGTATATAAGACCCTCCGTAATGTGAAACGAGTTATGGAGGGTCTTATATATAGGACTAACGAGGCTACCATTTGGACATGGCATACTGAGTATCTGTAAAGTCTCACACATACAGCGAGAGATTACGCATTTTTTAACAGAAATCATGCTCTCATGCACAGGATTCAACTTCTCACGCAAATTCATTACAATTTCAGATAAAATATTTTTTAAGAAGTACTTCTTAATCTGTAGATCTACTATTTTTATTATGTTATTACCTACCTGCATTGATACTGACATGACCAATCTTGCACACCTGTTTGCTGTGAGGAACAAATTCCAACTTTGTCTGTCTTGAAGATTGACAACTTTACATAAGACAACTAGTTTCAATACAGATTTCAATATGTTATGATAATATTTTTACCGTTGGGTTTTATCTTTTGTTTTCCTACCAGGGGGAACTGTCCCTTGGAAACCCTTCTCATGCTTTGATTCTCGCCAGTCTTGACAGGTTTGACATGGTTGCTAATTGAACTATCAGCTGGTTGCTACCAAGAAGTACCATTGGCTCTATAGCCTAGTCTGAGGTCAGTAGGAGGTCCAATTAATGAAAAGACTAATGAGCTCTAGTTCCGTCACCGGGGTGATTCTAAGGAAATAAGTGAACTATTATAATTTCAGGAATTGTAGAATATGACAACATTTACTTTAGTGTATAGAGCTTGAGCTTTAACGAATGTCCAAGCTCTCGAGAGTTTGTGAACCATTATTGAAATTCGGACACAAATATTCACCTTGCCAAAGTTTGGGTGGTTTGAGAATATCGTATGCAATTCAAACAACAATTAATTGAATAATTTAACTCACTAAAACAACTTGATCTTGCCTAAGTAATCATATCAGTTGATTAAATTTTCGTGTCCAAATTATTTCTATATCCGAACGCATGTTAGTGCATACTAACACTGGATGCCGAGAAAATATTTCCATAAAGGTTATCTTCAAAATAAAGTAAATTATGAATGCAAGTTTGTTCAAATCAACTCGCATGCTTGCCATGGCGAGTGTTCCTACCAGTTGGGCGAGTTAAGATTGCTTAAAACTTGTCCGATCGGGCGAGTAGGATTTTCAAATTTAATAGGATTATCGTCTGTTTTAATTAGAATAAAAAATATCAAAATACGATGTCCTATCAATGACCGCTTTTAGAAAGGTATATAAAACACATTCTTACAATTATTCCTCATTTAAGGTCACACTTTAATATCAATATATGTACATCGATTAATGTCTGCAATATGCTGCATGATAACTCAGTTTTCACATTTTCTGATTGATTCAAGCATTCTTGTCAAAGTTTGGATTATTTTACAAGTTACAAGTGAAAATAACTCACTGATGAGGCACATACAATTTTTAGTGACAAAAACTTTAAGGTAGACCCATCAGATTGTATAGTGATAGCATACACGAGATCTGATTTTAATGAGGTTGTTGATCAACAACTTTTAAACTAAACTGTGAAATCAGTTTTTAATGAAAGAGGAGTTCTGAATGTTTAAAATAATAAAAAAGTATGAAAAATTGAGTCGTGCATTCTGTCCCTTTAATAGACAATTTACTGAGTGAATGAACTGTGAAAATTTCTGTTAATATTGCTGTATTTGATACTTAATTATAATGTTGTTTGTACATTGTTGTTTATATTTCTTTTTGTACAAAATATATTCATTGAAAATCTAGTCAAGTGAATTCAGGCTGCAGACTAATTTATCTTGTTTAGTTTCAAGCTTTATTTTGAAACTTTTGTGGACCATATTGAAAATTGGTTTACACCAAATATGTTATCAGCAATAAATAAAGTCGTTATTATTATTATTTGAAAAAAAATAGGTTTTTAAAAATTGAGAACAGACTCAATGCTCTAAAGTTTTGTTTTCCGACTTTTCAAGCATATTTTTACTGTGACATAGCAATGATTCATTAATACATGAAGTAAATTGTATAGAATTTTCATATAATGTTGCCCAGTTTCTATTGTTTTTACAAAAGAAACATGGAAAAAAGTCTTCAGTTCTGGCTAGTAGGTGTGAGCTCAAGTTTTTATAACCTTAAACCCTGCTTCAGGTGTCTTTTGACTTGTAGCTTCACATGTTAACTACAAAATGTTGGTGTTTTTGTCTAAGACCTAAAATAAAGCTACATTGTTGTACAACTACTGTTTCTACCAATAATGGATTGGATTGTAAATTAAATTAGTTTACCCTGATTATTGATAATTTGGTTCTAATTTCCTCAGTGAAGTGATTAACTGAGGCAGCTTTCTATTTATAAGACTTAATTGTTTCACTATTGCTACAAGATTGAACATTTCATGGATTTTATTACTGTAGGATTTAGTAATTTTTTGTCAAATTAACTACATGTAGTTGAATATTAGACTAATTAGTCCCTGAATTAGAGCTAGTGTTAGGGGTAGGGTTTCACCCTTCAGGATTAATTAGGTTTAGGATTGGGATTTTATGAACTAATAAGTAAAGTTCAATGTTTAACTTTGTCAAATTAACTGGTTGAATATTAGACTCATGTCCACTGCATTAGAGTTAGTGTTAGGGATATGGTTTGGGAACTGTTTAGGTCAAGGATTAGAACTTAGTGAACTACTTAGCCTAATGATTAACTTCTTTTATATTAAGTTGATGTATTGTATTGTCTAAAGAAACAATACCTAAATATAAAATCTAGCATATTGTCACTGTCGGGTCATAACCTGGTAACTTTACTTTTTGGAATTGAAGTTTGGAGGCTTCGACATGACAATGACAATATTCTGTCTGAAACAATTTTCACTACAAGCTAGACTCATTTATCCTGGGCCATTAATTTTGACCTTTTGAATCCATTAGTTCATGTGAAAATTCAAATTCTGTTATTTCACTGATACAGAGACAGAGGTACATCTCTGTGGTTTATTAGCTAATAGACCTGGTACTATTTATGGTTTCAGAATAAAAAAGTATCTAGAATTTAGAGTTCTTTTATGCTAGCCTGGGTAAAAGTCTACTGAAATTTTCCTGAAGTTCAGGATTTTTGGTACTGAGAAAGGGTTCATTTCCTATGTAAAAAAGCTGCTTAAACCTTGAAAATCGGGGATTTCAAGATTTTGGAAATTTTGAACTTTTACCCATGGTTGCACAAATTTGGTGTTAGAATGAAGATATCAGTATTTTTTTTATACTAATCATGAACTAAGCACACATTAATCTCTTGTGTCTCTCAGATTATTAACAAAATTGACATTTGCTGGCATATGTTAAAGTTTCAGATTTTGAAGTTTATGATTTTATACCTGAGAAAGGGTCATTTTTATATAAAAAAAAATCTTCAGAAATCATTTTGATTAAATTCTGGAATTTCATGATTTTTAAAAGAATTTAAAATGTTTTAACTGTAACAAAACATGAGTCTAATGTGTTGGTTAGATTTCTATGCATTTGAACTTCCCTGTAAATTTAGTAAGGTGTAAGAGTGTACATGTATCTGTTATAAATAATAACATGTGTTATTTCTATGCATTTAAACTTCCCTGTAAATTTAGTAAGGTGTAAGAGTGTACATGTATCTGTTATAAATTATAACATGTGTTATTTTCTACAGATTATAATGATGGTATTGAGATGACTTTAATATAACATTTGACCTACAAGAACAAAGCAGTATGGATAGTTTACTAGTTGATTTAGACAAGGTTTTAGATGACTTTGAGGCTGAAGGTTGGTGTATTGATATTAGTTTGTTTTTTATTTATACAATTTTTTTAGCTTGATTGTTGATTTAAGCTAATGACCTATGGTTGGCAATCGCAAGTCTGATCCCAAGTTCTTAGATGGTTGGACTGACAGATGTTCTTGGTTATGGAAACAAATGGTTGGAAATGATCCAAAGAACTGGCCATTGAAAGTGAAAGATTACAACTCCAACACCATGATTTGTTTGGCCATGTCTATTTTATGGATGAGTTTCAGGACTGGTCCAGAGGTTTATTATTTGTAAATCTAGAAAATGTTTTCAATTCCTAGGTAATAAAATTCAGGACTTTCAGGTTTTTAAAAATTTAGTATTTCCATTAAAGCACTTGATATGATGTATTCTGCTATTTTTTAATGTGCACATCAATATCAAATTTATATATATTTGAATACTTTACTTATATAATTATATGTGTTTTCAGAGAACTCCGCCCCTGGTAAAGAGTTAAAACCAAGTGGATATCAAGAATATTTGGAGCAAACAAATCAACAAACTTGGAATGATCTTGAACAAACAACTGACTCTTATAACCTATATGGAACAGATTATAGTTCTGAATATACACCAGAGTTGAATAATAAAGATGTTACAAGCTTGAGATATGATTTTCCTTATGAACCTGAAAAATTTGACTTGTCAGAGGCTGACTTTGCTCCTTCTCCATCTGTAAATGAAGGGGCATACAATGGTGTGCTTAATTATTCACCTGAAGCAAAAATTGCGGATGAATCTACAAAAAATAGTTCCGAAAAATTTATGCTGAAAAGTGATAAGGATTTTAAGCCCCTTGTAAATGGTGATAATTTGAATGGAAATATACATGTAGACAGTAGTAATGATAGGAATGGAATACTTTCTGACAATCAGGGTTTACCACTTGTAAAACCTACAGTGCCGCTAGCATTTAACTCGCCACAAACATTTGAGGGGTTACAAGGCCCTAATCCCTATGATCAGAAATTCAAAATTCCAGTCCAGGCTGATATTCCAGTGGATGAAAATTCTGACAGTTTGACATTACAGATTAACGGACATTCCACAGATAATGTAAATTCTGAACTTGAGGGGAAACCAGTTTTTCAAACTCAGTTGTCAAGTATACCTAGTCTTAGTACAATAAATTCCTCACCTGAGTATGATAAATATCCTGTACAATGTAACACTCCTCAGACCCCTAAAGAAAACCCTTTGGCGAACCCTTTAGACATTCAGTTATCAATGAATGGTGGGACAACTCATTCAAATCTTTCAAACAAAATGGAAAATGACTCAGACACTATGCAACACATTCCTAAATTGCAGAACTTGAAAAATGATTTAACTATTAAAACATCAGACATTAAGGAGCAAAATGAACAAAATTCACAAGAGGCACAAGTCCAGAACAGTACACAATCTTTGCCGGCTAAGTTTTTGTATAGTTCAGTTTGTGGTCCTGTAAATTCTACTGGCTCCCTGCCTCTTGAATTTGAAACAAACAATCTGGAAGGTGGTGAAAACAATCCAATTACTAATGAAACAAAAGTATCTGAAAACATTTTAAGTGAAATGTCGTCTGCTCTACAAAAAGAACAAACAGTTGTGGTAAACAACAGTAATACAAGTATAAGTGATCTACAATCACAGATTAATGTAGTACCAAAAGAAACAAACTTTACTCCTAATTCTGTTGTTGGTTTTGGAAGTAATGATGTTGAAGTTGATGATGCAGACTTGGATGATTATCTTGGAGGTGAAGGTCACCCTTCTGAACTTGTTCAAAATACAATTGTTGAAGGTTTAAAAACCGCAAATACTGATTCCACTGGAACAACAAGTGCTATGAACAATGATAAGGTGTCTGTTAGTGCTATGGACACCTCAGAGCCATCTGACATACATCATAACGGAAACATCAGAACTGTTCCAAATGTGCAAGAAAATGAAAACTTCACAAAAAGTGATTCTAGTGGTGTGATAAATGCATCAAATTTGCCCACAGCTATGGATCAAGTTGAGGATTCTACATTGGAAGTGTTTAAGGTATTACCTAGTGATCCTAGCCAGTTAAAGGCTAAATCTATGGCCCCTGATCTCAGTGAAAATTTATCACCTGTAGCAAACATGTCTTTAGATAGTGGATGTGCATCTATGGGTGATAACTATGATGAAACTTCCCAAACACATCCAGACAGTGGGGATTTTCTAACTGACAATGGGGCTAGACCTAAAGATTACCAAAACAAAGTAAATAGACCCAGTTCCCTTATGGGTCTATCCAAAGTGAACTTGGACTCAGATTCACCTTTTGTTGTGAAACAAATGGCTTCTCCATCAGTTGAAAATGGCAGTGAAATTGTAGCCATATCTCAGGATACTTGTATGTCCAAACCTCAAATGGTTGTTAAATCAGCTGAGGAAGTTACTATGGAGTCTAGACAATTAATGGAAAATACTGTTGATCAGTATACAGACAATGTGATTAATAGTAACTCTGAATCCAGGGAGGAACCTGATAATGAAACTGATTCCGTTGAACTTAGACATCCAGAAAGATTTCAGCCATCTGATGGAGCAATGACAGGGAGACCTCACTCATGGAGTCCGTCAGATTCTGGTCAACAAGTACAGAAACAAAAGCGTCCCACAAGTTTAAACCTTCCACCACCACCAACTATTAACCCTAACGATAAACAGATGACTGATGATCAAAGTCCAGAAGGTGATGTTGATACTCAAGCTAGGGGAGATAACTCTGAACAAAATAATCCAGCTCCAGGTAGGATCATTATAATATTTTTATATTCATGAAACATATGTTTTATTGAAAGGTTGTTTTTGTGTAAATGTACTCAGGGTTCAACTCTTGTTTTTTCTAGGGATCCCAAAGAAACCCCTAGTCACTTTTTCCTGTTAACACAAGTCTTTTAAATACATAAATAGAAAGGCACAGTATAATTTCTGCAGAGCAGCCTTCTACAGAACAAATCCTCTGCACAACGACCACTTTTGATATTTTCCTTAAGCGTAATTTTAATTGAATTCAACCTCCAAACAGCAACACAATTTAGCACTTCCAGTGGAAGTTTTTCAAGAGAGGTTGTACTGTATAAGCAGATTCATATTTTTATCACAATTTACTTTCTATGTCACTATGGTTACAACTGTTATTTTCAGAATCTGATGTTGTGACTGGAGCTGAGGGTGGGGAAAGTCTCGTACCCCCAGTAGAAGATATGAACTATGATCCACCGCCTCCTTATTGTACTACATTAGGCAAAGTGGCCCCTAAATGGATCCCAGATGCTGAAGCCCCTATTTGTATGAGTTGTGATGCTAAATTTACATTTACTAAAAGAAGACATCACTGTAGAGCATGTGGCAAGGTATGTTATTTCTTTTTTAGTGCATGTTACTGAATATAGGATTTTTTTGCCCAAGAATTCTATTGAATAAATGACATACTTTTAAATTTTACAAATATGTATGTTTGTGAATAACCAAAAATTTGTTACTAAATTTTAACTCATAACTGGGTTATTCTCTTGGCAGTTATAGCAGTGAAAGCACTGAACATTACTTTTTATTTCATAAAAGTAATTGACTATTCAGAGATAAAAAGTGGTAGATAAAAATGTACTATTAATTTAATAAATTTAATTGTTATGGATTTTATCTTCTAACATTTTCAGGTATTTTGTTCCTCATGTTGTTCTAACAAGCATAGATTACCATACTTAAAGAATCAGGAAGCTAGAGTCTGTGTTATGTGTCATAGTGAATTAGCTGCGGGTGAGTTATAATGGTTTTGTCATACATCTTGAACTTCACTATGGAATTTATTTGTTTAGGTGAAGTTCAGATATTACCTACACATGAACTGTCAAATTTGAAATGAAACTCCTACACTTACCCTTAGATAGATAAATATGTTTAGTTTTCAATTCATCAAATATGTAAAATGTGTCCGGTCCTGTAAAACTAGGTTCAGTCCTGTAAAATTTTATCTTTACTAAACCTACTGTCCAGTAATAAACTGTAGAGTTCCACAGTGACTGCCCCTGAAAATGCTTGTATCATCAGTTCATGAACATATTACATTAATTTTTTAGCCTGATATTTTAAAGAAAAAATTCGGCGTATAGATTGGCAAAACCCAGGCGGGCGTGTGGGCAGGCGTCTGGTGTTGTTAAGAAATTGCGTTTAAGTTTTTTCTTTACCATATATTTCTGCCATTTATTGTCAGATCTTTATGAAATTCCGGCTTTTACGTAGTTTCCACATTATATTTCTTGTTCTACTATTTATTACAGTTGAGAGAGATGCTGGTCGTCCTCCTCATCCCAACAATCCTAGTGATTATTGTAGTGTTATACCTCCAGGTACACAGGCTGCAGGCAACACAGCGTCTGCTCAACCTCCTTCTGTACTGGTTCCTGTTCTCAAGAGAGATGGTATGTATTGTCTATAAACTATTTAACTTTTTACTGGGTTTAACACTGTTTCAGCTTAATTTAGGTTATTTTATGGAGGCCAACCTAGCCTTTCTGGACCCTTGTCTATAACCAGTGCTTACCTTCTCTTCTGTAAAGACGGCTACTTCTTCATATACCTTATTAATGAAGGAAAATTGACATTTATGATTATTGTCAAATTTTAGTATTATTTAAAATCTATTTTCTATTTATAGTAACTAAATTGAAATTACATTTCTATAAATAGTAACAGAATTAAAATGTGTCTATAATTAGTAACAACTTGAAAATGTCCCTTTAACAGAAATATGATTGCCTCTGTAGCAGGAACAAATATAAAAATGTCTTTATTACAGGAACAAAAATGAGAAATGTCGCATTTACAGGAACAAAAATGAAAATGTCTTTAATGCAGAAACAAATTAAATTTGTGTTTGATTTGCAATTAACAAATTTAAAAAAATGTTTTACTTTAAATAGTAATGCATTTGACTTGCAAATAGGGCATTATATAAGTTATTGTTTGAATTCATTTTGTTAATGTATTGACTGTACTGGACATCTTGTATTTAATTATACCCCCGCTTCGAAGAAGAGGGGGGTATACTGTTTTACCCTTGTCCGTGTGTGCGTCCGTCCGTCCGTTACAAAATTTCCGTCGCAGTTTTCTCAGCAACTATAACATGCAGCAGCCTAATACTTTGCATATTGCTTCATCCCATAGTCCCATGTGGTGTAAAGCGATTTTATGCTCCTTGCTCATCTACTTCCTGTTTGTCGCATATTTTTAGATTTCGTTAAATGAAAGTTACATTATGATAGTCATATTTCTCACAGCGGGGGTATCACTAGTGAGCATTAGCTCACAGATTTACTTGTTTTACTTACTTAAGTCACTCTGTAGAAAGTTACTTTAGTGCCCTTAACACACAAATATCTGTTTAGAGTAGATACAACCTATCCTTCCTACCATTACTCACATACTTTGTATTATAGATACCTTTATTTATTTCAACCAGTAGATACAACAACTCCATTTTCAGTTGATATTATTCGATTTTTTACTGTTATTGTTTTGTTAATAGTTTTGTTGACCCCATTTTATTCTCATTATGTTTGACAAAGTACAAAAATCCTATAAAATGTGAAGAAAATCAGAATATAACATTGATTGCTTTCTTGTTGTATCTCTGGGGAACAATTTAAAAGTAATCAAATATTTTTTAAGAGCATAATTATTCTGTCTTTTCAAAAAAGAAATCTTAGGAAAATACTAACATGTTCTTTATTTTTCTTCAGATATTAATGATTTAATAAGTTCTATACTCCTGATTGCTTTTACTTTTGCTGGTTCTAAATTAAACATGTACTAAGATTTTAGTTTTTACTGCTCATGATTAACGAAATGAATGTTAAGTTCAGTTAGGAACATTTTTTAAGCTTTTTTTTGATAAAGCTGTGTACATTGGCATTATAAAAGGACATCTAAGTCATGCATTATTTTGCATTATTGATATATTTTGTGATGTTAGAATTCACATAGGTTAAGCTTGGGTATGTTTTGTTGGGTAATAAAATTAAGTGCAGTGATCAAGAATCATAACTCAATGTTTTTAAGCTATGTAATTATTTCCAACCCATTAATTAGCAGACAGCAAATCCAACTTGCTGTGAGTCTAGTTAAAGCTTTCTGAGTTTGAATTTTTATTTTGACATTTTTATAACGCCTTATATTTAAGTTTAGCTTTTTCATTTTTTCTTTCTTAACCATTCATTTTTAGACTTCAGATTAACTGATAGCTTTCTCATTCATCATCAAATTATTTTTATAGGAAAAGTTGGAAGTGACAGTAAGTATTTGTTAACATGGAGTTACTCCCCTTTGTTGTTGCTTTGTTAGCATTGGAAGCATCAGCTGACTTTCTGCATTACTATATTCTTACTTAACACAAAATATATTCCAAGAAAAAATAATGCTTCAAGTCATCATCTTAATCTGATATCGATTCACAAATTGGAATATTGATACAATTTAGCATTTTATAAGGCTATATACTCTAGGACGTTTTTTACATTTCTGACTTTTCATGTTTTCTGTTAAGTATTAAAAGCAAGAAATTTAGTTTGTTTTAGTTTGTTTTATGTCTGGAACAAATTTTAACTTCATGCATAGCATCATGAGGGCATCATCTAGTTCATATAAATTGTAGTTCTAGTGGCTTCTATTACACTCCTTGTCTGACTGGAATATACTGATATATCACCGATACTTGCCTTTCAATATATCGATACAAAATTTTCTTTCAATGACAGCCCAACTAGCCTGATTGAAATTGTTATATAGTGTAGGGCAAAATTATTTCTAGATCGTAGAAAAAGTAGATTTCACTAACTTGATCCAGGCTTCAGACTAGTGGATTGAGATGATGACTTTGCTTCAATAAGAGTTTTATTTTGACATTTTTAATGTACAATGTATAAGTTTGCCCTCATAAAAGACTGAACATGTCCAACTGTGCTGCCTCATTTAATAAAATTGTTTTTTATCTGATTTGATTACTTCTCACTGGTATTCATAGGTGTAGCAGACTTTTTTAAGCCTATCATCAAATAATTGCCATACCACAAGGCCTAAAATTTGTATATATGTTACATCAACTTGTCGAGTATGTTTAATCATCTAGTTATTCGGGCTTGTTTATTTATATTGGGGCTTTAGAAAGTTGCATGATGACAAGCCCAAAGGACTTGTGTACGAAATCTTAATTTCATACACTGCATGCCAAGGTGGTTACTTATTCTAGTATATGTTTCTGTGAATGTTGACCCACCCCTGGTCCAGTGGGACTTCTACTTATATGACTCTTATGATGTCAACCTCTACTTGTTAGGAGAGGTTGAGAGACGTACCTCTTAGGAGTGAGTTAGCTGGACAATCCAAAAACTTTGCTTAACTAACTCATACAAGCTCATTTTTACTTCACTGTTGGTAATTTTCACTGTCAGTGTCCCATACATTTATCTGCTGATTTAAATACTTAATATTTGTTCAATATTCCTTTTACATGTGTATAGATATCTACTTTCATGGGTAGTGAGTACAGAAGTACTGTATCAAGAATTTAAATCAGCAGGGTTAATGTTTGCACCACTGACAGTTGAATAAAATTTACCAATACTCAGAGAAAGACTACAAACTCTATTCAACACTATTTTTGATTTTTTTCATAGAAATAATAAATGTTCAAAAAATTGTGTAAATTTTTAAAAAATATATATGATACCAGTAATGTGCAGTTAGTGAAATAAGCTGTCATGATGTTTTTACCAGCCACTTCAGATTGAACAGCAAGGAATTTTACATGGTCAATAAAAACAATAAAGCACAGTATAGCAATGGCAGCTACATTTATCAGGAATCTTTCATACGTCTGCTTGTTAACCCTTTACTAAGCAGACTATGTTATGAGTGAAAATATTAGGCCCATTCAGCTTTTCTTTAACACTGCTGTTAAAAATTAAAGCAAATTTTGGCTTATTTGCATATGAAAAGAAAATACAGCTATTTTTATTTGAATAATTACAACTAGTATTATAGTTTTAAACATGTTTAAAGCATGTTAGATTTTTATAGTAGAATTATTTAGTCTTAGATGGGTCATATGTAATGTAATGACCTTGTTCATTAAATTTTCAATCCATAATATCTTGACAACCAGTGAATAAAGGTCTTTTCTGACTTGAAGATTTCCAAAACTAGAGTCTGTGGAAGCTAATTGTCAAAGTATTTTTGACACTGTCAAGTGTGAATATGATGCTATGAAATTCCAGCATATTTTTATTTTTCTTCACCTCACATTTTTTTCTTCAACAACGAAGATGTCTTTGTGTATTTTTCTACTTTGATCCAGTCATTTACCTTCTGACCATACTCTGAATTTGTTAAATTGCTGTTTATTTCATTCTGTTTCAAGAGTAATAATGAATGATTATGTTATATGATTGCATGAGACTTTATTTGTACCATGTCTTATCAATGTTGCTGCATTCTGAAAATGCATAAAAATAGAATGTTCAGTAAAATTATCAGATTTAGTGTTTTATGTTTGTAATTGTTCAATATTGTTATTCCCCTGATAATTGTTCAGCTTTATGTTGTCACCTTTGTATTGTAAATGTGTTGTTTTATTTTTAGTTATAATGTGAATATGTTAAAATTTATGTTTTAGATGTCATACTTTTTTTTTTAAGAAAAAAAAAACCCCTATGTTTAGTTTTGTTCACTCATTTATCACCCATTCTGAAAACCTAATAGTTGCTTATGATGTCTCTTCTACTATACATTATGTTTTACATCTCTCTCTGTTCTCTATTTCATTAGGTTCCAGTCGTCGTAGCAATGAACCAAAACAAGTAATGTTCTCAGATGGTATACGACCTGGTGGTGACCTTACTGAGCTTGATGGTTCAAGTGAAATTACCAGAATGCCTCCAAGACGCTCCAGGGTTCAAAAACGTGTGGAGAGAGTTAGTCAAGGTTTGTATTAAGTATGATAAAACTGCTTAGTTTTGGTCTAATTATGAAGCAAACTTGTATTGTTTAATTTATTAGTCAAAATATATGCATAACAAATCTAACCATACAGTGGGTGTGTCCTTGTGGATATGAAACTATGCTGATCATCTTGAGTAGCCATTTCCTAGTATGTTCAACATCCATCCCATCCAAAAACCTGGGATGGTGTAATTGTAATCAGTAAACCATTGTAATCAATTACGTTTTTCAAGTAATTGACTGTAATCAGTAGTTGAGGTCATTTTCGATAACATGTAAATCACCATCCCTGCCAAAAATCTGATGTTTCTCTGTGCAAATAAACTTTAGTCTTATTGTTTAAAGGTCGGAACTCATTTTTAAACTTATTTTTATAACTTGTGACTTGTGAATGTTTTAAAACCAGGATTTGTAGCGTAGTTTGTAGCCAGTGGGGATTTGAATCTAGTTTCCCAGTTTCCTGAGGGTTTACAGCTTTGAATCTTACCCAAAGCAGCTATACCTGGGATTAAAACGAGTATAGAAAATAATGATAATGTTTTAATTTATACCTTACAGGTCAACATTCACCAAGGTCACGTAGATTACGTACTGTAACAGAACGAACAACTAAAAGTCTTATACCTGATACAGGATTACCTCCCTTGTGTATTCCAGAGAATGAGGTCCCTGGTATGTAAATAAATCTGTAGGATGTATTTGTCTGATTTATTGACATAAGAAATAAACAAGACCATATTTATAAATATAGTATTAATGATACAGGTCGTATTCTAGGTCATGTGTGTTTTTGTACTTTAAACATTGGACTTGTCCACAGAAAAGGTGAATAAGGTAATGCATGAACAGCATTTTACGGATTAAAACATACAATTTCACTTTTAACATTTAGTTTTAATACTGTATATGGACATTTTAAATTTTATATAGTGGTATGTTTACAAAATAAGTGTCAAATAACTAAACTATAAAAAAATTAATAATACACCCCTAAATATTGGTGTGTAATGAAACTTGCTATGTTTATATACACAATGTTCATGTGGACGTCCTGTATGTAAGTGTATTCTATGACACTACTATATGAAAGATATAAAGTTAAGTTAAAATACTTTAATTGAGTATATATACATGGATGAAGCACTTAATATGCATTGTTAGGTGCTTAAAACCTTTATTGTTATCTATGTAGGTTAATTTTTTTTGTACCAATTTATGAATTTTGTTTTACTTACCCATATGTATACACTGCATAAGTGATGGTATGACGGTTACAATGTGTTACTAGGGCCTTAAACCCAAACAAAATATAAATAAATTTAATCATGCGAAAATATTAACCCCTTTTTTTCTAGGAATTAATATGTACTTATTTAATTTACAGACAGACCAATTTTCATGTCATTTACCTTTATATTCCTGCCCCGTCAATATTTTTGTTGAGTGTATACAATATATTTATTTATAGTGCAGTGGTCCAGTGGTAGGACGCGCGCTTAGGGATCGAGAGGTCCCGGGTTAGATCCCTACTAGGGGCACTGTAATTGTTCCACTCCATTCTGGTGTAAATGGGTACTGTGAGAGATTGCCTGCCTGAGGGTGATTTCATTGATCAGGAGTTAATGTACAAGATTGTAAAGTTGGGTGAACATGTGAATGGAAGCAGACTTTAAACCGCTTTTTAACACTTTTTTTAACAGTATAAATACACATTTTACAATGATGAAACTAGTTTTTGTATATACATGTATTTAATACTTTCAGGTAATTGCCTTCAGCTTGAACCTGATCCTAATGACTTCATGCCAAATATAAAAGGTGAATCTTTATTTTTCTTTACTTTTTTCTATCAATTTCTGTGTTTAACTCTTACATTTATAACTGTGTTCTTTTTGTCTGTTCTATGTGTTTTTATTAAATTCTAACAGTTATGCTTGTCAATAAAATAAAGGGTTTAAGATCACACTGGCATAATATCTAATATGACCTCCATTGTCAAATACTATAAGCTATTGTTCTTAAATATCATAAACTGTGAGCTAGGCTATATAATACTGAAATGTAAATGATTACAGCATATATACATGTTTATAACGTTGAACATTGGGATTTTGTTTCAGATGAAAATAAACCTCCTGTGATATTTGCTATAAATACAAATTTGTATGTATTGGTCAAAATTGTTACATGTAAGTATTTATGCATTGTTTGAAATAATTTGAAGTATTAAAAGATACCATTTCACAGCAGTCTTGTGACTAGAATATAATGTTGTTTGACAAACAGCAGGACTTAGCACTGGTCTCTTTAAGACTGCAGTATATATTTACTGTGCTACAGATGTCATATCTAGTTATTAGTATGTTCATTGTCTTTGCAAACTATTTGTACATTTTAAAGTTTGCATTGCCATGTCAAGACAGTATTGAGACAATCTCATGTCTACAATACAATTTTTATTACAAGCTTGTATTATTGAAAGGTTGACAATGAAAATGGAATAAAAAACAACTCTAATGCTTTTGAAATCCACATTTTCAATAATCAACAAATGCTTAAAAAGTGCTTTAACTTAGAATTTAGTTTCTGTGCAAACTCTGCAAGGATAATACATAATAATGTCTATGAACCAAAGTGCAGTTTAAGTCCATTCAGTGTTCAAGGTCTGACTGATGATATTATGGAAGTGATGTATAGTAATCTATCGCAGTAAAGTTCCACTCCAAAAGACACATTAGTTCAAGCAAAATCATGCAAATTCTGAAGATTTACAAGTCCAAAAAGTTTATTTTTAGAAGAAAACAGTCTCTATTATTAAGACCAATCAATTTTGATGGCCCAATTTGTGATACTTTATTGTATATGATATATTTCAGTGGATTGTTGTGTAAATCGTACAGTATGGTGTTTTACAACCCGTGGTATGTCTAGTGTAGGACAAGAAGAGATTGTTGTTATATTAGAATGTTTAACTGAAGAATTATCACCTCCTAGAGATATATTTGTACATTTGAATAATGTGTTTGAAGATGCTAGTAGAGGTTTGTATACTTAATACTATTATTATTATTATTATCATCATTATTACTACTACAGTCAAACCTGTCTATAGCGGTCAGCTAAGGGACTGGCTGAAAGTGACCACTATAGGCAGGTGACCACTATATACAGGGTCTCTCAAAACAAACAAATAAATAAATATATACAGGAAAAGTCTTTAATTTATGCTGTTTCGTCACAATAATTATACTATAGTCGTATATAAACATTATTTTTTATTTTCAATAAAAATTAATGTAAAGACATAATATCAATTGGACAATTAATTGTATTGGAAATGAAATTATAAATCAAGCAATTTTAATATTTAGCTAAAAAAATAAGCCATTTCTTTAGACTTGATGCATTTTCAAGCCGCATATCCACAGTTGCACTTATTGCAATGGAAATGTTCAGTAACTTGATATTTTCCACTTGAAAATCATATTCATATAAAAATATTACTGGCCATGTCGACGAAAAATCTTCAAAGCAAATAATTTCAATACAAAAATATCTCCGATGTTGAGAAAAATAATCTTAATATAATCGTGCATGAACATTAAAATTATCTTATTTGATACATAATTTTCACTCAATCTTGTTTGTTAGAACACACAAACATCTCTTAAACAGATTTGCTAACAATAATTGCCATAATCTATTGCAGTAATATGTTTTTCACGCCTTTAGCGTGATTAAATGTTTACATTCTGTCAGCTGTTGACGGTGATCGTTATTTTCACATATCCGTGAAAATTACTTGTTCCGGTCAATTGACCGTTAAACTGACCGCTATACGACGCAAATCGGTCCGAAACTAGTGACCGCTGACCGCGTTGAGGAGGGTCACGCTATATAAAGGGTCAAATTAGAACAAAACTGTTCGGGAGGACCCTGAACTGACCGTAATGGACAGGGTCACGCTATATAGAGGTGACCGTTAATACAGGTTCCACTGTATTACTATTATTTTGTTTTTGTATTATTTTAACATATTCAATATATAGATTTCAAGCCCTTTTTTATGAATGATTATTATGAATGTATGGTAAAAATGATATTTTAATTTCTAAAATTGAGTTACTTTGTTACTTTATGACTTTTTTGTAATGAGAAAAACTAGAAGTGTACAAAGAGGTGTAGAAGCGTGCACACTTAATATTGTGATACACAACCTTGAATAATGATATACTTAAAAGAATTGTTCTTTATTTCTGAAATAAAGATGCTATTGATTGACAATATTCAGTAGTATTGTGATATTAATCCAATGATTCAAAATTATGACATAAAAAACAATGCTTGAATGTTCTTGATGCAAATGCCATGATATGTATGAATGTCATTATTGGTATATTTGTGAAATAAATCGGAACTTGTTTAAGTTCACACAAAAATATTTTCATAATCAATAGAATAAGCCTTTTATGTAGATAATTATAAATTCTAGGATACTTATCTTGATCCATGAGCATATGACTCAATTAGTATAATTATCAATTCAATCAATCAAATCCGGATCATTTATTTGTCATCTACCGTCGGTGTCCCAGGAACTGGGGTAGACAGCAGACGACTAGATCTTCTTACACCTGACCTCCATGAAACCCTGTTTAGGGGATCACTGTTATGCAGGTTGTATGTCTTCAAATTGGCTTTCACGAACTCTTAACAGAACTTTCTTGGCCGCCCGAGTTTTCAGGGGATGGGATGCTCAAACCAATATTCTGTTAAATGTTGATGTATGTACTATATTTTCAGGAAATGTTATAACTGAGATGGGTCATTTAATATGTATGTTCTATATTTTCAGGGAATGTTATAACTGAGATGGGTCATTCAATATTTAACCAAAGTTTTCTAGACAGTAGAGATCATGGTGGAATGTTATATATACGTGCTACATTCCAGTGTGTACAAAAACTGGTTCTACCTAACCCACCATTTCTCTTTGCTATATTGATACAGAAGTGGGAAACACCTTGGGCTAAAGTGTTCCCACTTAGATTGTTACTTAGACTTGGAGCTGAATACAGATGTAAGTTTGAGATTAAGATTTTTTCTGTTATGCTTAATGGTGAAATGTTAATATTCATATATTTTAAACGCCTTTTTTGTCTGTGACTCTGTATTTAGGGGTCTCGTTGACTTCAGAGTTTAGTGCCTTCGGATGAAAGGTTTGAAATGCATTAATGTTCCTTTTGTAGAGACGAAAATTTTCGTAAGGCTAATCCATGAAATTCCAATAACCCATTTCGGATAAAGCAGACTTATTTTTTTCTACTTAATATAGTAAAGTGGGCAGGGCGGAAAGATTATTTCGAATAACCCACCAACTTCAGATAATTGAAATTTAACTGTACATGTACATGTGTGTGTATAATGGTGTATACCTTTATTTCAGATTATCCTTGTCCATTGATTGGTATAAGAAATCGTAAACCAGTATTTTATGAGATAGGACATACTATAATGAATCTACTAGCAGACTTCAGGAACTATCAATATATGTTACCTAATATACGAGGTGTTACTATACATATGGAAGATAAAGTTACTAAAATTAACTTTCCTAAGAATAGATATGAAGATGTAAGTCTATACATGTTTATTGTAGAAGAGTTTAATGGAGTAATACTCATTTTTTTTGGCTACACATTGTATAGGTCATATCACCTGGTCAGTCAACCTACGCGCCATTTCTGGAAAGGCTAAATCTCTGGATTTAGCTATTAACCAGTCACTAGGCGCATACTTTTGTAATTCCCTGAGTGACTGATTACTGCCCTTTATAATTTAGAATTGGTGGTTAGAGGGATAATAGCCATAGAAATTATTTCATCTCCACAAGAGTATGCCTGGCCAGAAAATTGAACTTACACAAGACCATCAAAACTGAGTCTGAAAAATATCAGCAACAGACCTTCCACCCAGCAAAGGAAAGAGTAAGTGGGAAGGACTGCCAAATGTGAATATAAAAAGCTATTCAGAGGGATGAAAAGATTACAACACTTGAAAGAATGGAGGGAGGTTTGTAGGCCATCACAGCGCAGACAAAACTACAATATATCACACTGGAAAATTGTGTCTCAGTCCTGAGATTGGTTGTTTGGTGCCTGTAGATAGATAGAGAATCTTGATAACCTCAGGATACAAGAATTGCCCCTATTTGATGGTGATATTTTATATTTAATGGTTACATATTTATATATTTCAGTTAATGAAGGTTGTAAACAATAGTAATGAACATGTAATGGCTATAGCTGCCACATTTAGTTCAGAGGCTGACTCACATCTTGTTTGTATACAAAATGATGATGGTAATTATCAAACACAAGCCATTAATATACAAAATAAACCAAGAAAAGGTAACGTGTGATTTGTTTATTAATCTATTGGTAACTTTTATTTAATTGTCAGTGTCAGATCCATTTACCCTACTGGTTTATATACTCACTGCAGAATTTCGATACTCACTATCAATAAAAAAAATGCTGTATTATTGTGAAGGTTATCGAACATAGATGATGTATTTAAATCAGCAGCGTTAATTCACATGCCGCTGACAGTTGAATAAAATTTACCAATACATCTAAATTATATTTGAATCACCTTATCTGTTGATTAGTTAGTTAAGTTTAACTATTCATATGGCAGATGAAGGGTCCCATGGCAAGAAGATACTATTACTTATCGGTGGTAACTCCAGTTCCTTGTCTTTGTTCATTGTTGGCTGTTTAATTTCATTAGCTTCCTATATTTTTACTTTTCCTTACTTATTTGGTTTTTGTTTCATGTGAAATGTGACTATTGTAAAAAGTGCCCTATTGGAATGACAGAGAGACAAGTAGATATAGAAGAAAGATATCATAAAGTTTTGTAGCAACCAGTATAACTTTACTTATATAAGAAATATTTTTAATGAAGCCTACAATTTAAATTAAAAACCATTATGAAATCAATGTCTAACCATTATCTCTTTATTTCAGTGACTGGAGCGAGTTTTGTTGTATTTAATGGTGCTTTAAAGACAAGTTCAGGTTTAAGTGCTAAATCCAGTATAGTAGAAGATGGTTTGATGGTACAGATAACACCTGATTCTATGTTAGCATTAAAACAAGCTATAAGAGATATGCATGATTACCCTATCACATGTGGTGTCATTGGGGCAACTAAACCAGATGAAACTGTTGTTATACAATGGGTTGAAGAAGATAAGAATGTTAATATTGGGTAAATATACATTTTAGTGCGATCATAGCCTTAATTTACTGGTCGCTAGACTGGGACTAGTGAACATTGATTTGGGCTAGTGAAAATTACTTCTTTCATATAGTATGGCTAGTTGAAAATTTTAACTTTCACTAAATTGAGGGTTGAACCGAACACTATTACAACTCACTTTATTTACAAATTGAGTTACAATTGTGTTTTGTTCAGCCCTTGAATTATGTTAGAAGGGTTAGCACTCCAGAAATTTTAAGGCAATGACTGTTAATGCCATCTACATCTAAGTCTCATACAGCGCTTATATGCTATACTTCTAAAAATTAATCAGCATTATTTCAAAATAAACATGATTAAATCAGTCAATATGCCTATTATATGATGTTGCCTTTGAATTGGTAATTTTGTAAATAATTATGACAGTACTCATGCAAGTGCCTGTAGGAGGCTTCCAGGAAATACCTACATATTTCTGTTGAATTTGGTATGGAACTACAAATACAATGCATTCTCCTTCATACCACTGTTTAGTGTATACCTTAAACTGATATTATATATGGACATGCCTGGCTAGCCCAGTTAGTAGCTAACAGGTCTACTAATCTGAGAGTTGTGGGTTTGATTCCCAGGTGGGCCATACTTGTGGAGCTTGTTCAAAAATAATTATTTCTCCACCCTAACACTGATTCTAGATCATGACCTATATTATGACCTACACAATGTATTGCTATGGTGCTAAATCTAACAAAATATAAAAGTATATACATATATTGTCAGAGTTAAAAGTCCTGTGGATGGTATGAACATGGATGGTATAGAAAGTTTACGTATACATCATGCTACTGATTATGTTGGTGAGAAAAATATTATGAGATGGACTGAGATCTTCTTTATACAGGTTAGTTGTCGATATTTATTGTTGGTTTCTTAGGATATATGAACAAGAAAACATTTTCATGCTTTCATGACTTTTCTAGGGATTGAGGAAATTTGTAGCCAGTTTCCTAAAAGTATTGTAACCTTATGCTTTATCCCTGGTGCCAATTTTACACTCAAATGAATAAGTATGTGATATCAATTCAATGTACCTGGGTAGGGGTGAAGTGCTAGCTAGCAATATCTTTCTAAGGAAACCAACCATTGGTCAATGGATGATTGGTTCTAAATGATTGTATGGTGATAATATCTTGCAGATTATTCTCAAGAAGTTAGCATCATCTCTAAATATGGGGAAAATTATGTATGTTATTTTATTTAAAGTTGTTTGGTATGTAATCTTCAATACTACTTGCTGGACACTGTCAATGAATAGAATCAAGGTTTAAATGGAAAATACAGACCATAGAAATACTTGGAATCCACTACTGTGATATCAGTATGAATCTCGTATAGTTTAATTCATTCAACTGTCAGTGGTGCATACATAAACCCCCACTGATTTAAATACTTGATATTTGCTTGATAATCCCTGTACATGGATACAAGTACATATTTTTCATCAATAGTCAGTACATAAGTACTGCATTGAGTAATTATACTGGCAAGGTAAACATATTTACCACTGACAGTTGAATGAAATTTAACAACATGATATAATTACAGAATGAAGAAAGAGGTTCACCTAAGTGGGATCCTGTAGATTTAAGTCGTATAGGTGAAACTGTTGCTACAGCTTGTTGTATGGCATTAGCACAACATTTAGAGAAGTTAAAAGATTCACAATTAGAAAGAATTGGTTTACGTGTCACACTAGGTGCTGATAATGTAAGTAGTTTGTTGAAGTTTATTTAATCAATGTACAGTGTTCGCGATTTTTCCAAATTTCACCAAGTCCCCGGGACTCAGTGGTGTAAAATATATTGAGTCCCAATTCAAATGTGATGAGTCCAGAATTATAAAAATGTTGATGCTTATCCTGGTGTCATTTGTTTTGATGCACTTAAGGCAACAAAATGTGTATATCATGTGATTTCAGAGAAGACAGCAAATTACAACTAAAAATCGATGATTTCATTCCTTTTGTACATTTTTGAACATTTTCAAGGACATAACACTCGCCGAAAATGGTTAAATTTTTATTGTAACCAAGGGCCGTTGCAGCATCCATATACTAAAAAATCAACTGTAATGAAACATGGAAAAAGCAAAATTATTACTGCGAGCACTCAGTCTGTTACATGATGCAAAAATATCCAAGTACTATTTTTTAGACAAATGAAAAAAATAGCATGTCAATATTTTTTTCCTTCTGAAAAAACGAACCCGGCACATATCAAAATCAGGTAACAAAATAATTACCCCTACATTCTACAAGATAATTAAGTATTTTTTTTTTGTATAATCAAAACATCTCATGTCTAAATAAAAGTATAATTTTAAAAGTAAAATTTTGAATAACATAATATTTAAAAGCATTGAATCAAATGAACATATATATATGACGGTCAGGCAATTAAAATCTGATTAGCGTTCGTGGACAATATAACGAGTACAGCTTTCTAAAGCGTGATTTTTTACCTTGTAACATTTTTTTTCGCATGCCTATTGCATGGTTTCTAAAAATAGACGTGTGTTTAATCGACCGAGAATGAAAAATATTCCCACGCTTATAATTGCAAAAATCGACATGCAAAGATGTTGGGCAATTTTAGTAAACTTAGATAATTTTATAAGTGCATCTCTTTTTTTTTAATTTTAAACATAAAGCACATTCATCTTAATTGCAAAGTGTAGCCACGCTATCAGTGACGTCATACACGATTGCACTGGTATGATCAAAACAAAGATGTCATTGAAATATATGTGCGTCGAAACATGAGATCGGAAATTAAAATTGCATTTTTATGTCTTGATAAGGACCAGTCTTTAAATTCTTTATCTAATAGCCCAGATTCTTGGAATGGCGACTGTGTTTAACTTTCTTGATTGGCGGCGCGGCCATTTTGTGGTTGCTACGCAAGATGCGTTATCGAAACGCGGCTTCATCGCACTTGCTTCCAGATAACTTTCGTGAACGATAAACTTCGCCCAATGAGAAATAAATCGATTAAACCAATGTGAAATGCACTTAAACATCGAACACGTCATTTTTATCGAACGAAAAAATCCATTTACTACGGTTATATCGCAAAACAGCTCTAAAAGTGTCATATTTCCCATGGAAAAGCGTTTCGTCCCAGGGACGAAACGTCCTTGATTTTTTTTCGTCCCCGGCGATTTTTATGCGTAAATAGATATGTTTACGGCGTAAACGCGAACACTGATGTATATACTACAATGTAATTCATTTTAGCTTGATTGTGAAACAAGACCTTACAAATTAGATTTATATCTCTTGAGTCTGTTTCCTGGTCCCCCAGTACTGAGCTAGAAGAATAAAGTTTTTTACTCAAGGAAACAATGGGTATTTTTGCATTTATAAATTGTATGCTTAGTTGTTGTGTTTAGTATTTTATTTTTCAAACTTAGAAAAAGGAAATTTTTAGGTTGGTTTTCCACTAGACCTATGTTTGTATAAACTACATTTAGATTTGTCAAACTAAATTCTGACTTACATGGAAGTAAGGCGATTTTTTAGAAAAAAATATTTTACTTCTCATTTTACATGAAAAATGTATTGTATTGATGATATTAAACAGCATTTACAAGACAAATTATGATGAATGTTTCCTAAAATCAGAACTTTGCTATAAATTTTTTATGTTATTTTTATTAATTTCTTCTTCAGGTTGGATATGAAGCTGGAGCCAAAGGTACGAGATTACCTGATACTTATATGAATGACCTTGACAATGAACTTATACCAGTTATACATCGAGCATCACAACCTGAAACAAATATTGTCTTAGAACTTATTTTTGAAGTGTTGGAATGAGATAGTGACAACAAGAAACATTTCTAAAATGGCATTCATTATATAATCATTTCCATACCAGCTCATTCCATAGTGATTATAGAGTGTTTGTGTTCTACTTGTACAACGTGTATGATGATCGCATTCGGAACGACCTCGGCGATCATCTACGAAGATACACCTCGGATATCAATCATAGTAGAAATACAACAAAGTTATGAGGTCAGGCGATTAACCTCATAGGTTAAGTAGTGCCGATGTAAACAATCAACATGGCAGATCATTTTGCAGAAAGTATCGAGTACACAAAAATGTTTGAGGATCAACTTTGATTTGAGTGAATATCAGTTACAGGCATTGAAGAGCTTTAACTGCCCATAATCGTCCGTCATTTTTTGGTGTGTGCCAGCGTTCCAAACGTCGGGAACGAGGCTAGATTCTATGATGGAACTATTTTTGCTCCTCGTGATATCCAAGGTGTATTTGCGTGGAAAATCGCCGAGGTAGTTCCGAATGTGATGATCGCAGTTAACTCAATCTTATCAAAATCAGATTTTTTACATGCGCCCTCTGCAGGATTTGATGTGTCAGCATAAATTACACTTGTTAAATAAGTGAGTCACTTTCACCTGTCAAATAAGTGAGTCAATTTCACTTGTTAAATAAATGTGTCACTTTCACATGTCAAATGAATGAGTCATTTTACCTGTCAAATAAGTGAGTCACTTTTACATGTCAAATAAGTGAGTCTCTAATCGCCTGTCAAATAAGTGAGTCACTTTCATTTGTCAAATATATGAGTCACTTTTACTTGTCAAATAAGTGAGTTTCTATCACCTGTCAAATAAACAAGTTACTTTACTGGCAGTCAATGATGTTAGAATAACTGAATGGAGAAGGCTGCCATGTTGGAGGTAGTTCTAAGTAAGAATATTAGTGTTACTTGGAAAATTAATTTTATATGAAATATTTAATTTTGGGATTACTTAATATGAATGAAAAGTCAACTTGAGTATGACCTGTTATCAACTTAATATCAACCCATCAGGTCAACTGTAGAGGAAATGATGTGGAGCATTATAAATTGTCTGATTTTAATAAGATTGCATGTAACTCTATATGTTTCACTGTATAATATGTCACATATCAGAAACATAATACAAAAATAACCAGTGCTTGTATAGATGTTTAGTTCACTTCATATTATGGTACAAATCCATTAGTATCTAAAAGATGTATGGATTTCTGTGAAAGAAGCTACATTTCACTACAAGAAACCTCCTGGAATCCAAGGCAAATACTCTCTACAGAAAAGTCTTTATTTGTTGACTGGTCTACTTTTTCGATATCCTGACACATTTGAAAGCTATTACTTGGACTGCTCTTCTTTGTTATGACTTCACATATCTATGTCACATAATACAATTATATGTTATGTTTAAGTATATTGTTTATGTAAAAATAAAGTGAAAGTTTTAGAATCGGCTATGAAGTTCAAGATTTTTGAGATCTGTGGAGGCAATCTTTTCTTCTATTATAACTGTTGAAATCATGAAAATCAGGAATTTCATGCTTAAAATTTCATGATTTTGAACTTTCACTAATGTAAGTTGGTTTTGATTTATTTATCTACCAAGAAACATATAACAACATTAATCACACCACTTTCTGAAGTTTACGTACATGTATATTAATTGTCTTATGAATTGTGACACATTGTGTTATTTATAAATCATATTTTATCCAAGACCAAATTTTGTACATACATTTATCACCTGTTATTTGGAGAAATTTAATCATTTTATTCCACAAAAAATTGTTTTTCATTATATATCTGTTATATGTACTATACATGTATATTGCATGTAGAGTCTCATGTGTGTAAATTTGAATCTGATATTATTAGCATAAAAGCATTGCATTTAAATGTTTACATTAGCAAAGGTCATTGCCTTAAAACTACTTAAACACTATTTAGCCTGATTTATTATGTGGTATAGAAAATTGTGTAGCCTGAATAAATTTTTACTGGTCATGGGTTCTGGCTAGTGGGTTTATATAATGGCTAAAGGATAAGATAAACCCATGTATTTCATGGGCAGGACAGAAATTGCATTTAACATGTTACATTTTGTTCTGCATGATTTCAACCAACTGTGTCCAAACCATGAGTTTTACTATGGCTTGTAATGCATATTGCTTGCTCAGTGCAAAACTAGTCTACATGGTATTTTATTTACATTTAGTTAGACTAGTTGTGCACTGTCCCATTAATCATTTACTTGTGAGATAAATATGTCTTGTTATCAGGTACTTCATCCATGTATCTACTTTGTTTTAAGTTAACATGTTATCCCCTGAAATATTAATGTTGCAGTACAGGCTTACATAAAGTGAACTCACTAGTTAAAAATACAATAATTTTCTTGATTGTTACCATGAACATGTTACTATTTTTCTACCCCCATTTGAAAAATGGTCATATTTTGTTATGGCGCTGGTCTGAAACTCTCAATAATGGTAGATATTGATGTCTAGATGTGCATGAAGGGGACGTATCATTTTCTTTTGGATTATTTCCCTTCTATGTATGCTTTTAAACTCAAGAATTGCTCTAAATTTCTTTTGTCTCTAAACTTTTGGTTGGTACTATATATACACATCGTTATAAGAAGTACTACCACTATTATATTGTTTTATGTGGTGGAATATTTTACATATTAGTGTGTCAGGTATACCAATCTGTAAAGATATCTGTAGTTAGTTGAAGATTTTTGCCTTTATTGTTTCCTGACTGTGAGCACCCCTAGTTGATTAGAGGTTTGGAGATAAAAAGATTGAATGGGTTACCTAAACAGGTATGATTTATTATAATTGGTTGCTTTAACTTGTTCAAGATGGTTTGATTAATCATTGAGAACGATTGTTTGAGATTAATCAAGATTATCTGTCTGATTAATTGATTTAAGTGTGTAGGGAATATCCAAAATTAGCTCCGTGTGGGGAAATGACCATCACTTCAAAATTAATGATAATTTTGATGACAAACCATCATATGTAGATTCATACAGTTTAAATGTTACTTGTGTATCTGATGTCATTATGTTTTCAATGTTATGTTTGTATATAAGAAGTTCACAGTGGTCACACTTTGTTAACATGTATATTCTGATAAATTTCAACTTGCTTTTATGCACAGGTGCCATACATAAATTCTCTATATATACTATAATAATGAAAATTTGTGTCTAACACCTGTGCTTTCATGCATTAAAACCCCTTGTCTTATGTATTACTTGTGTGTGGGAGAAAGTTTTCAGGTGTGTTTCTGAAGTTTGAGAATTTTGAGACTTAAAGTAGAAGTGTGTAAAACCTTCTGTTGTAATGAAAATTCTTTAACTTTCAGGATTTTAAACCATCACCCATTCACAGGTTAATCTAAGCTGGTTGAATGATGTCAGACTGTACACTATTTGTTGATATGTTAATATTTTTCTTTGATTTATTAAGATTTTATTATTTGTTGCATGCTTTATGTAAATTTTGTTAAATTTATGTGCTGAAAATTCCAATACACCATCATGCAAGTTTCACTGATATGTTTTTTTCAAGCAGTTTTTTATAGGATTTGATTTGCAAAATGGCGTATACTGGTTTTAAAATTCCGTACCAGCACAATTTGTTTTTTACTCAACTGTGGATCCCACTTGAGTTGTGGTAGAGACGCTTTTTGAAATTAAAATTCTTTAGTCAAGTGAAAGCCAAGACCCACTGCCTTTATTTCTATTATGATTTTCATTGCAATGTACCCAATTTTGTTCTCAAAAATTTCAGATTTATGTTTTTCATTAAATTGCTTTTGTTTTGCTATCAAACTGAAGTAGTCAGATGAACTCCTAGTGGACTGATTTTGTCAGTATTTAGTGTAGACAGATTGGATTTATAACTATAGTGATTGTTCTCTTCCTCTGACATTGTCAATTTGAGGATTAAATTCCATAACATGGAAGAAAATACACTGGTGTCCAAAAGTTTCTTCGCACATGTAATATTTTCATACTTTCACTGAAAACTTGATTTTTTGTATAGAATTAAATAATTATGAATTAAAGTCATTTTTCATTATAAAACTACATTTTGACAAATAGGGAGAATGAAAGAATATAATGGAGTGTTCATGTTGAAATGTACAGTAGCTGTGAAATTAACAACAACATTTCAAGTATATCTAAATTTATTGTAAAATATCAAAAATGAACATGTGTAAAGAAACTTTTGGACTCCAGTGTATGTAAGTTTTCTTCTGTGTTAATGAATTTAACTCTCAAATATAGTTATGCTAATGTTGGTCTTTAGTATAGAGTTTTGTATGCTGTTAACATAGATTAGCCATCATATACAATTGTTTATAGAATAGAATGTATTTATCTGTATGACTTATTAGCTGATTACTTTTGCTTCCTTTATATTTTAAAATTGTACTATCAGTCTTTTGGATTTGTGCAATATTTTTTTTTTTTGCTTTATATTATTTGCTTTGTACTATGTTAGTGTTTATTTCGTAATCTTTACATTTAATGTATATCATAAGCTATGTTATTCTGATTTGTAAAATTGTTAATTAAAATTTATCTGTAACAGTGGCAGTGTCTGTTAACTGGGCTTCATCTTAACTTCAATTTTTTTAATAAACTTACTTCTGTTGAATACGATTTGTAGGCCATGTAACACAATTTTTTAGGTTATTTTATGGTGTCCAGCACACCTAACCTAGCTTTTCAGAACCCTTGTCTATTACCAGTACTCACCTACTCTTCCATAAGGCTGGAAACTTCTCCATATACCTTATTAATGGAGGAAAATTGACATTATTGTCAAATTTTCTTAGAAAGGTATGACCTTCCCGAGTGGGACTTGAACCTGTACCCCTGTCAGGACTCTAGATTCGAAATCCAGGCACACTACCAACTGCCCTACCAACCTGGGTTTCTGTTGTTAACGTTGCATAATTAAAATCACCGTTATTTCTCATATATAAAGTAAAGGGTTGTTGTGTCCACTTAAGCTCAGGTAGTCATTCTGTATGAGAGAAAGTACTTACTCCCTCACAGAGGTGGGAGCCAAGAATTGGTTTTCACCAGAAAGGATGGTTAGTTTCAATATTTGCCTCATTTGACTCTGGATGTTTTAATTGGGCGTCCTTAGTGTAAATGTTTAGTCTCATAGTATAGATATAAGATGTGGAAGTTTTGATAAGGAAACACTTTTGTAGTAGAAGTCCTGATTTAATTAACTTAAAGTTAATTTTGTTTATCAATTCTTGATCAATTATATGTATGTATTATTTTTATGTTAATTGATTTTTTGTACAATGGGAAAATTGATCTGTAAGGATGATAAACTGTGACAAATTATAAATCTACAAATATCTGTTGTTAATGTTTTACCTACCTAAATTGTATCATTCAGCACAAACTACCCCTCACCCCAAAAAGCAAAAAAACAAAAACAGAACAAAACAATTTTCACAAAAGACAACTTTCTTGTTAATTGTATTTTAAAATTGGGCATTTTTATTTTATTGAGAGTTAATTTAGTCAGCATTAAAATGATTTCAATGTTTAATTAGTCAGCATGAATAAATTTGAAAATCAGTTTCTAATCGTATTTTGAAAAAAATGTTTGTGAGGAAATTATTACCTCCCTTTTGTATAAGAATATAATGTATCGTTAAAATCTGTTATAGTAGACATTTCTTATGAAGAATTTATGAAGCTAAATGACTTGGCACACTTAACATAGATTGTGTTATGATGTATTATTTTGTATTATGTATAAAAAAGGAAAATGTCATCAGATAACCTTAAACCTTAATCAAAACAATATTTTCATGAACTCCAACAACATTTCTTGAAAATATTTTTTTATAAAGGCTTCAGATGAAATATCGGATGACTGAGTTTCCTTTTTTATATATAATACTTGCATACATGTATTCCCTTTGGAATAATATTGGACATAATATAATTTTGTAATTATCTCAAAACTATATACACTACCAGATATTTTCAGACATTTTATATGTTCCTGATTGCATTTATATTTTGTTAAGAGTGTATGTTGATGAAGATCCTTAATGTTAAATGTGATTCAAGACAAAGCAAAATATCACTTACTACATTAGTTAGTCACTGTTGTGAATTTTCCTGATCAAACCCATTTTCTCATAATTATGTGCTTTGGCTTTTTTATAATCATTGACCAAACTAATTTATCATATCGAGGGCTGAACAAAACATTAATGTAACTCTATTTGAAAATAAAAGCAGATACAATAGTGTTTAGTTCAGCCCTTGATATATTTTTTGGCTTTATTTCGTGAAAGAACCCATTTTATCATGCAAAGTGTTGCTTTTTATGTGGATAGTGATTTAATCACAATTATGTGATTTTTTCACGAGCAAAGCCATTCTACCATGCTTGATGTCTGTGAATGTATGTTTGAAATAAAATTCTGTATTAAGTTATATATAGACCTTTATGTGAGACTGTTTAGAAAACTGGTCTAGATATTGTGAAATCTTTACTTTATATGAAAAACATCATTAAATGTTAGATGTTTATTGTTAAATCTTTGTATGATATTTGTTATTTAACAGAGAATACTTTATACAAGAATATTATGGTGTATGGTATTTTTGAGCACAAAATAAATCTCAATTTATGAATGTTTGGTTTGTGTTTTATTTATTTCATTTCTTGGTTTGGTTTAGAGCTGTAGCAACACATTGTACTTGTCATATTACAGTAGTCAGTGAACCTTCTAACAGTTCCTGGAAAAGCTTAACCTCTGGATTTAGATGTTTACCAGTTTCTTAGTGCATATTTCAGCCAGTGACTGACAGTTGTTCTATACTACATTATTTTGAATAAGTTATAGGAGGGTGAATGGCAGTAAAAATTTCATGACCAAGCTCCACCATAGTATTCACTGCCCGGAAATCCAACCTAGATTTGTGTGCTACTGACTGAGCTAGCTCATAGCATTTCCATCTTTATGGCATTATCATAAAAATCTTTATAGACAGATTGAAATCTGTATAGACCGAAATCTTTATAGACAGATTGAAATCTGAATAGACCGAAATCTTTAATATCATGGTCATTTTACGGTACCAGCTCATCTAACCCGGTTTACCTGTTATTTTTCTGATTCTTTTATCTGCAGTACATAACCAGTAATCATCTACCCTACCACAAGAACAACAACTTCTCCATATACCAAATAAATGGAATTCTGACACTGCAACTCCATTTGGGTCAATTTATTTAAAATTCTATGCTTAGTCTACTGCATCAGGGACCTGGGTCTAAAATAATAACTTAACAAGACGATAAATCAATTTACAACATTTTATTTATAAATTTGACAATTAAATGCATCATCATCATCATCATCTACACCAGTAATAGTACTGCTATATATGTTATTTAATACTATGAACACATTGTCATTTATAATTGTGTGAATAGATTGATTTGACAAACAAAACTCTACATTGCATTAAACATTTTTAGTGTAATACACATAAAATAAATTTTAAAACAAACACATTCTCATGTTTTATACCCTTCACCGAGTTCATGAGTAATAACCTAACTATATACAAAAATTTTCTAGGAGATAGTAACAAATTTTAATGACTGACCAGAAAAGGAGTATCATAAGCCCAACTTGAAGAAATTCTTTTAACAAGGAAACAAATTTAACGTTTTCTAAAATCCAGTCTATTAAGGTAAAATTTGGTAAAACGAAATCAAAGTATTGAAATACAGAAAGACTCATGCACATTGAAACCTAACAAATCCATACTAAAGATTACTCCTTACTCATTAGATTCAAGTACGAAATCGAGCACGGCAAAATATTTGTTTATTGTACCCTGTATTACTGGCAAATATTATAATAAATTTATTTTCCTCTTCTTGCCATACAAAAGCAACAAGTACCGTTTCCCCTGTACATTTTGCATACAAATTTTGTTGGTTTATTAGTGTATTTTAATATGATAAATATGGTAGAATACAGTAAAAAAGCTTAAACTTTAAATAATACAATGAATGGCCACAGTATCATTACATTAAACAGCTACATACACTATTAATTTATAAATCATTTTATTGCTCTTACTTCATAAACTTTTCAACATGGAGTGTAAACCTTTGATTTGCTGTGGTTATTATCAAAAGATCAGTATAACACTAGATTGATCCCTATGTATACGGCTTAGTGCATTAACAAGATTTGACTACGCCCTTTCCACACGCTTATCAATATAAGTAAACACCTGTCACTGATCAGTGAAACAATGAGTCATATGCCAGACCTACTTTTATCGCCTAGAAATTTGTTTGTGTAGTAAATCAGAGACACATGTTTCACTCCACAGGTTAAACTAGTCAGGCATTTTCGTCGATCAACATCCTTACATACTGACATTAAAGTTGATATTCTGAAGAATGTAGCACTGTGAAACCAGGAAGTAGACAAGTGAGTGAAGCAACATAAGTTTAAACTTTCATTAAACAATCAAGCTAAATTGAATAGATCTCAGGTATTAACATATATTCTGATGTAAAAGTAATACTAGCAAATTAAAATTTATGTGAATGTTAGAAAATAAAGTCATGAATGTAAAAATAATCAATTCACACAAAAAGGATTCCACATAAATCAAATTGCAATTAATGAGTTTATTAATAAATTGATATCAATTAACATCAATATATGAACACAAGGAATTACATACAACATAAAATTTTAACTAGATACCATCAGTACAATATTCTCATGTTTTATTACCCTGTCACAACTCAAATAATAGACCTAATTTAGAACTTTAATTTATAGGTTTTTCCATCCATCCATCCATGCACAGGTAGAACAAAAAGTCTGTTGCATATTACTACTAAAAAGCATGAAATACGGATTAAATCATATAGTTCTTTGTACACATATTATCATGGTGATGGTAAAAGATTGTTAGTACAGCAGAGAAAATGCAAATATTTGAATTCCTGGTATGTTCTATTACATGGTCACCAAAATGTACCTGGTACTATTTTTTTTAATTTTTTTTCGAACTTGGTATTTTCCTAATATTGAAAATGGCCTCATTAATTATATATTTAAACATTGAAGTTAAAATTAATACAATTGGTTGCTGTGTAATTTTTTAGTTGTGACAAGTTAATAAAACAAAACAATAAAAACAATATGTACAATTATATACAGATATCATATCTTTAGTGCAAGAACAGATATAAGGTATTTCTTAAAATCAAGGGTCACACAAATATGGGGGCATTTTTCTGGCGTCCAAGAGTAGATTGACCAGGTTGACAACTCATTCAAGCTAACCTGGCCATGATCTTTTTGACTAAGATAAGAATTTATGAAGAATGGCATAGTACTTAATTTAGTGATTCATATCAAGGTAGCTATTGAACATATCTTTTCAGAGACAAAATATCATCAAGATTTAGCTAACTCCTGAGGCAGGGTTATATTTGAAAAAAGGGGCCATATTAAAATATAACAGAAACAATCAATTATTTATTCTATTCCTTATCAAAAGGACCTATGGGTAATGCCACACATCTCAAATTTGGTATTTATTGCCCAAAGGGTTTCTTAATCTTTGGTTTTCTTGATTTTTAGTGAAATTGATGATATGTTTGTTTTTGTTGTTTTATCCCAGTAGCAACACATTGTATAGGTCATATAACGGCAGTCAGTCAACCTACTCACTGCTCCTGGAAAGGCTAAATCTCTGGATTTAGCTGTTAACCAACTAATAAGCGCATACTTTCGTCAATGACTGACAACTGTACTACGTAATTAAGAATCATTGCTAGGACGGAGAATGGCCTTTAAAATAATTTCAAGACTAAGCTCCACGAAAGTATGCCCCACCCGGGATTCAAACTTACGACCCTTCGATCAGTAGACTTGCGTGCAACTAACTGAGCTAGCCGGGCAGCTTGAAATTGGTCAAACCAAATGCTAAGAATCACAAACATAAAGAACAATTACAATAGCTAACAAGAGCATACACCCAGTAGAGTTAACAACTCAATAGTGTCTTATTCTTGCACTAAGGAGACAGTATATACAGTGCCATCCAAAATTACCTTTACACTTGTTAAAAAACTTGTTATTTTCATAAATACAACAAAATTGATTTCAAATGTATTTATGCATTTAAATAGTTATATAAGATTGTAACATTTGAAAGCAGAGTAATGATACTTCATAAAGTGGAATCATGATACTTCATACAGTTGTAATTGTTATACATGTATCTAGGGTAGGTTATTACTTTCTCCAATACTGATATTTTTATTTAAATAACAGACATATTTACAGAAGTGTGAATGTAATTATGGATGACACTGTATATCATAAAATAATATCTTATCATACATTAATGCTGTAAAGAAATTATACAATATATTATTAAATAAGTGATTTGAAATGGGCCATTACTTTTTCAAGGGCAGTCATACATTGTATTGGCCCAAGGCCAAACACGGCTTATGTCAAATCACTTATTTAATGATAATTTTATTAAATAACTGCTTACAGACCAGTAACTGACATTGGCCCTTTTTTATCAACCAATTGGAGAGCAGAAATTTGTTATTGGACTGTGTCATTGGTCCTAAAAACAGATTTCGGCCCTGTTTTCAGTTTTAGTAAACAGGTTTTGCAGTATAGTGCAGTGATTTTGCCATTTTACAGGGCAAACAACAAAAAGTTATTTAATAATAGTTTTTATAACAGTAACACAAATAAATAAATCTCTTAATAAACATGGAATGTAGAAATTGTATAGGAATGCTGACTATAAACTAAGATATACATGTATTGGATATTGAAATATTGCACATCTTTAAGTTAATGAAAATAATCTAAACCTCATACAGAGAAAAAGATTTTTTACAAAAATCTTAAATACTGAAAGGATGGGTGAAAGTTATAAAAATTGAAAATTCCAAAAACACTTAAACTTCATCGTTACAACAGCATTAAATAGGAGACGAACCCTTTTTCGACACCTAAAATTCTGAACAACAGAACCAGTCCTGAAAAACTTTCACCCATATAAAATGTCTGGATACCATAAGGTACACTGAAAATGCAGTTTTGAAAGATTTTCATCACATAAAATGATGGGCAAATACTAAGTTTAAATATGCACATTGTAAAAAATGTATTTCTAAAGAAATTATTTCACCACTTAAAATAGGACGGTCAATGCAATAATATATATTAAAGCTTGCTTCAATAGAACTAGTATGAAAATGTACTGTATTAATAATAACAGACTTCTTAGAATTAAAATGACAGTAAAATTATTAACCTTTTCAATTTAAATAAGTGTAAACTTAATATTAAATAGTGTTGCCAATATGTAATTTTGAAATCAGCAAAACAAGGGTAAACCACTTCAGAAAAAAATAATCAGTTGTGGAATTGTCTACAGTAATTGAAGAAATTTACACAATTTCATAGTTCAAAGAACCAGAAAAATTCATGTGTAAAAAATTATTTACTGAAGTCAGCTGATAAACTGAAGATTTGACAGCTTAGAATATAAATACAGAATAGACATACTTATCTTAAATATCTTCAAATGTCAAAACACATTAGAATACAATAAAAATGTAGACAGAAAATTATAAATACAAGAATTAACTACCACAATAAGTCATCAACATAAATCTATACAAAATACACATAACAACAACAACTCACATTAAACAACAACAACAACAAAATATTGGAATGTAGAAATAGAGTCATCTGAGAACACTTGAAATGCTTTTTACACATTTTAAAATACAATATCCGAAATTGTATATTAAAAATAAAACACTACTTACACATAATACATTATTATTGTTAACTTAAAGTTTTACCACATTTCACCATGTGAGGCTTCTTCAGGTTTTTTTGTTTTTAAATCTGGAATTCAAATACTTGGGTTTTCTCCAGCGGTACAAACTAACTTCACTGTGACAATGACAAAATGTGTAATATTAACAATAGGATTTAATCCATATTTTGTGCTTTTCTGCAATAATAACAAACAAACTTTGTTTGTACTGCCTGCACATGGATGAAAAACCCAAAAATTTGAGTTCCAAATTAGTTCTATTGAGTCTGGATTTTATTTGATTATATGGTTTCTTAAATATTTGAAATTGGCAGAATTTTTAATATATTCCCAAACAATATGATTGTGTTGATAAAACCCAGTCTAGGATGAAAATTAAGTTTAAAAAAGTGTTAAAATGCTAGTTAAGTCAGCTTCAATATGTACAAGTTCAGCCAACTTAGTAAATTTTGTATGGTAACTTCTTAATATGCTCATTATGTACAAGAAAGTTTTGATAACAATATTGTTTTGGCAAGACAGAACTACATGCATTATTTGGCAATACAAGGAAAATCCATATTATAAAATTAAATCCAGAATTCACATTAATGTTTTAGTGTGATCAAACAACATTTAAATGTTGTTCCACTAGACAGGAACGCTGTATGTAAATCATTACATATTATCAATAAAAAAGTACAAGTAAAAATAAATGTTAAAGTTCAAATTTTCTGGTTGTAATTCTTTAATTTTCAAAAACTATAGATAATTATAAAATATTATCCAAAATTTCGCGAAATTTGGTCATCAAACAACGGCGCAATACGAATTTTAACTCTTGGGCGAAACACACCTGCATCAAGTTATGCATGAGTTATCGTTCGTGACCGGAATCGGTATGACGTCATCGTAGTCCTACATCCTGAAAGCGGTTATTAGAAACACATGTGCAAGATACTATGTTTCCCAATTATAGAATATATAGAGAAGATATAGATCGATTTTCTTCAAATAAAAAGTATTTTATGTAGAATAATCCTTTCTAGGTCGAATAGCGAAAGAATTTTGACGATTGTGCATTATTTGTGAATGTGGTGATTATGACCGTGAAACAGGTGTTTGAGACTTTTTTGAGAGTATAAGTATATATTATAGTAAGGAAAATTTGTGTCCTGTGCTTGTAATTAGAAATAAATGCTAATTAAATAATTGCTATTTACAACTAGTTTGTAATTCTTTCATGATATCAATTTAAGTAAATTTGAAGTATTAGTTCGGAGCCCATATTCTTATGAAGATGAGAATTTATTACTTACCGTTGATCATGGTGTTTCAGATTTCTTCAGCACCAGTTTTGAATTAGTATCACAGAATGTTAAAACATTAATTCCGATGCAATTTATGTTTTAAAAAAAACTTTACACTGTAATGGTTTATAAGAATTCCATCTTTGTTCGAGGGACTGCACTCACAGTGGTTTCAAATAGATTAAGATAACTTGTTCAAAACGACGACAACTCGGCGACGTAGTAAATAATTTCAAATCGTATCTTCATCGTGTTTCGAATAGTTCTTAATAATTCCCTTTGTTGTATTTATATGCTTTTCCGTAATTCCATATGAGAATTTAAGTTTTAATAAAATCACAAATAACTCCTTGGTAAATTCAACTGTTAATATATTTGTCTAACAAACTAGTAAAAACAAAGATTTATTAGCGCGAATTGACTTCCGTGAAAAACAATTTCAACTCCGATTCAAAAGATTATTTTCTAACATCATTATTCAGACCAATATTAACTACAATTAAAAAGTATATAATTGGCGACAGCCTTTTGACAGGTCATGTGTAACAAATGCAATTTGTTGGCGATGATATCTTAATCTACATTCAGGACCCCAATATATAGAGGCTCACCGCGGGACTTTTTTGTCATCTTGTACGAATTTTATTGTTGCCCGTGGGGAACCTCACAAACTTAATTAACACATTTAAAGTTAGGGGTACATCAAAATAATTTATCAATTACTCTTTTGTGTCATCAAATTATTGATACTATTGGGTATGTTTCCATGGACACAGACTCTCAAATCCTGACACGTGTTGGCTATCACTCTGCCGTCGACATTAATATACAAAGTACGTACCGAACCCTCAATCAATTTCAACATTGTCTAACAGACGTCATGCTGTGAATTCAAAAGAAATTTTTAATCCGCTGACATATGTTACGCGATATATTGGAGATAAGGTAAATGATAGTAGATGACCGTTCAGGCGATCAAGTTCATATTACGCATTTAAATATTTTTTGTGCAAAATAGCGAGGTTTAGAATGCCGGTCTCATCATTTAATATAATCGCACAACCAGCGATATAAAGATATATATATTTTAATGTTTAATCAATTTTCATTCCATGATTTTTAAATGCGATTTTTAGATAAATTAATTTTTATGCTTATTTTCCAAACTAATATTTACAGCACCCAACATTACGAAACAATTTGAGTAGTATTTTCTGCACAACATTGCTGTCACCTGATTTTCCTTTTTTAATCTTTGGTTCCTTGAGAAAAAAACACGAGATACACTATTTTCTTTTCAAAAAGGAAATTAAATAGCGTTTTCCGCACGAAGATTATATTTTTGGCAAGTATCTGTCAAAATATGACGAAATCATAACTTTACGTAGTCTAAGTTATTTCTGCCGAGTTTTTTCAATCTTTTTCCCCTTTCACTTGCTCATCATATAGAAATAAAAAAAACGCGCTTGCTCTTAACCAGTTTCAGACTCATTTAATGTAATGACGTATTCGATTTAATTTCTTTTTGAACCTTTTTTTCACGCAAATAAAAAGTACATCACAAAAAAACTACTTAATATCATGGAATTGTCGATGAATGCAATCAAATATACAACATATAAGCCTAGTTATTAAACTGGTTTATATAAAATATAAAAAATCATATAGGAAATGTAATTATTAATAAAAAAATGCAAATTTAATTTCAAAATGTTTTTGCGACTGATTAATTGACAGGCGTGTATAAATTACAATCCATAGACTGTTACAACAGGTTTTAATCGATAGGACTACGATGACGTCACACACGGTAGATAAGCGATGTTGTAATATCGGCTAAATTGATACAGGTTTAAATCAGAGTTAAATATCTCGATATACACATTGTTTACATGCGTTAAGCGTGAGTGTCTGCTGAGATACAATAGAAATACGTAATATTTTGATGTTTAATCGTTTTTTGTGTCCAACGATAAATTTCACCTTTAAGTGAAATAAAGATCAGACACCATATTTACATGTTTTGTAGTGACGTAAAAATAACAGGTTTAAATATTTTGAAATCATCTAGACACAGGAACAGATCAAAAACCTTTCATAGTAAATGTGTAACCTTTTTTTTTCGGGATGATTTTTGTAATCAATTTATATCTCATTCTTAACATCAAGTACCAAATTTCAGTAAATTTCTAAAAAATGAGGGGAGATTCAATCAACTGTTTTACTTGACTTGTTTATAGACAAGAGCATGCTTGCCAAAAATATTTTAAGAAAAGTTGAAGGATTGTACCTTGCTTGAAGTAATTAACCTTTTTAAAATGTATTCATAATGATAGAACAACACGTAAGTAAATGCAAGGTAGTTTTTGATTGTAAGAGCTGTACAATAATTCTCAACCGATCAAACCATTAATATTTACATAATATTGGTTCATAATTATACGAACCCTTCACAGAAAACAAAAGAAAACTGATCCAGTCAGGTAATAAGAAAAATCAGATTAAATGCCTCAAACTATGCAACAAAATATAGTAAACAATGAAAAATAAATATTAATTCTGAAAAACTGGCGATTAAAAAATTAAAATTTAATGCCTTAAACAATGTGATAGAGCATAGTAAATAATGTAAAATAAATATTTAATCTGGAATGAAATAAGCTTTGACCAAATATGTATAATGAAAAATTATGATACCTCTGTTTAATTACAATATACCCAAATAAATCAACAATAACAAAACAATAATGGAATGTCCTTGATTGTAAATAATAATAGATTAATAAAAATGTTACAGTAAATCAAAGTACCCAATTATATGAATACAAATCAAATAAAGTATAAATAACAATGGTTGTCATGGACACAAAAATAAAACAAGAGAACCAAAATGGTCTTAAATCACTCATCTGAGTTAGTGAACCCTTACCAACAATGTAAAAACTGTGCATGTAGGTTTTCCCTAGATTTATTGTGACCTAGATATTGACCCTATTACCAGTAACTAGTTTAAATTTGATGAGATTTTAAAATGACATAGGTTCTGATAAATATTCACTAACACTGGATTAAATATGGTCTGGTGTGTTCACAAGTAAATTTTAGGTGGTCAGAGCTGCATATTCAATATTTAACAACAATCCTAAAACCTTTTCTGCTCAGGTGAGCTAATACACAAGGCTTAATTTACATAAAACATCACTAAATGCATAAAAAAACATACAACAATGCCAAAAAATGCATGGTCAAAAAAATTGTAGGAGAGAGAGAGAAAGAAAGAGTCATATAGATACAACCCCTGATAGACCCTTCTAGCATACAAAACATGCTATGACAATGGAAAACAGGGCTGGCAAAATCAGTTGTCTGTATTGTCCATGTTGTCTCAAGGCAAGTACTGTCAAGTAAATTTTTCAATAATCTTACTCTATAATGTTCATACGGAAAAGTAACATTTATCGTAAGCCAGAGCAGACAAGTAAACAATTCTAAGATTTCGCCAACCCCAGAAAACAGAATAATCTATTTCCTGAACACATAATTTATAACAAAAATGTCTCCAATGAAATACAACATCTTAATTCACTAGAATACTAATTCATTGAACCATAAGATGGGTCAGTACAAAACTAGTCTAACTACATGTAAATAATGAAGAAAGTAGACTAGTTTAGAACTGACATATCATGGATAAAAATGTGGTATTAATAACAAATTTACAACAAAAAATCCATATAAATGCAATAGAGGTTGTGTAGACTATAATTGCTAGACTATTACTTTTTTCAACACTTTGCCCATGCACTAATTAATACTCACAACAGCATCATAAATACTTTAATTATTAACTACTTTGCATAATTTTAATAAAACATGTATTACAGTATTCATTTCAGAGTCAATTAACAGTGGATGTATCTTTACAACAGTATCTTAACTATTGCTTTTAATCATATTTTTATACATACATTTTTCAGCTATTTCCATATTTTTTTACAAAAACAGCTTAATGGTTTTTAAACCAAATTCACAGCAATTAGTTTTTACATGTAGACAACCCTATTATAGAAGGGAGATTACCGTATCAATAACTATAATCTATGTAGCTAAAACTCAACCTCTATCGCATTTTTATGGCTTAGCATAAACAGACTGGGATAAAAGCATTGGTAAAGTGGCACCTCAAAATAGGTGATTTAGTTAAATTTAATTATCATTGCAGAGTCTGGTTGTGTAAAGTGAGTTCTTTGGTTTCCAGGACAACCAAACAACAAGTAATTTCTCATACAGTGTAAATATCTTATATATTATAATGCTTCTAGTTGTCGCCATCTTCGTCTCCCTCGTATTCTTCTTCTATCATATTGCTATCTTCAGATATCTCACTCTCTCTTGTCGTACCATCATTGCTGTTGTCACGATCCTCCATGCCTTCTTCCATGTGTGTGATCATGTGACCTATCAGTCTCTCTTTTCTTGCATATTCTGCTGGACATTGGTCACACTTGTAGGGTTTTTCGCCACTATGTGTACGCTTATGACGTCGGAGGTCACTACTGGTTAAGAATCCTTTGTCACATTCTTCACACTTATATGGACGTTCATTACGATGAACACGCAAGTGTACCTTTAAATAAATGATGAAACCATTATAATAATAGACCTAGTAAAAGTTTAATACCCCTTTACTGGTTAAACAAACAAGTAAATCTGTGAGCTAATGCTCACTAGTGATCCCCCCGCTGTGAGAAATATGACTATCATAATGTAACTTTCATTTAACAAAATCTAAAAATATGCGACAAACAGGAAGTAGATGAGCAAGGAGCATGAAATCGCTTTACACCATATGGGACTATGGGATGAAGCAATATGCAAAGTATTAGGCTGCTGCATGTTATAGTTGCTGAGAAAACTGCGACGGAAATTTTGTAACGGACGGACGCACACACGCACGGACAAGGGTAAAACAGTATACCCCCCTCTTCTTCGAAGCGGGGGTATAATGAGCAACATTTAATTTAGCAATTATAGAAAGGACAAAATTAACCTAGCCAGCATTATATCAATTACATGGCAATTTATGACTTTTCCAAAACTTTTCAACAATTTTTTAGCCATACAGTCAGGCACCTTACTCATTGAGCCTGTACAGGTCTTCCTCAGTGGATGACAACTGTCCTACTTGATACAAAAGTAGAAGAAAATATGTCATAAAAGTTGTACACACAAGAAATTACAAGTTACTTTTAGTACATACAGCCTGGGTAATCTGTATGAAGCTATACTATGTTGTCACAGTGTCACAAAATACATGGGATGTGGACATAACACTTTAAAGCAAGTTGTTAAGTTACCCTACAGAAGAGCCAACCTCTACTGTCTGTCTGGTTTAATTAAACCTAGAAGTTTTATCATCAACTTGAAATCGTAGCTTCAATCTAATGAAAAGTCCCAAGATCCAACATTGCTAGGGACATTGCTAATTTCCCCAAGCAAGAAATTTACCTACATTTCTTCCAATGCACCAAGGTGTAGGTGGGTACTGTTAAGGTTTGCCAGCTTTTAGGTGATTTCAATAATCAGGGGATATCATACAAAATTGTCAAGTTGGCTGAACATTTAAATGGAACCTTCCTTCAAACCACTTATTTACTTCTAGCTTTTTTCAACTTTATTTTTTTTTAAATAGATTGACATACCTGTAGATTACTGTAGTAAGTAAATGTCTTTGCACAGATTTGACAAGTATGTTGTTTTTGTTGATTATGTATCCACATATGAGTCATTAGATTATGATTCCTAGAGAATATCTTCTGGCAAAGATCACATGTATATGGTCTCTCTCCACTGTGTTTCTGGTAATATAAATTCATAAAAGATAAATGTATAGTGTAACCTATGCAAGATATTTCACCTTACTTAACAGAAGCCAATCAAAGGCCTCTTCCCAATCAAAATGTCCTTTAAAATAAACCATGCAAGATTTCCTAAGCATACTTTCACTAGCTTTTTAAATACCCCAAAAGTAGTTTTAGAGTTAATAAAATCCCAGTAGTTAGCTCAAGTTAGGATCAACTGTTATAACTTGTGCAGGAACAAGTTGGAAGAATATGAAATCTGTTTTACTGATAGGTAAAATTTGCATATGTGCTCATACAATTTGGGGATCTTTGGCCCTGTTTGGTGGTTACTAGAGTACAGGGATTATTGATGAATTAAAACTTACAGCTTCATTGCAAAACAAGTTTTTAAAAGTTATGTATTGATTAATCATCTTCCGGTCAGCCTCCTAGTTCTTCATTTACAGGCAATCAGAGTAGTTCCTTGCTCAGGAAACATTAGGGTGAGTTAAGATGACATAAGAATAAATGCTAGTAATCTTAGACAATCTAAATGCTATATTAATACAACACAGCCATTCTAGTTCCAACATGTAACTACAGTGCAATGATCTTTTGAAAACTTCACCATATTATAAAATTTTACATTTTGAAAAATATACCATAAACCATACCTTAAAATGATCCACATATGTACTAAAATCAGTGAATTCTTCCTTGCATTTAGAACACTGGTAGTTTTGTTTTTGATTACTGTGTATCTTCCTGTGTTCCACTAAACCATCCACAGTCTCAAACTTCTCTTCACAATGTTCACATGTGAATGTGACGCCATCCATTTTCTGACTACAAGCATGTGATGCAAGTTGCTCAGTATCTTCAAATCCTTTATTACATTTACTACATTTATGAGGTTTAAACACTCCACAATACTGACGTTCATGTTTTGAGAGGTAGTCTGCACGTTTGAAGGATTTACCGCACACAGAACATGCGTAATTGCGTAAATTATTATGCACGTTCATATGACGATTTAAATCACACTTCTGTGAGAATGATTTCCCGCACTGATCACAGCAGTGTGGGCGGTTACCACCATGGGAGATGAGGTGACGGTTAAGATGGTACTTAGTGTCATATATCTTTGGGCAAAGTTTACATTGGTAATACTTGAGGTCATATATTGTTTTTATTTCATACAATAAACGTGAACACTTGGATTCCTCATCTGAGTCTTTGTTTAATTTTGATGAAGAACTGTCTGACTCAACAGCTAGATTTACTGGACTTTCAGCATTCCTCGTCTCAAATCTGTGGGACTCAATGGAATTTCTTGAACGTTTATACACAGAGGGATCTATCAAGGACTCTGATGCCAGTCTTTTGTGGCTCTGGATATCAACATGAGGTAAATCTTTGAGGTCACTTAATTCTAGTGAGTTGTCCGTAACAGAAGCTTTCATTGATAAATCTAGAATTCCACTCTCATTTCCATTAATCGAAGATTTCTCAGTCTTTTTCATACCGTTGACTTTCATGCAATCCTTTTTTCCAACACTTGTAGGGTCAATTCTTTCATGTTGTGATTGTTTCACATCAGATGCTTTCAAGGTGCTTGGTGATTTAATACCAAGACTGTCAGTGGCAACCCCAAGCAATGGAGCAAATTCCCCAATAATCTCATGCAATCCTGCTGAGTCAATATTTTCCATTTTAAACCCAGTGAGGGCATCACCAAACTGATTAAACAAATCCGTCATGATGGAATGATAAAATGGAATGATGATCAGAAGTAAAACTTGTAGAATAACAACAATAATAATATGGAATGTGATGAAGAGTATATGTATAAAATGGAACTTCAATCCATCTTCATTTATTTGGAATGTATCAACACGATGCCAAATGGCAGACTACCTCTCATGCTAGAGTATGACCTCCATCTTAATTAAATCTGAAATAAAAAAATAACAAGTAAATCTGTGAGCTAATGCTCACTAGTGATACCCCCGCAAAAATGTAAAAATATGCGACAAACAGGAAGTAGATGAGCAAGGAGCATGAAATCGCTTTACACCACATGGGACTATGGGATGAAGCAATATGCAAAGTATTAGGCTGCTGCATGTTATAGTTGCTGAGAAAACTGTGACGGAAATTTTGTAACGGACGGACACACAGACGCACGGACAAGGGTAAAACAGTATACCCCCCTCTTCTTCGAAGCAGGGGTATAATTAGATATACTTATTTCATTTTATAAAAGACCTTTACCAAATGTGTTTAAATAAATAGCTTCAAGTACAAAAGGAGTGAATATGCATTTGCAGTGATTCATTTTGCCGTGCGTCCTGCGTCAGAGACGCAAACTTTTTACCGTGGACGCAATGAATTCAAAGTATGTGCGTCCTTGGGACGCATAATCTTTCAGGTACATCTAGTTTTCCCTTTAAAAGTGTAAACTTCATTTATGAAAAAGTAAATAAAAATGCTTATTTTTGTTTAAATAAATCTTTTACATCAAAAATCGGCCTATTCAAAATACCAAATTTGAATTGAGCAACTTCTCAATTTCACTTGCCAAGTGAAAAGACAATCGGCGAACAAAAGAATTAAAAATTTAACATACAAACTTGACAAGTGTCAATTGTTAAATTTTTTTGAAAGGATTATGTGTTGGCAGGTAATTACATTTAATTAGCACCTTGTCATGACAGTTTGAGTAAACTTAGTCGTGATTTTGACATCGTTTATATCTATAAAAAATATATTTACCCGCATATAATTATTTTTTTATCCAAGTATGAATAAACAATTACGTCATTAAAAGTCGATTTTTTAAATTTTAGGGGTGTGACACTTCCGCGGATCGGCGGATTTCCGCGTTTTGGAAAATCCTGGCAACTTTTTTTTGAAAATCGCGAAATTACCGCGGAAAAGCAAAAAAAGGGCGGAAATTTTGAGGACCGATATACTAACGGTTCCGCTGATATTAATGAACGCTAAATATTAGCGTAAAACTAACAATCGCGCATCCTAGACTGTAAAAAAGAAGACAATATTACGTTTTCTTCCATTAATATATATAGACAACATCATGCGTTCACCCTTACACGATTAGCAAACGAAATATAGCTTCTACGCTCATCGATAAAATATGTTAATTCGTTCTATAATAGTTGATTAGTTTTTCACAAAAAAAATGAGAACGAACGAGTAATGTTTTAATTTTATAGAAATAAAACGATAAAAAGGCGAATGACAAGTATCAGTAAATTTAAACAAACATTTTTTGTGCGATCGACGATAGCCTTTCCTTTCCTTACCGGCAGTTATTTGTTTGACATGTAGTCAACAATTAAAAAACTAGGTCACGCTTGTTTTAAGAAATTATTCTGAATAACAATTAAATCAAATTAGACTCAATTATTCACTATAAAGCATACGCTATCAAACATCGACTAAGTGCGAAAACTTGCCGACACTTGTTCGTTATCCGACAAAGGATTAATATTGATTTCAATTGCTACAAACAATTAAAATAAAGACTATCGCGATATGCATGACTTTTGTTACGTAATATTTGAGAACTGTGTGGTCGGCTATAAGTTAATTAACTCTTAATAAATAACTGATCGTATGATAACGGGCGTTGCATCGTAACTTTTTAGCGTGTTGCACGCCTAATAAAAATTATGCGATCCTATCAACTTTCGATTTCGCCGAAGAAATCGGCCGAAAGTTTTTGTGTTTTTTTTTCACCGAAAAAATCGGCCCATTCTCTCAATTTCGCCGAAAAAATCGACATTTTCAGAGTTTGCTCATTTAAAACATTTATTTGACGCTAAAAAGTACATGGAATCGTGAAACTTTTGTCTCATTAATTTCGTGCCCGGGGATCGTATTATTTTGTGTGGGCGTGTGTGAAACCAATTTAAGTCAAGCCAAGTTGGATAATGTATACAGAAATAAAAATTCTAACCATTATAAATATTATGTAAATCAATATGCTAAAATTGATACATGCTTCACCATAACAGTTAAAGACTCAGCCTCTGCAATTTATAAGGGAAATATGTTTCAAGTGATTTCAATACAGTGTTTCCGCAACTGTGCGTTTTTGCGTCTTTGACGCATTTTTTTCAGTGATGACCCGTAAAAATGTGTTCAGTGCGTCATTTGTGACGCAACCAATATATTACAGTAAATTATTATCTTTTTCTTTTATGTTCATTCCGAGACAAAGATAACAAGGTAAATTATAGCGTCCCAAAAATCGGTATATTTTTTCATACCGATACACAGTGAAAGCAACAGATAACTTGATTATTCTATCATAACTTAGTCAATTAAATTTAACGACAGTACACAAATATATGCTGCCAAAAATAACTTTGACAGCTTTACAACAGTCCTTTTTTCGGTGATAAGTAGATCACTAATCATTGTATATGACGCGAGCATTTGGTTACGAGGTATCAATTTAAAATCATAGTGATCTTGTCTTATTAAATTAACATGTGTCACAAACGTCTGTAAATTGTATAAATTTGATCATTTACCAGCGATTTAATCCATTTCAATCCTTTGTTTGGTTACAAATTTACACATGTTAGACATTGTTAAGATGTGTGTCGTATCGGCATCTTTTCACACTCTTTGATGTTTTATTACACAGCAATGTCTTAGTTGCAATGTCTCAGTGTGTTATCATAGCGTTAAGTTTGATTTAAATGTTAATATAATTATTATGCTTGAAACAAGAATGACCTAGTTCTTTATTTGTCAGCTTAATAATTATGATCAAAAGAAAATTGCCGATTAAAAAAAATATTGGCAAATGCAGATACGCTTGTTCTTTTGTTTACTGTAATACATTCACATATTTTTAAAATAGCACTGTCTTTAAATTGTTACTTTTAAATAATTACTTTTAGACGGTATAAACTGATGATTTTATTTTTTTCCAAAAAGCTCAGCGATTTCTTGTGAAATGTCGGCGATTTTTGTGGATTATTTCAAACCATTAAACTGAGAATTTACAATTGAAAAATCGAAAATCGACGATTTTACATATTTTCCGTGGATTATTTTTTTTTAATTGCAATTTTACGTAAGACAATATTTTATGTTTTATGTGATCATGTGAAGGATAAAACCCTGTTAACTATTTAATACTTGATTTTTGTTCAGTTTAACACTGTGTTGACAAAAAAATGTCATTTCATGGTTGCAAGCTCACCTAACCAGGTTTTGCTGAACCCCTTTTTCATAAACAGTACACATGCTTCAACAAGGTCGTCAACATCTCCATATATCTTTACAGGAGCAAAACAACCCTTCATTTTTATTATGCAGCTCATTTTTAATAAAAATTGGGGTAATAGTCAAATTATAACACTGACCCTTTTAAACTTCAAATGACCCTCAAAAAATAAAAGAGGGGGTCAAAAATGACCCTCAGATTTTTGAAGATTGCAGAAACACTGTCAATACACTAATTTGCTAATTAAGTCACTGACAGATGCATTGATTTGCATTATACAATTATAATAAGTAACTGTTGATTGTTTAAAAATCATGCTTCATTTGAAGTACATGTTTTAGTAAACAAAATCTTGGGACTCATTGTCGTTTGGTAGGGACTCATTGTTTCAAAATATGTGAGTCCCATGGACTCATGTTTTCCAGCTTCAAAATGAATCACTGCATTTGTGATATTTCGAGCAAATTGATCTCCTAATTATGAATCAAAACCTGCAATTGCATTGAACAGTCCAGACCAATAACATTATTACTGTGTATCTAGGATTGCAAACTGGAACTTGGTACCTATGCCAGAGTTGGTATCGCTCCAAAAATGCATGTTACCTTTCTAAATAGTTTCAAAGGTATGCAAGCATAAGTCAGCAGTAGCTGTTGTCACAAAACCTTCCACAGCCTATTTTGCCTTGGTTCGCTCCAATCTGGAATATTGCTCTTCTGTATGGAACCCCCACACTAAGGGCCTAACCTCTAAACTGGAATGGTCCAGCGCCGTGCTGCCAGATACGCCTGCAACCGTTACAGGAACACAAGCAGCGTAACAGACATGTTCGGTAGCCTACAGTGGGAGACCCTAGAATCCAGGTGGACAAAGATACAGCTGACAATGATGTATAGGATTTTATACAGCCTAGTAGCAACACCAAAATATCTTCATAATGCATCAACCAGAACCAGATCAAATCACTCACTGAAATACCGTCTTGTGTCAGCAAGAACCGACACCTTCAAATTCAGTTTCTTTCCCAGAGCTATCAGAACTTGGAATCAACTACCAGCTGACACAGCTGAGGCTCCTGACTTGGCACACTTCAAGCAGGGGCTTGCCAAACTTCAATTCTGATCAGCTATCAGTCCAGACTGTTCTATGGTGTAATGAAGGTTGGAGCTATGCCGGTTGGGTTAATACCCATTAGGCGTTACACTAGCTTGATTGGTCTAATTCTGAGCTCCTGAAGCAGTCTGGATACTTTATTCTCCTTCAGTTTCTATCTTTGATCTGACTCTTTTCTACCTTTCTGTCAATAATCTAATCATTATCTTTTACTTTTATACTTTGTCTTACTACCACACAAAACATAATGGTCAAATCGATGACAGACATTTCGAAACTTATAGATGTAGAAAGATGTAGACAACAGTAGCAACACAAAATATTCAATATGCAACTCTTACAAACAAATTGCTTCATATTGTTTGCGAATGGTCTCATTAACTGAATGCAAGGCTGTATCAAGTCAATCTACAAATAGTCCTCACATAAAGCTCAATAGTTTACCAAGATTGCACTAGTAGTACTAGTAATCTTTTGGAAAACAATGAGCATCTGGAGAAACCTACATGCAAGTAAACTCATTGAATAAATGGCATTAAAATCATGTCAAAATGTACAAAAACACAAGATTCTTTTGCAAAATTTTACACTGTCACTGATCAATTTTATTATTTTATGGCATGTGAAAGATCATTCATTGTTATTGTGTTTACAATGGTCAATTTCGAGCACAGTGATCGCCAGTTTTTAGAAGAAAGTTACAAATGACCAAGCGCACCCTGGGTCAGAATACATTTTAACATTACCGTAGGTTACAATGAGGTCATATTTAACAATATAATTAAGGAATAATTAGAAAAATAACAGGTGTTCACTTTACCATGATTCTTACAAAGGGGCACCTGTCGGGACAATTAATTGTGACTGGTTTTAGGATTTAGTACGTATTTTTCTGCGCTTAGTATCAAAGACAATACACCAGTCTGTGATCTAAGGTCAATAACAAACTCCCCGCAGCGGTTATCTCCCTTTATCAAATCAATAAAGTAGCAACGCGTGACGTAACCGCTGTGAGGAGTTTGGGTCAATAAGCGCAAAATCACCGTCTGAATGACACGGATCAGATTAATCGGTGTATTTAGAAACGCTTGAGCATTGATTTTAATAAGCGTCTACCAGCCTTGATAGTTATGATAATAATTATTTTATTTTGACAGAAACTGAAGTTATTTCTGATGAATCCACGTCGCCCATTAAATATTTGAAATGAATACGAATAGTACTACGCCAAAAATAGGATCGTCGACTAATTCCACGGACTCAGATTCCTTACATTATCAGGTAAAACGTGTTAGAAAGTTGTCATATGTTTCCTGTCAAATCAGGTGATCGTGACTTGTCAATGAATATTTGTTCAAGGCTGATTCTATGTAGTTAACTCTTTTGATCTGTTTCAAATTCCCATTATCACAATAATATGATAAATAATTTCAAATTCAGACTGATGATACAGTATTTGTCAACAATCTCTCAAACCACAACTTTTTAAGGGGGGGGGGGCTAGACAAATAGTCTTCATCCCCTATCTCACATAGTTTAATCACCTAGGTGATTGGGATCAGTAATCTTGTAATTGTACTTTCTGATGCCCAGAGGTTATCACGATTCTCAATCAAACATCTGGGGCCACATGGGCAATATCAGAAATGAAATGTCATAAATTTTGGCCAATATTGACCAATCAAAATGATCTCACAAAAATTTTATGCGACAAGCACCATCTGCCATCTGGTGACAAAAGTTTGAATAAGAATCTATTACCTTTCCACCAATCATACAGTGAACTCGACATTTCCGGGTCATCGACAATATTCCGGGTAACTTTTTTGAAATAGTGCAGACGATTCCTTAAACATTCAATATTTTGATTATATGATAGTTAAGTCATGTACACTAACCACTTAGCTACCGTTACACAAACTTTCCAAGTTAACATTTCTCTACCGGAAGTCATAGTCATGAAACACTAAACAGCGTCGTTTCCAACCAATGCGAAAGTACGTGAGCGTTTCGTCCATGCGTTCGAAAAAACAGCGATTTATATCCACAATTTAGATAAAATAAGTCCTTATTGCACATCATTTTGCTGGAAATTTATCGGTGAACACAATTTAACTCATAGATTTGTTTAATCTAATTACTGTTTGACAATAATGCAGACAATTTGACCTGTTAAGCATGTGACAATTTCGGGTCAAAACTTAACCCGTATTATATACAATCATTTATTTGAATTAAAAAGTATTTTTTTAACATTTAAAGTTTATTTTATACATAATTATATCCCATATGTAAGATATTTGTCAATTAAATACAATTATTGTTTGATATTTTGAGTTTTACTTTTTACATGCAACTAATTGTATTTATGGTACTTGTTTTTATATGCAATAGGTAATTGCAAGTGACATGATTAAATCTTTAATTTAAGAGCTTTTTTTTGTTTAACTTGGAAGAAAATATGAGATAAAGTCTTTATGGACAAAAAGTCGACAGTTTTATTGATTTTAACCCTGTTGAGACCACTCCGGATTACAGAGACAAGCATCTGTCACGTGACCCAGAATTGGCAAGTGCGACCCATAACTATCGAGTTTGCAACATGCAATTTCGAAAATTGTAGGAAATTACAAGCAAAGAAACACTATTAATTTATTATAGCATGGTAAAGTGGAAGTATTTGTTTATCAATTTATGCAGGTTTGATTCCCACAACTTTCGTTTTGAAGAGACACGCATCGTTTGTTTCGTTACTGACCCGGAATTGTCGAGTTCACTGTACTTTGGTCTATACAAAGTCTTGACCCCAGTTCAACATAGACTAAATTGAAGAATCAAACTAATAGACTGTATAATTTCTGTTACCTAGGTGATACATAATCTAGGATCAAGCTACGTATACTTTCACCAGTCCTGGTGTTTAATCCTTTTAATCCTATTGATGGTCCCACAAAGTATCCAGTAGCAATATACACCAATCAAGAATAATGGCATTGTTGTTTGTTTTATGGCAGGATGTTAGAAAGGTGATGATTATATGAGTGGAAGACTTATTAATGATATTATCAGACGATTGTTTAATACAGAGGATGAAACTAATCCCCTTTATTTAATAGATTAAAGGTGTCTAAACTCAATCAATGACACAAATAAAAAATTTAATTGATTAGTGTTATATAGCAATGATATTGATCTTTGATATGCACTTACTTTTGAGCTTGGGTCAAATGAGAGCCCTGGATTAGGGGTAAGGTTTTGGAGAATATTGCACACTGAAGTACATAAAATAAACGTATTTTAAATGCAAATTAATAAATGTTATTAAAATTTTAACAGAATGAATTGAAAATATACAAATCATTTTTTTCTTTTTTATGATGTGTAATGTGGCTGTCACAGCACATTTGAACATTCATTTTTGATATTTTATGTTAACTATATGATTTGGTTTATTTATTGTCTTTAAGCACTGTGTTAGCACACAGCACAGATTTTCTATGACATTTGCAGTAGTAGTATGATAGTATGACTATTTGTATGCCATATGTCATGTTAAATTGTTACCGAAATAAAATTATTATTATTATTTTTATGTGGCCAGCTTAGTTCATTTTGTGGACTTACGTAGCAAATTTTTTAATTGGTTTATAAAATAATACCAAATGTGCATACTCAATTTTTATTGTGTGGCTCCAGAGGTTAGATCAAGTATCTTGATTACCTCAATTATTATCTCAATCATTTCATACACTAATTAATTGGAAACACAAATGCAAATTTTAGCAATAAAGTCATGAATACATGATTCAAAGTTCTATTCAAAATGTTTTGTTATTATGATGTGAATGGGTAAGTAATTTGCTACAATAAAAATTTTAGATTAAAGAACAAATGGCATTGTAATAATTCACAATGTATATAATTTTAACATTACAGGATCTGGTGATTGGATGTTTGTTAGCAATATGTGGAAATCTACTCATCAGTGTCTCATTAAACTTACAGGTAAACTTTTTTATATCCTTAACTCATGTCATATATTCCTCATTCATATAATTATTTTAGTGTAGAAACTGTTTTCAATATGTTTCTTAACCCAGTGTAACTATTCAGATTTAAAAAAAAAATTATGTTTGTGTAACACAACTATAGGACTGAATCCAGATGATTTTTTTCTGCTTTGACTTGTTTAACTAAGGGGCCTTAAATAAAGTTGTTCCTGCTCTCAATTAAAAAAAATACGATATCCTAAAGAAATGACTTTTCTAAATATAATTTCTTATTAACAACAGACATTAATGTATTTACATGTATATCTGTTATCAAATTTTATCATGATGATTTTTATAAAAATACTTTTTTTTTTAGAAAATTAGAAAATGCAAATAAGGAGTATATATTTATCTTTAGCCAGATTTTTCAACCAAATAATTCGGCTTATAGTTTGGTGAAACCCGTGCGGGCATCCAATGTTATTAACAATTGCGTTAAAGTTTTTTCTTTACCATACATTTCTGCCATTTATTGTCAGATCTTTATGAAACTTCATACAATGATAACATACCAATTAGAAAGTAACCACAACTCTACCTGGCTTTATTATGGATTATTTCCCTTTGTTATGTTTGCGTTAAAATTTTTATTATGTTGGATATCTCTGCCATTTATGGTCAGATCTTGATGAAAATCCAGTTTTAATGTGGTTTCCACATTACATTTCTTGTTTAAAATAAATGTTGTTTTTTTTTAAATATGTCATGTCTATGGAAAATCATGAATCTATTTATAGAAATATACTCATGTGAAAAATGAGCAAAGTGAAGTTCAGCAACATTATACAAAAAATCCATTATGGTGGTTAGGTGTAAGTTTAATGGTGATAGGAGAAGTTGGCAACTTTTCAGCTTATGGATATGCTCCTGCTTCCTTGGTAGCTCCTCTTGGAACTACTACTGTAGTTGGTAAGTTTATTTCTTTAGAGATTTGTGATTCTAAAGCAGAAAGCAGGACACTGCACCCTGCACCTTTTCTCTCCTCCCTGCCCGTTTTTGCCCCTCCCTTTGCAGAAATAGTTATTTTGAAACATTATCCCTCTGATGTGCCCTGCCTTTTTTCAGCTCCCATGTTTTTGGCAGAGTTCTAGAAAAATCAATAATGATTGATATGTAAATAGAAAAAAGGCAGAGGGGCAGGGTGTATCAGTGGGATGCAGGTGGCACAATTAGAGTATCTGCACATGGAGGGAAGAAAATGAACAGGGTGATTGACACTGATATTCTGCTATTGAAAAATCAATTATCTTAGTAAAAAAAATTATCTTTTCACCTTCAAGACAAATATATACATGGGTGATACATTTGAATCCACTTAATCACAATATTATGTCACTATAAATAATAAAGCACTTCAACAACCTGAAAGTCAATAGGAATATATCATGAATTAGAATACAGAAGCCTTGTCATTTGTTTTTTTCTATTTAAGTTAAATTGTCTATATTCTTCTTTCTGTTTTAATCCAGCTTCACTTTAGAACGTAAGAAATAACATTAAATGATCCAAAAGTAAAATAACTCCTGACAAGTTTAAATTAGATCCACAAAATTGAACTAATACAACATTATTTGTACTTGATGAATGTAACTGTAAGTATTATTACTGTCCATGAAGAAGGTGATAGCTAGAATGTAGATGCTTTAACTTGGGGTAGAAATAGTTCACATTAAAAATGTACTTGCAAGGGATGTGAAATTTTATGATCAATGCTTAAATCCTTTTGATTTTTCATCTAAAAATAATTTAGAATACGGCAAAACAACAACTTGTTTAATAATTTAGTAATAGTAGTAATACTCCACTTTAGTCTTTTTGTAACATAATTGTCAGGGGCGGATCCAGGATTTTTTCTAGGGGGGGGTCCAAACTTTTCTAGGGTGGTCCAAACATTTACATTTTTCAGAAAAAATGCAACATATTAATAATAATAACTACATAACCACTAAATCTATGTTAAGCACCAAGAAAAATTGCTTCATGCTTCTTAAAAATGACTTACAGTCAAGAAATACACCAATAGACAGGTACATTTTCCAAATTCTAGAGGGGGTCCGGACCCCCTAACCCCCCCCCCCCTCCTCGCTGGATCCGCTCATGATTTTATTCTATTACTTTATTTCAGCCAACATGTTTTTAGCTGCAATATTTTTAAAGGAGAAGATTCGTGCTGAAAACTTATTTGGTAAGTATAGTCTAAATGCACATATCTTCATAGTTTTATGCAAAAACCCATTACAATTTTTTACTTGTCATCAAAAGTTTGAAAACAAAATTTGAAGACATGCTTTTTTGAGGCAAACTCTAGTATATATAAGATCTGCTTGCCTTGTTATTTCATTTTTGTAGTTAGAAATAAATATAATTGAATTATTATATTGGTAATGTGAAAAAAGCCTATTTTTCTGAAGTTTAAGATTGCTTTACAAAACACTACATTCTTAATTCATAACTTATTGGCAAAATTGTTCAAAACTTGTTTATTTATCTTTCAGGTTCTGTCTTAGCGGTTATTGGTGCAATTTTGGTTGTAGCTTTTGCTCCAAAGGTAAGATTTTCTTTATTTAAGCTGTAATTTTCAAGTAGTGCTGCTAAACTATAACCTCCTAGGGCTGCTACGATTTGATACATCGAAAAAAGATTGCAAGGGAGCTGATGCGATTTTGATTCAGGATCTGTGGTTTTCTATTTGATACTGGCCTTAAAACATGTCTATGAAAGATAATAAGAATTAAAGCCAATGTGTGTTGACTGTTTTTTCCCCGTACATTTCTCTTAAGTTTCCATCATGATTTTAAGTAATGTCTCTTAGAAACTCTGTTCCAAATTTATGTTTTATATAGTATTAGTAAATAAATTTCAGAAACAATTTATTTTATCAATTTAATTTAGTTAAAGCTCAAATGAATGTATTGATGTATATTTGGAATAAACTACAATATTCAATGAATCATATCGATTGACTTTCTGGTGAATCCTTGCAGTCCTATAACCTACAATTAATGTTGTAGAAACAATCTTTGGACTTGTATTATGTCTCTCTATATTTCAGAAAGAAAAAGTTTTAACTGGAGAGATGCTCAATCAGTATTTGACAGATATATCATTTGTAGTATATATTGTAAGTATCCAAAAATACAGTTATCAAGCATGAATAAACATGCTATTGTTAATGTTCTGATGCAGAATAACAAGGTACTCCATTCTGATCCTTTTCTCTGCTCAGTTATCTTTTCACTCTGTCTTACGTAAAAATAGCTACACATGACCCTGCATTACACTGATGCACCCTGACCCTCTCCCACCTTCTTGCTGCCATATACATACTCAGCTGGGTTGACAGTCATTTGCTATTACCTCTGATAATAGAAAACACCCTCAAGTAATTAATCTTTTCAGTACCCATTAACACCTTGATAGAGTGAAGCAATTACATGTCAAGTTTTTGACTGAAGGAAATAAGCAATGTTGGTGGTTGGATTGGAACCGCAGACCTCTAGATCCTCATAGTCCCATCCTACCACTGGTCTTCTGCTCATACTTGGTAATTAATTATGAATAGGTAATAGTTTTTCTGGACTGGCCTTGAAGTTCAAGTTTTTTAAGACCTTGGAATGGATTCTTTGGGAGTTTCATTTGTTTTTTTTTTAAGTTTTGACCTGTTACCCATGTTTATATGTATTTTATAAGCCTCTGCCATGTATAAACCTTGAAAAAATGAAAATTATTATTTATGTATTATTATCATTTCAGTGTTTAGAGATAGTTATATTAATTGGTTTATTGGTATTATTATATGTATATAAACTAAAGAGAGTTGTTGTATATCTACTTATAGTTGCTGTAATAGGTAAGTTTATATTTACATCTATAAAATCTTTATCTCCAAAATTGACAGATATTCTAGTTATTTTCATGTTTTTTTTCTGTGTTTTGTTAAAGGCCGGGCTTCAACTATAAAAGAGAGAGAATCTTGAAAATGGCCTCTTCTCTCCGACTCTCTGAGCAGTGAACATGTTAAACCAGAGGGAAAATCTGGGTCTGTTACAAATTTATTGATTAGATTTTAATGAGTTTTGACTTACTGTTTCTTTGACTCATTTTCAATACAATTTGAAATTTTCAGTTTTCTAAGTTACCTAGAAATGGTACTTTCAAAGAATAATTTTGAAAATAATTTCAATAATTCAAATTTGACAGACATGCTAAGGGATTCATAACCTTCATCAAGCCAATCAAAAGAGAGTTCTTGAACTTAGCATAGCCAGTAATATTATATTCTCGCTGCCCCTCACAGAAAGTTCCCATGACTGTTGATTCATGGATTATATACCTGCAGTATTTTACTGTCTCTAAGTGTCTAAAACTTGTCTTGGAGCATGCTTTGGAATTTACATTATAAATACTGTAGTAAATTTAGTGAGAGTTTGTTTACAATCGTAGATAATTTAGCCGTTGGTGACGTCTGCTTACATAGGTCAAACCCTCCCTTTTTCTCCTTAACCGCTTAATTGCTTACCACCTGGTAAAATGAAGAAATGAAGTCCGGTCTTTAAAGATACATTAATACAAAGCAATGTGATTTTCCTTTAAGATGACACTACAATGAATGTCTTATTAGTTTTAAGTTTAGTTTATACTAATTTATTTTACCTTGATTATGAAACAAATGTTTATATTACAGTTTAAATTGGTCCCTGTGGCACTATCTGTCAACTGTCCACAAACTAAACTCGGCATACAACTAACTAAATAAATAACTAACCCATTTGCTAGTTTAACTGATTATATTGTATGTAAGTATAACTATTTAACATACGACCACTCTCTCCGGGAGCTCAAAATCAACTCTCCGAACTTACTCACGCAGCCGGCCACCAGACCGTATCAATGATCACATAGTGATCAGTCACGCTGTCATTGTTTAAATAACCACTACATAACTATCTATTGTTCTGGCAGCGTGCCATTGTGTTACATCCCTGAGTAAGAATACAAAGTGTTTTTCAATTAATATATGTCTTTATTTTTCAGCCTCATTTTCTGTGATTTCTGCTAAAGCTGTCTCCAGTTTAATACAGTTAACATTTGATGGTGATAATCAATTAAAATATTATACATTTTATATCATGACCATTGTCATGTTCTCTACTGCTATTTTACAAGTCAAGTAAGTCCATTATTTTCTCTTTATTTATATTAAAATAATGTTAAAGCTTACTCAGAATTTATTTGAGCCCATCTTGCTTGCTCAGTTGGTAGCACGCAAGTTTACTGATTGATGGGCCATGGGTTTGAATCTTGGGTGGAATATACTTTAATGAAGATTTGTTCATTAAATAATTTTTACAGCTATTCTCCCTCCTACCACTGATTCTAAATCATGTAACGCAATTGTCTGTCACTGATGGAAGTTGGCACATAGTAACTGGTTAATAACTTAATCCAGAGACTTGGCCTTTCCAGGAATGGTGAGCAGGTTGATATTAATAGTTTTACATTTAATGAGGACTGTAGCCTCTTAAACTTCATAATAAATATATGAAGAAGATGTCATTGCTTACAATATAGGGGCAGACTTGACATGAAGTTATAAACTGATTCTATTCTCTATTGCAGATTTTTAAACATGGCCATGCAGAAATTTGAATCCACCATTGTAGTTCCAACAAATTTTGTATTTTTTACAATCAGTGCTATAATAGCTGGAATTGTATTTTATAAAGAATTCTGGGGAATGACAGCATTAGATATATTTGTTTTCTTGGTTGGGTAAGTATAAAAATTACTGTATATGTCTTAATTTTTTTTATATTTGCAGTTTTTGTTTTTTGATGTCAGAACCGCCAAATATTGACCCAACCAATATAAAAGATCTTGATAACGTCAATATTTGCATCCACCAATATAAAGATATATACAGTATTTGTTAACTAAAGTTTTTCTAGGGACACATTTGAAGCAGATTCATGTATACTACCTATAGAATTAATCAAATCCGGATGGTTTATTTGCCAACTGCTGCCTGTGTCCCAGGGACTGGGGTAGACAGCAGACAGCTAGATCTTCTTACATCTGACCTCCATGTAACCCAGTTTAGGGGATCACTATTATGCAGGTTGCATGTCTTCAAATCTGCTTTCACACATTCTAACCATGACTTTCTTGGCCGTCCACGTTTACCAGAGGATGGGATGATCAGGTTTATAATAGAGTTGATGCACGCCATAGAGCATATCACATGTCCATTCCACCTTAGTCTTCTTGCACGGAGGGCATCGGTAACCACCTGAATACCTAGTTTGGTACAGAGTAGTTCTGTGGAAATCTCATCATGCGGCTTGGTTTCACACATCCAATGTATCATTGCCCTGTCGTTTCTGTGGAGTCTCTGTAGGTCAGCATCTGTTGTGGCCCAGGTCTCACTAACGCAGAACATACACAGGAGTTGTAAACATTTCCTCTTACTGTCAGGGATATGTGCTTGGATGTCAAGACAGGCAGGAGTTTCTAAAACTTTCCCCATGCAGTACAACATCTGATTGCAATGGCGAGAGTGCATCCTTAGTTTAAGAGTGGAAAAAACCTTTACGGGAATATAGTCCTGTGTTAGGAAGTGCACTTTAGAATAAAGAGGTCCCCAGTTCAAACCCTGCCTTTGGCATTACTAATTTTCTTTGGCAAGGAATTTACCTGTGATTGCTTTACATGACAAAGGCAAAAATGGGCAAAAATTGACTCTGTCGCTTCAATATGGTGACTGCACATAAGGGGAGTAATTGACTCCCTAGAACAATAAATAGATAGATATCAGTAGTTGGATTACCAGGTGTTATAACTGTAAAAATGGTGAATGTGCATCAACACATAACATAGACTATAAAGTTCAATGTATGTACATAAATGGTCTGTTTTCATGAATATGTTGTTTATTGCTTTCAGATGTGGGTTGTCATTTGTTGGTGTATATTTTATTGTTGCCGGTAAACCAAGTATTGATAATATTAAAAAAGCAACAAATGAAGCAGATGAAGAACCTCCAAGATCTATAGCTTCTAGATGTTTTCCTGGTATGGGTAATATCATATTTTACTTTTATTATAACAATAATTTAGGTTTATGAGGCCTTGAACGTTGAGGATTTTGACCTGTAAGAGGTCTGAGGGATCTGGTACCTTTATTTTAGGTTTTAGGCCAATGACATAGTTGTTTGAGACCAGTAATAAAGTGATCTGAGACCTGTACTTCATAGGTATATTACTAGCAGTGAAGAGCAGTTCCGAGGTTAGATGAATTAGAGAAATTATTGGTTTCTTGCTCAATGAAACAACATAGCAGGTTCTTGATGACCTTTGAAACAACATGATAATGATTGTATAGAGATAGTATGTTGATAGTTAAAGTCAAATGCTTAGAATTTATTCTCTTCTTCCAATTAAAATGCAGGGCATACTGTAGAGTATTGGTGCATTATGTTTGATCTTGGAAATCACAAATCTTTGTCTACAGTCTTTATACTTCAAGTAGTTCTGGGTAGTTCAATCAATTTATAATACCTAGTTCTGATTATTTTGAATGATGTTCATATACGTGTAATAGTAAGCCATTTTCAACATCTTATTATTTCTATTTATATTTTTCTGAAAAAAAAATTTTTTTTTATTTATTTTAAGTATTAAATGAAAAATGCATACAATTTGATGGTTTCTGACTCTTGTTAAACTCTTGTGTGATATTTTAAGGAAATATATTCTGGCCATTTTAAAAAAATATTTTGCTTAGGGCTCAGATGGCAATTGACTGATTATTCTCATGTACAACAAGAGTAAAACCATCCTTGATGTTTAATTGAAATATTTTCATCCTTTACAGCATGGTTACTAGCCACTATGAATGTAGGTAAAGTGCAACCATCAGGTTCTGTAAGCCATCTTATTGACGATGATGAATCTAGACGACCATTTGTTGCTGCTGATGGTGGCGCTGATTCAGATAGTTCTCAGGATATATTGTACACAACCTCTGAGAAGAATGGACATTTACAGTATTCTAAAAAATATGGATCTGATAATTGATGATATTGTATGTAGAGTTCTAATAACAGTCCCCTCATATAGGGATCTAATTACAGTCCCTTTATGTAGGGCTCTAATTACAGTTCCATTTTATAGGGATCTAATTACAGTCTCCTTATATAGGCCCCTGATCACAGTCCCTTAAATAGGGATCTAATTAAAGTCCCCTTATAGGGATCTAATTTAAGTCCCCTTATATAGGGATCTTATCACTGTCCCTTTATATAGGACTATTTACAATCCCCTTATATAGGACTATATACAGTCCCCTTATTTAGGGCTCTAATTACAGTCCCCTTATATAGGACTCTAATTACTGTTTACTTATTTAGGGCTCTAATCACTGTCACTTCAAATATATATGGTTATAATAACAGTCCCCTCTTGATGTGTCAAAGGAATACATAGTCAAATGAGTGAGCAAAATGTATAGAACTAAGTATATACATTAAACTAGGTTAAGTGATAAACAGTCATTTGCTAATATTCTTATGCCTTAAAGTGGCTGGAAATATTGATGGGTCAGCTCAAATTTAGTCTGTAGCTTTCTATATTAACATATAGGGCGCGTTGCCTAACAATTTCGCTATGTATCGCTATGAAAAAGCGCTTTTTTGTAGCTCTTCTTCTTGGGAAACGGCTTGCTATTTACGTCACAAACCAAGATGGCGACCTGTGCCGAGTAACACTTTTGCGCTTATTGCAATTGCATGTTTTCGGGGCGATTTCCAACTAATTAAGTCTTTAACAAGTATAAAATCATTGCAAAAACATATGTTTATATGAACAATTACAAATATTTATTAATTTCAATTCATCTATAGCCTGTCAAACATAAAAACCAAATTGTCAGCAAACAATTAGTCACATTACTGCGGAGGCAGCCATTTTGATTTGTTCAAGCGCTCACGGGCTGCGAAGATTTTTTTTCGCTACGTAGCAAAATGAAGCGATATCTTGTAGCAAGTCGTTTCCTATGATTTTGCTTCGTAGCGATACCTAGCGAAATGCTTAGGCAACACGCCCATAGTTTAGACTAGTTTTGCGCCGTTCTATCAATATGTTATGTAACAGGTTGTAATAATTAACTGACTAGAAATGTATACATTTAAAAAGATATGCTATAAGTATGATGTAAATAATGTTTGTATAGACGAAATAAAATTTAGTGACTGACAAATCATGTACATGTATATAATAAAGGATGAAAAGACAGATTTTTAAACCTTAGATCCCTTTGTCTTTTATTTTCACTCAAGTATTTTACTTGACTAGATTTAAACTAAATCTACCGTTTCAATTTCCACTCAAAACAAAAAGTTGACACAAACAAATTTTGACTTATCTAGAGAGTACTGTCATTATTTTGTTTATTATTATTTATTTACAAGTTGTTTTAATGTTGAGAAATCAATGTGTTTTATTATGTATATGTATTTATGGACCAAATTATGTTGATACAATATATATAGTCTAAATTTATTGAATGTTATAAATCTGTTTTATTATGTTTATTGTACATAGACAATTATAGAAACCATATATATATATATATATATATATATTTTCTATGTAGTATTATAAATTAATTATGTATGTGTGGGTATGTGTGTGATGTTTAAAGTTTTTTTTATTATACATAAGTAGTTTTATTCTGACTTTTTATCATTGTGGTGCATATATGTATGTAAATGAAAATAACACCCAATATTTCTGTGTTCTACCTGATGCTAGCATAGGTACCTATGATTTGAGCTTAAAATACAATGACGGCTCAAAACATTGATCATAATGCACTGCCCTTTCCAATCTCTGTCTGTATACATCTGTATTACAATCACTTATGTGTAGATTATTTTAGATGAGTAGGTTTCAATTAGATATCATAGTTTTATGTTAAAGGCTCATAAGAAAGAATACTCAAAATATAATAAGCAGAAGATGTAGAAAATAAAAATAATTTGGTGTTGTAATGAAAACAGATGAAATATTTTAAAGCACATCTGATAATGTAACTGATATGAATCTCTACAAATATGGCAGGATTTCTAGACATGTGTCATAAATATTAAATCTGACTATATGTAAGCAGTACAGAATAGTACCCGGTATCTTTATTTTCACAAGTTATAGTCATTTTGTAAATGCCACTTTTCTCCTAAGATCTCACTAGCACTAGCCAATTTTTTATGTTATAAAGTGGAAAAATAATCAATTAGTCTGGCTGTATGAAATTGGTAATGTTTGCTAGTGCTGGGCTTCAGGCACTGGGAAAAAGCAATGACTGAAATGCTACTAAATGCACGAATTTGATGATTTTATTGCAAAAATGTTGGTCAAAGAGATGTAAGCAATGTCATGTAATGAATGCATGAAGCATTATCGATTATTTCACATTCCTTGTTTAAATTTTGTTGTTGAAATTCCATTATTCCACCAAAAAGGTTCTTTCAGTAAAATATATGTCAATGTTTGGTGTTGCTAGAGTACATGTTATCATTGTTTTTAACATTATAATGTGGGTTTTGAAGATGTAAACATATTTTTTGCTTAATTTGTTATTTTTACTTGTTGAATGTTACATTATTATTACAAAATCCTTGTAAACATATTTGTTATTGTAAGTTATTTTTGAACTTCCCATTACTATCTTAACTGATTGTTAGTCTACGAATGTGTGACCTGAATGCTGTTATTTCATTGGTTGTCACAGAAGGTGTGTTCTGAATGTGGCCATTTCATTAGTTATCATTGAAAGTGGTGTCTGAATGCTGCCATTTAATTGGTTTTCATTGAAAGTGTTGTCCTAATGCTGTGATTTCATTGGATTCTACTTCAGTCATCTTCTTAATAACAATTTGTTGTCATGGGAAATGTTATAATTTTATTTTCTGACATTAAAGGATGTTGATGCAATGGTTCATTTGTGTGTTCTATCTCAGGCATATTCTTTAAATTTTATGTTTAAAACTCTTCCAAGTGACTGATCTGTGAAAACAAATTATACCTTGGTTGTTGGGCACAATTTTTATTCATCATAACTTTGTATTGTCTGAGTTTTGTCTCGCATAGTTTGTATATATATTGTTGACATTTTCTGTTAAAATGTTGTTCATTAAAAACCTCCTTTTCAAAAAAATGAAGGTAAAGTAAATTAACCCATTTTTGAATACAATCAAAGATTGACTGAAGTCAGTGGACTTGAAGAAGAAAGAAGTCTTATGCACAGGGACATGGCATTGCAAAAGATTCTGGATGATAAAATGTCTTTAATTTTGTTGCATATACATGTACATATTACATTGTGAAATTATTTTTATGTTATTTATACAGAAACAGTATATAAAGCTTGCCGTAATTATGTGCTTACTTTATCCCATCACTAACTTACTGAAGAAAGAAACAATGATACTAGGGCATGGGTACCAAAATAATGCACTTATAAGTAACATGGAAAGATTTTGTCTAGAGCAAACAAGTACACTGAGGACTTATTATTGGGTATTATGATTTTTGTCTGTGATGTCTATATCAGGGTATATAAGTCTTTGATATTTATTGTTATGTTATAATCTTGTGTTACATAAAACACTAACCCTTACAATGTGGGAGCCAAATACTAAAAGCCTTTGCCACCAGCAAAAGGTCACGTTAGCTGACAAAACATGAGCCGGCTGACCAGGCTCATTGCTGTTGGCTGCTCAATGTACATTTTTTTATCCTGAAATCCCTAAAATGTCAATGGATAGATCTAAAAATTGAAGGACTAGCCCATTGTGGAAATTCAGTCCTGAACGGGTTAAAGTTTTTTTTATTCTTGCAAAGTTATGATTCACTGATTCACCTGTAGTACAATATTTTATTCTTGTAAAAATCATTCCTGTTCCATTTTACATACATACAGTGGTGTCCAAAAATTCTTTACACATATTATATTATGATGTTTTTGAGTATACTTAAACATGCTTACCATATTTTTATCAGTTTCGCACCTAATATCAAGTTTAACATGAACCATCATTTATGTCAATAAAATATAAAATAAAATGTGTCTGTAATATGTTTTCAATAAAAAATGGAAGAAAATATGAACAAAAATACATGTGTAAAGAAATGTTTGGACCCCAGTGTATGTATATTATATTGTTTGTTTTGTAAGTTTATCTTAATTGTTTTCTTTTGTCACAAATGTACAATTATGATTACTTCCCTTTGATTGACTTGTACATGCACTCATTGATCTATCGTACAGAATTGAACAATTTCATTGGCTGACAAAAATTGGATCGTGGGATTGGTAGCGACCATTTTCAGGTAGAAAATACACTTATTTTAAATTCATGTATGACAAACAAATACAAATCTGTTAAATGATAGCAATATTTACAACTCTTTAGTTATGACCAGGGGTAATGGTTGTAATGTCAGTGAATGTGCATTAGCATGAAAATTATACAACTTATACTACAAAATGCTATTACATATTTCACTCTGTACAACTTCTGTAAGCTATTCATTTAATCCATGCATAGATATTTGTTTAGCTGATGACTTAAGTGGTGAGTCAAAAATCTTTATCTAGTTGGAAAACCATCTACCTATAGTTTGGGGTAGCCTGCAAGATTCCAATCTCTGTAAACAGAGATCCTGTTCTACTCGCGTTGTCGTACTGGATCTCTACTTAGTCAATGCAAGGTCACGTCGAGATGAACTTTGTGTCGACCAATCAATGCGTAGCTTTTATCTAGACGAAAACACTATTAATCACATTTTGATTTCGTAATTTCTATTTTTAGACCTAGGTTTGCCTGCAGATTTAACAGCGGTATTATTCACAGTCTGCGATTGGGTGGCTCATTTCAAATTGCGTGACGTAGACGATGTAAACAAGTTACGTATCATAACAATTTCGTCATGAATATTATGATGAGAAAAGGTCACCTGAACGTGACCTTTGTTTAGAAAAGGCCAGATCTAAATTAGCAAGTATGCGAGCGGTAAAATTTTAGATCGGGTTTTAATCAGATTGGCAAGATTCCGGACAGCTGTTTGTAAGCACTTTCAAACATTACTCACAGCCAAGTTGAATGAAGTCATGGGATGTTCAATCCAGTAGAAAAGATAGATCAATTCATGTACCAAAAATCCTTTCAGGTGCATTTTCAAAACCACCAAATCTATGTGTGCTTATTCTCAAAACTATCTACTTAATGCATATATTTCATGTATGAACCTTTTGTTGTCACAAAAATGTATGAATTATAATTCACACTTTAGGGCATATATTTGTTTTTGTTCTTAGAAATAGTCTTGGATGTTGATATGGCAAGTCACGTTTTATAACTGTTTGTATATTTTATTGTTAGTATTTTATTTTATAATTGATATTATGCTTAAACATACACATGATCACTGAACTGTGTGCATATTGTATTTATCTTTTAGGGCCTAAATTTGAGTTCACTGTAACTTCCATATTTTCCTCCTTAAATTAAATGAACTTAGCTTTTTTCGTCAGTAATTTGATTTATTTAAAGTTGGCTATATATTGTACATTGAGCTTGTTTAGAATAACATGAGACATTGTTTTCATATGATTTTGCTTAGTTATGTCTCAAGTTATCTTAGACAACCTATACATGTGTTTTAAATCCTTCCATATAAAGATATTATACTACAGAATATGAAATGACTGAGAATTTCTGCATGCTATTTTATTTGCATGGTCTTTTGATTGCATCAAATGTAATGGAAATTATTTTATGAACATTTTATTTTTTTAGATGAATGTATGAGATTATATGCACATTTTGTATTTTAATCTTTGTCATTAAAGCTGAACCAAAGACCTATTATATTATATTATGCTCATTACGTAATTTAATTAATGTTTTACGTCATTCATGTACATGTATGTAAAAACATTATATGTATTGCTTTGATAGCTATTTATGCTTCGAAATATTGTCAAGTTAAGCATATACCGAGGGCTAAACGACACATCATTATTACTTTTTTGAAAATAATGGGCGTTACATTAGTGTTTCTTTCGGCCCTTGATATTGTAGTGCTTCAATACTCTAACACTAAAGTTTAACTTCTTGCTACTATTTTATGCATGACCTTACTGAATTGAGAATTAACATGTATTTCATTTTAAACTTGTCTGTCTCCAGTAGCCTGTCATGTTAATTATACATCTGTGAAAGTTTATGGACTGGTGTTTAAGCTCAGGGGCCCATATTATGAAGCGTCTTACGACCAATTTTAGTTCTATATTGTATTGTTAAATCAGGGCTCGAATTTAACAAAAAATTGGACTTGCACATTTTTGCTAGTGGATTTTATTTCAACTTGCAAAATGAAAAAAAATCACTCGCACATTTTTCTCAAAATTTTAGTAGCATACATAGTTACTATTTGTATAAAAACAAAAAAGTACTATATATTTAGCTATGGATAGAACAAGGGCTTAATTGTGGAATAGACAAGAATATTGAACATGCTTTTACGTTGAATCTGTAATTGATACTATCGATCTACCTGGCTATTTCAATGCTGATTTGAGCGTCATTATTTCAAACAGTAATATTTTTGCGTCGATTTTAACTCCCGAAAGTTTGCGAGTTAGAATAAAAAGTACTTGCAATTTTCAAAACCCACTCGCATTTTGCGAGTATGCGAGCTTAAATTCGAGCCCTGGTTAAATTATCGTAAGGTTTTTGATATGCTGCCCAGGACTTTGGACCTAAGAAGGATTCTTATGCTACATGTATGTAAAACTATTAAAATCAAGAATTTCAGGATTTGAACATTTTGAATTTTCTCTTATGACTATGTGTTGATTTGAAAATAAACATTTGACTACATAACTGAAAATAAGGAATTTTTACTACATAACTCAGTCTTCAAATAATCAACTTCGTTAACCAGTTGATGTAGATACTTCTTTCTTACTCATTGATTTGAATCATTGATTTTGTGATTTATTGATTTGTAAGATGATGCCATATTTGGCAGCATAGGAAAAAAAAGGTTTTTGTTATCATTGTTACTAAACATTAGATATTATCACTGTGATTCTGGCAAAGACTAACTAGACCATACATGTATAATGATTATTATAGCCGATATATTTGAGCTTAATATTGCTGTTAATTTCTAGGCCTATACATGATTTTGTATGCATTGTCTTCACATATTATTGAAATTTATTCCCAAAATACTTCCCATAAGACAAATTCTGATATAGTCTGGCTATATTAAACCTGTGTTAATGATTTGTTTGATGCAGTAATATTGATACATGAAGTTTAATTGAAAATTTGGATAGTTTTAATTCACTGAATGAAGTGATTTAAATTCATGAAGGCAAGTTAAAAGCTGGATATTCATTTTATTCACTGAGTCAATTTGCTAGTTGGACTTTATCTTATTCTCCATCATCTGTTATCCCACAATACATTACTCCGCTATGCTGTGTTTTGTACCGTTGGCCATTTGGTTAGGAAAATCTCGTAATCATGAATAATTAATCAGACAGTTTCATTGGTTCCGCAAGGAAACCCCTGCAGAAAATAAGCCTATGGAATTACACAACCATTTTGAGAAAATAAACGTGTGCATTGGTTTCTAATTTATGTAAGAAAATCCCAGTATGACGTCATTGTTATTGAAGAGTATTTAATTGTAATATGCAATATCATTGAAGGGAGATTGGTCTCCCCTGCCTCATGTATATTCATGAAAACGAATTTTTTCCAGTCAAATTGTCCATGGTACGTACGGAGTAGGGGTGTAACAATACGGTAAAAACCGTATTGCAATATATTGCAATATGCAGAACCCGTATTGCAATATATTGCAATACGTACCGGTTTTTCGCTTAGACATGCAAAGCATTAATTAATGCATGTACATCGTCCTAATTGGATCAGCATAGCACACATATGGGTATTTTCAAATGATCTCTTATCCAAATGTTTGAATTACAAATGTAAAATGGTCTGTATGTAAGAAAAATGTGTGGTTTGAAACAGACTCTAGAAGATATTTTTCTTTCAATTGACTAAATGTTTAACCTTTAAAAGCACAGTAAGAGTATTTCGAGTATTTGATTCATTTTAACATCTGTTAAAACATTTAACTATCAGATTCTGATAAAAACAAGCAGTATGACACTTAACTACAAAAACCGGTTCAAGGAAAAACGAACCAGTTAAAAACCGTTAGAACTCGTATTGCAATATTAATCGGTATATCAGTTAACCGTTACACCCCTAGTACGGAGTGTAATGTAAGAAAGTTCTGTGGTTGCCTATGATGCTTATTCTCTAAAGTGTTAAACATTGCCCTACTAAACATCATGGAATGTTGCTATACGTATGTATGTTATAATAATCTTATGTCTAATTTATTACAATATATATATTTTTATGTGATTAATGTACATGTATGTTATATAGCTAGTTGATATTATAATTTATATGTGTACATGTGTATAATTTTATGTTTGAGACGTTACGAGACAACTTACCCTGTCTGATTAATAAAATCTGTTGTTTTTTAAAGCGTTTTGTGTTATTTATATTTATTATACTATTAGCAGTTGAGCTAAAATTCCAAAGAGCTGGCAGTAATAAAGATTTGATATACAACTGATTCCAGGTTATACCATAGGTGGCCGACACTTTTCCAAGTAAAATACATGTATATAGTGTATACATGTTTATATAAGGTAAATTACTAGAAGAACAAGAGGGTCCTGACCCGAGGACTCTGGACTGTTCACCTGAAAACTAGATGCCTAGGGCGTCTGACAAGACATTGTTTAACAGCTGATGAAAACAGTGATCCCTGGGGTGGGGTCAATTTTCAACCCAGGGGCATAATTTGAACAATCTTCATAGAAGACCTCAAGATAATTCCACACATCAAATATGAAATCTCTATGACTTGTAGTTTTTAAGATTTTTTAAAAATAAATTTTCCTAATATAACTTGATGTAAATCTTGTGACCCCTGGGGCTGGGCCAATTTTAACCTAATTTGATAACCGTAGACCATATGTTTTTAGACAAGATTTTTTAAGAAATAGTTGATGACACATGCACACACGCACTAACCCACATCGGCACATGAACAGTTCTTTAATTTCCATGCAGTTATTGTCGATTCTTTCCAAAACATGGCTCCAGAATACGACCATCAAATTCAACAAATCTTTTGTTTTCAATATAGTATTAATATATAGCCTATTAAAAACTAAAATACAATCAGAATATTAATCACACACTCTTGGACTGAGAGACAAGCACTTTTCAAGCATTATCAACGTTGCAAATGAAAATAAGCATTTTTAAGCATTCAAAATCGTTTAAGCATTTTTTGAGGTAGACCTTAAAGTTTTAGGACTTTTCAAGGTCTGTACGCCGCCCGGCTAGCACAGTTGGTAGCAGGCAAGTCTACTGATCGAGGGGTCATGGGTTTGATTTCTGGGACAGGCATACTTTCGTGAAGCTTGGTCATGAAATTATTTCTATGGCCATTCTTCCTTCTTCCAATGATTCTTAATTATGTAGGGCAGTTGTCAGTCACTGATGAAAGAATGCCTTTAGTAGTTGGTTAACAGCTAAATCCAGAGATTTAGCCTTTACATGAACAGCGAGTAGGTGGACTGACCGACGTTCATGACCTATACAATGTATTTCCACGGCGTTAAAGCCAACTGAAACAAACAAACAAGGTCTGTACAAATGCTGAAACTCCATAAAAGTATGTCCCACCCAGGAATTGAACCTATGATACCTCCACCAGTAGACTATCAACTGAGCTAGCTGGGTGACTCCAACAGAGCCCTGCAAGAATGTGTATAACAAATAAGAAGTGAAACATAGTGAAATTAAATTTACTTTATTTTCATAATAATTTACAATAATTACAGTACTTACATTAATATAATAGCAAATTAGAATCTTCTATTTACACAGAACTTTTACATGAACACAAGTTAAAGACAGAATTGATATACAAAGTTAAGTTCATAAAATAAAACCAAACCCTGTTTATGTAAACAATACAATACATTATATTATAATTTTAATGTTTTATGAGTGTCTTGTTGGTGTAATGGTAAAGCATTCTACCACCACAAGCATGATTGACTAATGGGTGGTTGTTTATACGCAACACTAATTTTGTTAAAATGAACTATACATGTTATATTATCAATACAGCCTACCTCTGGAATGGATTGGTTCATTTTTATGTTTACACAAATAACGATCATTCTGACCAATATAGAGCCCTACAAGTAACCATGTGACATTGATCAGCAAAACTGTTTGCTAACAAAATACATTCAGAATACTTTGACATTTCAAGATAAAGCTGTATTGTTTTGCTTATCTTAAACTTAATAAAGCACTCAGTAGCTACTTCCTTATGCAACTGAGGCCAAAATTATCAATGGTTTTACAACCAATTTTAGTCATAAATCAGACATAGACACTGGTATCCAATCTAATTTATCCAATGTCAATACTAGGACAAATGTAAACTATTTCTTATATTCACTGTTAATTACACAAAAGAAGAAAAACTTTGTTTTCAGGTATACAGAAGCTGATACTAGCCCTGACATTTTCTTGGAATCACTTATTCCCAACTTTCCATACTTAGTCTCTAAACTGACCTGTCACCATTGACATATACACTCATGGAAAATATCTTAAGTAACCTGTATTATGTCAAATCATCACAATTTAGTTCCAGTATGGGTTTGAAGTAACCCAATGTCCTTTCATCTGATTTTTAGCTTTATCACTTGATGTGAACAAAGATTTATAAGCTGAGCTTGCTTTAGGGTCTTTTTGTACGCTTCCACCATTAGGGACCAAATATTTATCACTTAAACTTCTAACTGTGCTACCATTGGTCAATTTCTTTGAATCTTTCACACCATTGGTCAATTTAGAGTCACCTGACTTTTGGGAACCAGCACTACTAACTGTACAGGAAGTATCAAGTTTAGGCTGCTTGCTGGTACTCGGTCCATCTTCTGTAGCAGATGTAGCTGTCTCACATTTTTCTTTCTTAGATTTCTTTGCTTTCTGAAAACAGTAATACATTTGCTTTCTGAAAACAGTAATACATTTGCTTTCTGAAAACAGTAATACATTTCGTCGTGGTCACTTGAAATTGCCGGATCTACAAAATTTCGATTTTTTCTTTTCTTGTAATTTCCAAAACTACATGTCTTCCCGTGTCGTTCTGTTAAACTTTCATCCTCATTAGCTAATTAGAAGTATGATTTTTTAACTATTAAAAATGATGGAGGTTTATAGTTCAGCTTTAAGAAATAATGTTTTTTCGTCTCCTGAAAACTTAGCTTTTTGTAGTTCCTGCAGTTTCAAGTGACCACGAAGATTTGCTTTCTGAAAACAGTAATACATAACTACATATAAAACACAATAACCCTAAAGAGTAGATTGTAACATTGATGGGATTTTGTAATTGAATGAAACAACATAATCCAATGAGGGGCTTGAATCCAAAACCTTGCCAGTGATATGTTCTATCACCCCAGATGGGATTCAAACTTCATTCAGGAATGAAATCTTAGTGAACTACCAACTTTGCTACATGTATGTTGTATGTAAGACAAGCCTTAAAATTGTGAACTGTTTTATAGTGTACAAACATTCTCAGTATGCAATATTTGTTCAAGTAAAGTTTACCAAATTTGACTTGTATTTTATTTAAAGATTCACACATTCTTGAATAATTAGTCTACACTCCTAGCGCATAATTAAATTTTTATTAACAACTACATGCACTTTAATTATCATGCACAAAATGTGAGAATACATTAACTTGTATAACCATAATAAACATTCATTATAGACATGTTAACTACAAAACAAGTCATAAAATTAATGTATAAATTATGCAAAATATGCAAATAATGTAGTTAAATTTGGATCATCAAAACAAAGTCATTTCAAACATTCAAATCTCTTACAAATTTTAACTTGACTTGAGAAGAAAGGAAGAAAGAAAAATAAAACGTAGAGTACAAAAATAACATATTAAATGAAGTCAAACATTGTGTATAATAAAATATTTATAAGCAAACTTTGCAAAATTAAAATCATTAATATGCAAAAAATGCAATGACACTATCAATTAAGAGGCATGAATGTACTTTTCCTACATTATTTCCATAAATCATTCAGCATCAAAATCTAATTGTTAAAATTTATTACCTATAATATGTTTAATGTAGTGTGACATGATACACAGAGGAGTTACAAAATTAAGGAAAAAGCAATATAAAGTCTACACTTCTAATCTTGGGAAAATGTCTCAGTCAATTTTTGAAAAGGCTTTATTTTGCAAAATTAAAAAAAAACTATCCTTCATAAAATATAGAGTTGTGGTGCTTTTCACAAAAATTCTTACAAAATTAGCACTCAGACGGATAATATGCATAACTATGATATGATATTCAAAAGGTATACACAATTCTACACAATTTTTATACTATCTAGAATTGAAAAGCCAAAAAATGAGCATATTATTAATGTTTCTTGCTTTTGACTTACAAAGATTTTTTGTAAGAATTTTTGTGAAAAGCACCACTGGCCGATAACTGAAACAGTATATTCTGAAATCCTGATGAGAAACAAATAATTACTTCACTATGGCCTAATGAATATTTTACACATTTATCTATGGTATCAGAAACTATTTTTATTACACTACATAGTTTACCTTCTCCAACTTTTGTTGTAGACGTTTTTCTTCTAACTTGGTACGTAATATCTCCACATCTTCATCAGAACCATTTAATGGTATAATATCTGATTCCTTGTATGCTTTACCACACTATCAAATATACAATTATAACATATGTACTACAAAAGCTGTTCAGGTAAACATTGCAACTACATGTATAAATATTGCCTTCTCCATTAAAAACTGATATTTATTGATAAAACATTAATACTAATTTAATGGTTTAGTTAGTTTAAACATACAATGAACGGAAGTAATAGCAAGTCAGTTTCTATCTCAAGGACATTAGCAGTGTCCCCTAGTCTGGTAGGGGTTTGAACCTGGAACATCTCCTGCCCTAAGTGTGATTCCTACCACCACTTGACTACTACTTCAACAAATTCTCCAGGATTATTGTGTACATTTCATTTAAAACTAATTTACTGAAATAAAATAACGTACAACCACTTGGAATTGCAGTATTTATATTATCCTGCAGTATGTTCACACAGGATGTGTAACCCTGTCTTAACTGTGCAGACAAAAATACTTTTTTCATTTTTGGAGGGGTTGGGTTTAACGCCCTAGCATGAAAGTATGCCCAGCCAAGAAATCGAACCCATGAACCCTCAATCAGTATACTAATGTACTACCCACTGAGCTAGCCATAGGGCTCAAAATATTTAAACTAATGCTAATGTTACATCATTAAACAAGATACTCACCTTATGACAAGCTTCAGCTTTGATCTCTTTTAATGCTCTCTCTGATAGCACACATCCACAGGACCATATAAATGAAAACCTGTAACAAATATATACAAGTTTTATAGGTTTTGAATTATTTCCACTTATTTTACAGTAGAATTCTTTTTCTACAATTATAATACAATAGACCTAATTCAGAACTCCAATTTATGGGTTTTCTGTCCATGCAAAGGTGAAACAAACCAAGTTTTCTACACATTAGTGCTGAAAAGCATGACATATGGATAAAATCCTTTTGTTCTTTGTCATGTTTTCATTGTAACAGTCAAAGTTTGCTTGTACTGTAGGGAAAACCCAAAATATTTGAATTCTGGATATAGTCTATTGGAATTCAGTTAAGTTCTGCTATTAAAGACATTATCAGACCATCATGATTGGTCTTTACAGTTTAAAGAAGGCCAACTATTATTTTGAGGCATTCATGGTAAAGTTTTAACCACCACCCATCCAACACATTTCTTTGATTTTTTTTTTATTATCTTCACTTACAATTATATTCATCAGAACACATATACCAGTGGTAGTAAAGACTAAAGTCTTAGTTCAGTGCACTAGTATCATGTACAGTGCACTTGTAATGTGCACTAACTTTGACTGCACTAGTATTGTGCACTGTGCCTTATGCCTCAGTCCCATAAAATTGTGGCTTGTTGCCCGTATGTGCAGACGTTTGTAGGCCGTAGGAAGCCTTGCGTATTAAGGTGATGGTACGCACATGGTACAAAACAACACACCCGTACCGAGCCATAGCTCGATATGCATGTTCAATCCATACTCAGCCAAGATTTTGTTTACGATTTGACTCTGAAACTGATAGATGTATCCAGGGCTCATCTCACGGACCCTGGCAAAAACGTAACAGCCTGTACGGGTACGCAAGAGTTTGTACGGATCCTTGTGGAGCTTGCACGGCACCTGTACGGTGCACTCACAGCTATTTTTATGTTTATGGGACTGTAGCTTAAGTGTACCAGTATTGTGCACTGTGCCTTAGTAATGTGCACAAGTTTGATAACAAATCACCATGAGTAACATTAACTTGTATACAAACAATAGAATACTTTCCATTCTTTATGTTGAAGACAAAGCCAGATAATAGTAGGAACAAGGGAGTGCTTAAGATAAATAGATTGAATACAAACAAATACTTTTATTTTTATACATAAGATTGTGAAAGTACAGAGGAATACTTCCTTGTGTACATGTATAAGGAAGGTTAAGTTACAGAGATCAGTGCATACACAATTATCAATGTAATGTATGTTAATGGTTCATTTAGTGATTGCTTGAAGCTTGACAGTTAAGATGTAAAGTTCTACTAAAGTAACTTTAAATTCTTGCTTAAATTTCTGTTCAAAATTATCAGAAACCATTATGCACACCAAGTATGGTTGACTGCATTATGCCATATTTTTGTTTCATTGTGTTGCACAGCTCTGCACTGCACTGTATCAATACTGCACTATATTGTAATGCAAAGCCTTACATTGTATTGTATTAGTTTTATAATATATTATTGACCCACCTTGCTAGCTCAATCAGTAGCACACAAGGGGTTGTGGGTTTAATTCCCAATAAAAATAATACAACCATTCTCCCTCCTACCACTGATTCTAGATCAGTATGGCAGAAGTCAGTCACTGATGGAAGTATGCATAGTAGTAACTGGTTGAAAGCTTAATCCAGAGATTAAGCCTTTCTACCAACAGTTGGTAGGTTGATTGATCGCTATGATATGACCTATAAAATGTATTGCATTGAAACTTACCCATGCTTTCCATTCATTTCTATACCAACTACAGGACAGATATATTTAGCATCTTGTGTGTCTATATAACCATCACCTTTCTCAGATTTACTGCTTTTATAGGTTTTATTTTCAGTTAAATTTAATTGTTTTAAGTCCTGAAATCATACAACAACAATACATAGGTATATCATATACATTTATCTATCTAAACATTTATGGCCCATTAAAAAGTCTTATTGCAAAAATCATAGCAAATCAAAGGCCAAAATTGCTAATAATGATCTGATTAAACAACACTTTTTTTAATCAATTGTGACTCAATGAAAGTCTATGGTCAAACCTGGAATCCATATGACCTTCTGAGTCCTTAGCAGACACTCTTAGTAATCACATTATCATAAATGCTAGCTTGATGGCAAGGGGATACAAGCACCATGTTTTAGCTCTGCTACACAATCATGTTAATTTCAAATACAGGCATATATTGTGTAGAATGTTGTATACATTCTGAATTTCATATGAAAGTATTCACTTGAACTTGGAACCTTCTTAGATATATTAATGGCATTCATTTACAATAACTTTTTTTCTTAATTTAAGATAATTCATAAATAAGGTTCATATATTTATAAAATGAATAATTGTCAGACATCAAACTATCATTAGTCCCAAAGTGAATGTCAAGGTTATAATATATATTATAATACTTTCAGTACTTTGATTTAATCAAAATTTGCTATACAATATGTTTCACTCTTCTGTCAAATCTACAAGAGCCATAATATACATGTACATTTAATATTTTATATCAAATGCTAACGTTTATATCTTTAATCCCAACAATTATCACACATTTTATGTCCATTCAATTCCATGCATACAGAAATTAGTACAATACATTATATATTTGGGGTCGGGCACCAATTATCAATGAAGAATAAACTAATTCCATATTAAATATTAATTTCAGTCAATCAATAATTTACTATTATAAAAGCATTCAACTACAACCTAAAATTTGAGAACTTTATTTTATGTCATAGTGGTATAAGTAAAGAAACATGGATCATATATCTATATTTTTCAATTTTAAAAGGGTCAATATCTAAATCAAAATATATGGTAGTCATTTGTATCATGGTAATATTTCCACACCATTGAAAAAATACAATATCTTAAAAATTCATTGCTTGTACATTGTATTTATGAGAAATAATCTTCATTAAATAACCCCACATTTTACCATTATATATTAAAGAACAGGGGCAGATCCAGGATTTTTTTCTAGGGTGGGGGTCCACTCTTTTTCTAGGGGTGGTCCAAACTTTCACACCACTACTACATAATACACATTTTGCAGAATAATGCAACATATTTATCATACAAACTACATGACCATTAAACCATTAAATATATGTTAAGCACCGAGAAAAATTGCTTCATGCTACTTAAAAATGACCAACATTTAAGAAATACACTAATGGACAGGTGCATTTAGGAAATTCTAGAGGGGGGGGGTCTGGACCCCCCTGACCCCCCTGCTGGATCCACCTATGAAGAAATAATGACTCCATTATTATTATTATTATTACTGCTTAAAACTTGAATCAGGTGTCAGTTTCACACAGACAACACCTGTCAAATAGTAATGGACTAGAATACTGCTAATAAACATTGGTTCAGTCAAGTAAATATAAAGCTGGTTGTCCATCTGGGTAACCTACTTTAAAAAAATAATTTGTTTCATAGGTTTGGCAAGGCGGATTGGATAATTGATTGACTAAGACAGCAGGCGTCACACCAATTAAGTCAGCTAGTCAACAACCATGAAAGTTCACATAACCCACTATTAACAAGCATATAAAAATAAATGTAATTACCTTAAGACCTCTAAGATGATCAAAACTTGAAGCACACTCAAACTTGGATCTATCAATTAAAAATTCTAGAACTGATTCTTTGTTGTATAGTCTGAAAATATACATAAACAAAAATCCTACAATGTAACTTAATAACATCTAAGCATTGGGAAATCCTGACTTATCTTAACAATTTCTCATGTGCCAGTTTGGACAATCAAAGTAAACAATACCTTCAAACATAGGGTAAGAACGAACCAAATTGCAACCCCTACAAAATGATGTAATCATGACCAATTGCAGATTTTTATGAACACTTCATGAACAATACTTGCACAGATCTTAATCAAAGTTCATTACCTTAAATTCATGAACAGTTCTCAAAACAGCTTGATTTTTGATAAGATCATGAAATGGATTCAGTCAAAGCTATTGATTCATGAACTCTTGTAAAACCAGGGACAGTTCATGAACTAAATTTCTTATGAACTTTTGAAGAATTTGTGCCATTTTATCATCATTAATATCTGATGAACTGTTCATGAACTTGATTCATGAATAGTTTCATTTTCATTCAATCAATCAAATGATACCATCTAAATAACAGATTTGACCTTGAAGATGACCTGATATTTACAGTTCACAATGAGACTTAGTTTGATCTATTAGCCTCCCAGCAATAGTGATAATATCACTGTCTATTAACACATAAGGCAATCCTTTTTAGATGTACATAATGATCTGTACATTGTTTACACTATTTCAAATGTGATAAAAAGATAAAAAAACTTAATTACTAAAACTAGAGTTAACAATAGAATTAATTGTAAACACCAATTGACGTATTTTGGGCCAAAAAATATAAAAACATGTCTAAGTAAATCTGTCAAACTTTATAACAACAACAATGTTGGGGGAAGGTTTATGCATCATTACCCTAATGCATCAGCCAGCCTACAAAGTTTACAATTTATTTACAGTGAAAATATATATTATGTAGTTTAGTTTTCAAGCTTGAATAAATACCATTAGTAGTACACCATCAAAACTAGACACCTTGATTTTAAACATTTTAATATTTGCTGAATTAAGACATTGAAATGAGTCGGTTAATTCAACAATAAGCTTGGGAGGAAATTAAGGTGAGTTTTTTCATTTACTAATGAAATTCATAGCTTGTTTTCAATAAAATACAAAACTGTTCTTGGTTGAATTTGAAACTTCATTTAGGTATCTATTTAGTATAGCTTTCGTGTATTTCAACTTTTCAAGCAATCTTAAGCTCGTATTTCAATGCTTACTTTTGCAAATTTAGCCACCTTCTAAATGTAAGACTACCTATACAAGGCTTTTTTCCTTATATAATAGGGGCCGTTTACAGGCGCCTTCTCCTCTCAAAATTTCTTTAAAATCATGCAGTTTTCCCCAAATTTGGAGTTTAACTTGGATTTTTTGTTCCTCTATCTATGAAATTGAGATAAAATTTCTCCGAATGTTCTACATTAAAAAAGGCCCCAGGCTCCTTCCCTAAGTATTGAGAAAAACCCCTGCTATAACTCTCCACTGTATTTCAGCTACTGTAGTTCTGAAGGTTTTCATTTACATTTTATGTTCAGTTGAAATTTCCTTGCAACTCTTTGAAAAAATTGGAAAAATTATGGTTGAAATTAGAGTAGATACAGGACCATCTGACTGTAAAGCAATAGCATACTTACAATCTAATATTAATAACTAGCAAAAAGCATTTTTTACAATAATAAAACATCAGTGGCTTTTTAACAAAATGATATTTTCTTTTTAAAAACAAACAGTAATATGAAAGTTGATCTGAGGTATGAAATAACAACTTTATTAAATTTCATGTAATTTTTATGTCATTTACATGCATGTATGTGTATATTTATACATCTTTTTTCTCTTCTCTATTTTTTATTGCTAATTCTCACATTAATATGTTTGCATCTACAAATCTAGTGGAAATAAAAGTAATATAAAACACTCATTGCCTTATCACTAATACAAACGAAATTACATGAAATATAATGTTCTTATTAGATCTATATTGTAAGTAAATGGATTCAAAAAGTCCAAAGCAGTGTAGGTACTCTTTACTTTCATACTGTTCGCCCACTTGGTGACTAGTACATTTACTACATGTAAGAAAATATTTGTATCATGTACATATGGTGGGAATTTTACACATGAATTCTAAATTTAAAACTCCAAACTTTTTATTTCATAAGTTATATAAATGATAATAAAATATTTTCTTTTGTTCAAACGAATAGACTTACGTTCAAATTTCATGCTTCACTGGGTTTCTTTATATACAAGGCATAAAGTATAAAATATATATATTATTATATACGATACAAATATATTCAATAGCAAAAAGAGTAGTCTGTAAAGCAAGTGTTTATTATCTTACGGTATATAAATCTCTGCAGTACATAAAACATAAAAATTATGTAAATTTTAATCTAAAGTTACAATTTTTACAGACAATTTTTACCTCAATGGTTTAAAAGATGATAAGTGATACAGCTGACAGGATGTAAGACAAACACCAACTGTTACAGCAGAGTTGGTTACAACAGTGTAGTGGTATATGAGTTCGACATCAAATAATATTGGATTACAAGTTGGCAAAAATACTTATTTTAGATAAGTATAGATATCCGAGAGTGGCAAAAACAATTAAATTTGGCATTTGTAAAAAAAAATTGAAAATTTTGCTGATAACTACTGGTAAGTCGCAATAACAATAATCTTGGAAATTGTTCAAAACATACGGCAAGAATTTGTTGAGAGCTTAATCAAGGTTTCTTAGACTGACGTTTATCTAAACTGACACGTAATAACCAGGAAATGTTGGACTATACTATACAGGCTAGAAACAAAACATCATTATTATCTACTATAGTCAGTGACTAGTGCGGTACTATGAACTTTATAACATAATCAATAACAAAACCTAATTACTGGTACTCACTTCTGTAGTTCGGAGAATTTACAGTAATTACTGACACGTTAGGGGAAAACTGTAGGAACTAAATTGTGTTTCTTTATAGAGTGAATATCAAAAACTACAGAATCATGCATTGCGCAGTTGGAAGTGTTTAATTATAGCTTAGTACTGGAAAAGACTGGAATTTCAGGACATAAATGCTATGAATTAAGGAACTTCATTCTTGGTGCTGTTTATTCTATGGAGTAAAAACAAATACTGAAAAGTTGTATACTTAAGACTTAAGCAGTAATACTTGAGTGAGGAAAGAGATTACAATGGATATATTAGGACTTATAAGCCTTCCAGGATGGTTAGTGTTCATTTTAGTTATAATTGTAACATTTTATTTCTATACAGCAAGAAAACACAGTTTATTTAAAAGATATGGAATCCCGGCCATTACGCCTAAACCATTCATTGGTGGGTTTCCATTGCTGTCAAAGAAAGGGGTGATGCAATGTGAATACTATGCAACAATGACGCATGGGAAATGTGTTGGCTTTTTCTTTGGAAACATGCCCACTGTGTTCTTAACAGACCCAGAAATCATTAGAGAAATATTCGTCAAACAATTTCACAAGTTTCCGAGTCGTTCGCAAGCTCTACATATCTCTACTTTTTGGGAAAAAACAATATTGTTGACCACAAAATATGACACATGGCACTTCCTAAGGACAACCATATCACCAGCTTTCACTAGCGGCAAACTACGTAAAATGGATTCTATTGTAGAAAATAATCTTCAAAGAATGATTAAACAACTGAATGATAAATTTGAGGGCACTGAGCTTGTTATTGACATGGTATCTGTGTTCCAAGGCTTGACAATGGACGTTATATGTCAAGCAGCCATGGGAGTTAAACTGGATTCCGGTAATGATGCTAATAATGAGCTTAGAAAGCAAGTCTCCGGTTTGTTGAGCTGGAGCATCGAGAAAAACCCATTGTTACTTCTGTCGTTTCTAATACCCGACTTAAAGAAAATATTTAAATTGTTTGATATTGATTTTAACAACACTAAGGCTATTAAATACATTGAACAATGCATGCAAGTGATTATTAAAGAGAGAAAGGAACAAGGTAATGCAGAAGATGTTCAAGACATACTTCAACTTATGATAAATACGGAAGATGACCATAATGTCTCTACTGTTGATGCTAAAGAAGTGGAAGCTGAGCAGAGTCTACTAGAGAAACCACATAGAAACATGACAGATGACGAGGTGATAGCCAATGCTATAGTTTTCCTATTTGCTGGATATGACACCACATCCACCGCTATGATATTTACTTCCTATTTCTTAGCTATACATCAAGACTGGCAAGAAAAAATACGACAAGAAATCAACGACAAAATCGGAGATAAGGAACCAGATTACGACAATATTCAGGAATTGGCTAACTTGGATATGTTTGTATCAGAATCAATGCGTATATACCCACCTGTGACCAGAGTTAACCGACAAAATGAACAGGATAGTCAAGTAGGACAGTATCATTTCCCTAAGAATATATCAATCACAATACCAGTGTTCACACTTCATCGATTACCAGAATTCTGGCCGGAACCGGAAAAATTCGACCCACTAAGATTCTCGCCGGAAAATAAAGCTAAAATACTTCCTTACACATACTGCCCATTTGGAGTTGGTCCCAGAAATTGTGTAGGATTGAGATTTGCAAAAATGGAACTTAAGATGACTATGGTAAAATTGTTACAAAATTTTCAAATCAAACCATCACCTGGGCTCTCAATACCACCCAAACTGGAGAAACATGTATTCTGTCGACCCATAGGTGGTATGAAGCTACTTCTTGAGAAAAGGATTTAACATTTTATAGTTTGAGTGATTTGTTAATCATTTGTACATAAACTACACTAAGTCTTATTTAGCTTAGATATTACTAATATTTTTTATCATTTTTTTTCATAAATATGATGATGCATGAATATATTTCATGGTCAAACACATACAAAATAAATAAGTGCACGTTGAATTAAAAAAATGACTAAACATATACTAAGAAAAGACTTTGTCCAAACTTAACAATTTAATACATCAACAGTGTTAAAAATCTACATTAATTTTCCTGTTTTGTTATCTAGTTGCATTTTTAAATTTTATTCAACTGTCAGTGGAGCATACAATTACCCTACTGATCTCCGTAAACCACCAATACATCTTCGTGCACGATGACATATTAACTTAGATAAAATTTGTATTTACATTAATTTCATCCCTAAATATTTAGAAGCTTTTAATAGCATACTGATACTAAAAAGATTTTTTTCAAATCAATTTCAAGTTTAAGTAAACTGCATTCATTCAAATGTAGTAAAAACTTATAAAAAGAATTATGGATGTAGAATTTCAAACCTTTTTTATGTTTCAGGACATGTAATAAGTATATTCTATTGATAGCTAAGGTGAATTCAGTACTTAAAACCATGAAATTCTAAGTGAATGACCCCAGTATTCATAACAAGGTATAGTCAAAATTTGTATATCATATATTTCAAAAATCCATTAAATTTTGAATGACTTAACATTAATAAAAGTACAAGTTATTGACATGTTGTTTTTTCTTTTCACCGCTATATTTTATACCATTTACATCCTGATAGTGTTGTCCAGTACATGTATAGTCCATTTTCCTCAACTGTCAAAACTTGAATAATTTAACGTGGACTGAATGCATTATATTAATACTTGAGGCTTCACCGTTATTGAAATATCTTGACTAAAGGCCTATCGTATGACATAAGCAGCTCCACTTAAGAAATAACTTACAGTTGTCTATATTTTGTTGTCTAATAAAATATAGGCACGAGTTGTGATGCGCGTATGATTAAATCACGAGTGCTTTAGCACGAGTGATTTAATAAGCGCATCAAACGAGTGCCTATATTTTATTAGACAACAAAATATAGACAACTGTAAGTTATTTCGATTCTAACATCGTAAAATACATCCGTAGAAAAGATATATTTATAGAACTATTTTTAACTGTCAGAAACATCATGCTGTTGAAATCCACCCCAGTGCAAAGGCTGAAAATAGCATTTATTTACACAATTCTCACGGATAGGTGTTTCTTATTCCGAACAAAAAATATTAAAATCTTAATTATAGAATAGAAACCAAATTGTAAAAGTCAACCCTTATAAACTCGGGTGCCATTTTCAGCTTTGCGCAGTTAACGTGGGGAGTAAAATTTCAACAGCCGTCACAAGCTATATTTTGTTGAATAATAAAGCATAGATGACGTCACATTAAATAAAGAGTGAAAACGCACGTGCCTATGTTAGAATTGATCATAATACACATTTTCACAAAATCATGAAAATAAGATGACAATAATATTAACAAACAACTTCACTGTGAAATTATTCATGTTTTGACAGTTAAGAAAAAAAACTATAGTATATACATATGTTAGTAAGGCTAAATGTTTGAGGAGAAATATCTCAGACTATTATTATGTAAAAATAAAATGTACATCATAATGTCAGTAATCATATATTAAGTGTGAAGCAAGAGGAAGTTCAGACACCTCTTGCAATGTTCAATATAAAAAACCCAGTAGCAATGGGATTTAAAGTTGAATTTGATATTTAGACCCTCAAGGAAAAGAACAGGAGCAGTCCATGGACAGCACACTCGACTATTCGGGGCATTCGTGTAAACGACAGCAACAAACAATCAAAACTTGTGCTGGAGTTTTGCAACTTGGTATTTGACCTTCATTCCTAACCCTGTTGGCAGGTGTGAAGTTTCAAGTCATCCCTTTAGTAGTTGCAAAGATAAAATGTTGCACCTAAAAACTTAACCAAGAAATTTCTAAGTATATAAGGGCCATAATTCAGTCCAAATTCATCCATGAGTTATGTAACTTAGTATTTGAACTCAAATGGTAACCCCGTAGACATGTGTGAGGTTTCAAGTGAATCCCTTCAGTAGTTGCAAAGATAAAATGTTGCACCTAAAAACTTAACCAAAAAATTTCTAAGTATAAAAGGGCCATAATTCAGTCCAAATTCATCCAACAGTTATGTAACTTGGTATTTGACCTCCAATAGTAACCCCGTAGACATGTGTGAGGTTTCAAGTGAATCCCTTCTGTAGTTGCAAAGAAAAAATGTTACACCTAAAAACTAAACCAAGAAATTTCTAAGTATAAGGGCCATAATTCAGTCCAAATTCATCTTAGAGTTATGTAACTTGGTAATTGAACTACAATGGTAACCTCGTAAACACAAATTAAGTTTTAAGAAAAACCCTCAAGTACATGTACTTGCAAAGATATAAAAGATACAAAAATGTTGCACCTTAAAACTTAACCAAGAAGTGTTACGCCGAAGCCAATGCCAACGCCAACGCACAGCGAAGTAGGATAGCCCCAGTATTCTTTGAATAGTCGAGCTAAAAATAACTGACTTCCCTCCCCCATAAAACAAATCTTGATACCAAACATACAATTAAACCATTATGTACTGACATGTTGTTTGATTAATTATACCATGATAATGTACTGGCATGTTGTTTGATTTTGAAGATAAGAAGTAAACATTTCAGATCAGAATTCATTCAACATACCACGGGTTTACCACAAAATGGTTGTAACTCACTCATTTCTTATATTGAGTTACAACAGCTGTGCACTAAACCCGCAAATTACAAGTTCTGTGACTGATCTAAGAGAAAACATGCTTTAAGGATAATATTTGGTTTATATAGATTAATTTGATCACAGCCAGTCTTAATATCAAAGCAACCTTTAAGTGTAATGTTTTTATATAATTTGGTTTCATCTAGGTAATCAAAGTCTCATAATTCCTTACATACAGAATTTATAGATTGCTTTTATAGGATCATAACAGTTATACTTTATACCACTAAGCTCACAATTCTATTAAGGATCATAAAAACATATTTTCCTACCTTGAAGTAACATCAAAGTTAATTTACATGAGAATTACTGCATACAGAATAAAAACATGAACACATTTTAATAAAGTACATTTGTATTGTTCGTTTTTTCTCAACTGTCAAAACATGAATAATTTCACAGTGAATGCATTTGTTAAAATTATTTTTATAATACACCCATGAGTTTCCGAAAGTGTGTATTATGATTGAGTAAAGCTTCTTATGCCGTGTGATATGTTTTAGTCAAGATATTTTAATAACAATTAGGCCGCCAGTACAAAAACAATGCATTCAATCACCGTGAAATTATTCAAGCTTTGACAGTTGAGAAAAAATGGACAATAAGATAGTGCAATAATTGATTGTGTTGTTACTGGGTATATTTATTGGCTATACACATCCTATTAGTCATTGCCTTAAATTTTCTCAAGCACTAGCCCTGTTTATTATTATTCATTTATGTTAAAACAAAATTAAGACCATACATAAAAGTTAAACACTAGTCTTGTAGCAGGGTTCAACACTTACTGTTTTGCTAGGGATCCAGAGTGAATCCTTGGTCAGTTTTTTAAGGATTCAACCTTAATGCTAGGGATTCCTTCAATTACAGACACAATGTTATGATACAGATTTGCAATCACTTATTGCGATGAACAGTTCATTGGAACTCAAATTTGTGTGTGAACAGGGCAATTTATAGAGATCCTGAAGGAATCCCTAGCTAAGCATCACTGGGATTCTTCTAAAGTTTTCCTCAGAATCCTAGAACACTGTTAGTGTTGAACACTGTCTTGTTGTAATTACTTTATCTTATGTACACTGTATAAATAAATAATTTAAATGAAATATTATGTTAATTTTTATCTTTATAATGCATAAATTTTTGTATACATGTATGCACAATGAAACAACAATGTATGTATGCATATTAAAATTAGATTACAATAAAAGTTTAAAACTCATGAGCCTTTGTCTCCTTACATCAATCAAGCGTACTAACTTTCTATTCGAGCTATTTACAGGATATAAATCACTATCAAGTCTATTTCCTTTGCATGGTTTCACATAACTCCTAAAACTGATATTGGTCTCAAGTGATTATTTTCAGCATGTAAAAACTTAAACGTCACTCAGCTTTTAGCCCAGTCTTTAGTACAGGAGCTTGTTTGTTTGTTTATCTTTCATACCGGTAGATATGTTTATTTAGGTTAAGATATTGTCTGATTTACTTTACTTATTTTTTCCCCTGAAATTTGTAATTGAGACAAATCAAAGTTTGAAAAGTTTTCTAATGTCCTGTCCAGCGTCCCCAAATACTAAACAATTGTAAAGAGTTTTCTCCAACGAACAACAAGAAAGTATCTAGATGTGTTAACATCTACAACCACTTGACCATTTAAAGATTACTAATCAAACATGGTAATAGCATGGCTACAATTGATGAGAAGTCATCTAGTATAGTAGAACTTTCTCTGTACAGAAACTCCAGTACAAGAAAGTAATATTATAAATAGTGCTTCATGCCAAAGTTCAATCATAACACAACAGTCAGCTGACCAACTCCTTGTTCCTGGAAAGACCAAGATCTCAAGACCAAGCTTTAAATCCAGGTCTTAGCACCTAGGCTACCCAGTACCTTTTGCAAATGTCCAACTTGAGAGCAAATAATATAGTTTTATTGTTCTAGGACCAAATACAACTGCAGCATACTACAATCTCAAAATACTCAACAAATCTATATACTTTTATTTGAATATGCTCATGACTGACAAAGATATGAGATCTAGACATTAATCATATCATACAAAATTAATATAAACAAAACAGTTTGGAGTGAATTATTGAACAGTTCAAACAAAGACAAATATTGATATTGTTATAAACAAAACATAAACAACAAGTGTCAACAATGACTTTAGTATTCTTTAATTTTTATTGTGAATCAGTTATAAGATTTTTTACTGATTAAAGGGAGACAATTCAAATAAAAATATGCCAAACAATCAAAAGAGTTATCTATTCTGAAGGACTTAAACTTGGGTGGCAATCTGAAATCTGGAAATAAGCTGAAGGCAGTAATTTACTTCTAAAAAATAGTCAATTTTGGTTCATTTTAATGTTTTTGAAAGAAGTTTCAAAAGCTTTGAAAATGGCTCAATACATCACAATTAAAAAGACCAAAATATATAATAAATAACTGCAAAGTTGTTTCAGTAATTTGAGTAAATCCTGTCAGAAAAAATGGATGACTAAACTCTAATGAAATGGCAGCTGATCCTCTAAATATTGAACTAATTTAGCAATTCTAAAAGTAACTTTTTTTTTCTCAACCCATAATATGCACATATTAAACATACTTCAGCAGGGAGATTATATAAACTTAATAATCAGATGGTCAGACTCATGCAGACATTATGATGTTCTAGAATGACAGTCTTTAAGGTAAAAACAAACTTAAAATATGGTTAAGTGGATTATGCTGTTCATTTATTTTTATCCTTGCTATGTTAATGAATATCAGCATATAAAATCTGTCTTGATGAAGCCCTACACCATGTAGTTAACTTTTTACTATCTTTGCAACTTTCAGTGCGTTGGAATCATAGGGCTTTGGGAAATATGAACAAAATTAAAACAGTAATCTTACCTGCCAAGTTCACAAGCCATAACAGGTTCTCTAAGTGGGTCCTGACTGATAGCACAATGTTTCCATTTAGCAGCCAAATCAGCTGTCTTGTCCCTCTACAAATAAACAAGCAAAAATATTCATACAAACTTTTTATTCTATTGGAATATCACAGACCTGCAGTCCCTAAATTCATTGTGTAAACTAGTGTGTGAGAAGGGTAGCAAACTTTGTGCTCTGATTAATCTCATAATAATTCAATAGATGCTAAAATTTGCCATAGAACAAGGAGCTGACAACTTCCCTCTATTATATGAAGCAAAAAGACAATACTGAAGTTGCATCTACTGAATACTGGCCATGCTCAGTACATTGAGTATTAGTGTCAGGTGTTGCGCATGAAGAATAAAAGAGGAAGTACAGAAGGAAAGAGAGAAAATATTGTAATGTAGTGTCCTAAAATGCGATATTATTAACACAACAATATTTTCAATTTCTTAAATTTAATAAAAGTTTCAAACATTTGTGACCGTAAAGTATCATTAAATAAAATATATATTCTGAATATTAATTTAGTTATTTATTCCATCTTACTCGGACCCATTCTAACCCATTCTCTCAACAATCAGTCTCATTCTTGTCTGACCTGTGTCTTTTGAATTATGTAGAATTGATGTGACAAGTAAGGTGTTGCCTAAACAAACCAATGAAATCAACTTTAACATCTCATTTAGACCAATCAATATAACTTTGACAAATCATGCTTTTAGAGAGTTCCCACGTAACTGATGCCAAATTATATGCCAACTATGCCAAATTTTAGATAGATTGTTTGTAACAACTGTCAATTTTTTATATAACATACTTAAATACTGTTTCATAACTGTCAATTTTGATATAATGTACTTAAATATTGTTACATGGTTTGTCAGTATATGTCCAAACAATAACAATATTTAAATTCTCAATTTTATAAACAACTAACTAACATCTGTGAGATCAGGAGGTCATTGATTTGCTTCAGAGCCAAATGTAAATGTAAATTTAATTTAGTTAATTTTGAAAGTTATACTCCCAACATTCCAACATTTCCATTTCTAATGAATATATAACAATAACCTCTCTTGAAGACTGGGAGGGACTAAAAAGTGTTGCTGTTCAGAGGTTGTTGCCCTGCAGAGGTTAAATATGATTAAAATCCCATCAAAGGGAATATCAAAAGCTGTTGTTGAGCAGAGTATTTTTTCTGCAGAGGGCCACCCAGTAGCTTGGTTATACTGTATTCATATATAAATCAAAATACATATATGGTGCCACCATGTTACAACATGTACAGTGCTGGTAAAAATAACAACAATATATTTAGAGTAAGAGAATGGTATCAACAAGTCTAGCCTTGATGGCCACAACTGAGCCTGCTGACACTTTGTTGGATGGTAACCTTTCCATTCCTTAATGTTACTTTAAAACAACCTGTTGACAGAATGTTGTAGATGAGTAGGGTAGCTTAAAAGAGTGTGTTGTTGAATGTCTAGATTGCGATAGTTTGTAGAGATATTCTAGTGTTTGATGAACATGATAAGTCTTAACTGAGATTTGAACCCACGACCATTCAAGTTGTAAGCAGACACCACCATGTGGACAAAAAAGCTAGCTTGAACCAAGGGAGTACAAACGCAATTTCATACATAGGGAAACAAAAAATTCAAGTTAAACTCCAAATTTGGGGAAAATTGCATGATTTAAAGAAATTTCAAGAGCGGAAGGCACAGGTCTGTAATCTGTCCCTGTTATATATGGAAAAAAAGGTCTGTCATTGGTACAATATTTGACATTCGATATTGGATATTCAATATCATAGGAAAGAGATAGCGCCGTAATATTAACATGCATATGATGATCACTCTCAGGTAAATAATTGATAGCAAGACAAGTTTGATCAGAGTGGGTGGTTTTACAAAGTGCTTCCCCTGTCCTCTGGCTCTGACCATTCTATTTGAAAGACCCTGTTGAAATACAAAGGCTCCACCACCAACTAACTACATAACCAAGTTGCATGTCTCTTCCATTAATAGTCTGTGTCAACAACTATATTATCGTTGATGTCCAGGATTAAGTTACTCCTAGATTTTGATTCCCCGGCTTCAAAGTACAAATATATACGGATCTAAGTAGTCAGTAAGTTAGGTCAGTTAAGAATGTAATCCTTGCACTTTAAGTTAAAGTCTTTAACAAAAGCTACACTGTACTTCTTTTTCTTATTTAATACAACACTCCTTCAATAGACTGAAGATTATGTGTTGGCGCTGAGATAAAAACTGATAAAAAATAACAGAGGTACTTGCCAAGTACATGTGGAAGTCCAGCCATGTATAAGATATATTTGAAACACTGTCTCTATTATCTCTATCTCTATCTCTCGGGTAATGTGCTGGACTCTTCTTAGAGCAATGTCGCACAATTGTGAACTATTTACATTTGTGAAGGGAAGTAAAAACAGATTAAAAACAGGCTAAAAACATATTGCTCTAGAGTTAATTGTACAGCTCACCCATCCTGTACAATTAACTCAATTAGATTATGATAGGTCATGCAACGAGAAAATACTTATCAATCGGGGTAAATAATCTTGTTCGCGAACGAAAATGTCTGTGTACGAATCCACCATATCTATCTATCTATCTTCCAGTAAGTCAAACCCTTGGTAGGGACTTAGACTGTCGTGCGTCAACAACAAAAGAGGGAAAAGATAAAAGAATAAAAGAACCGTAAGAAAAATAAACAAAATTTCATACCTGTTCGGGTTTCTGTTTTGTGCGAACGAGCTCATCTCTACGAGGAATAGTTCCGCCATCACATCCCATGCTTTAAATTGTCTCTTGTAACACAAAAACAAGCAAATTTAGGCTCTACTAAACGTTTTCACGATTTCTCGAAATACCGGAAGTACAAATGTAAACAAATTGACTCTGATATCGTAGATTCGAATTTATTATTTTACGCTAATTTCATCTTTATTATATGTAATATATATTTATAATTACATATATTCTATGTTAGAATACATATTTGAAATATTTTTAATAGAACTTGTGCATATTTCTATTCTTTTTTAACAGCTAGCATTTTTTACTCGAATTTTGGTTTTCGGCTCATAACACGTTGCAGTGCGCTGAGAACCAGTACGTAAATAAACCTAAAATTGAAGAAAGAAAGGTAATCAACTATTTTCACTTATTTTTAATTAAACTGTTCATTGTCAGTATTTTCTTTTATTTCTTTTTGATTGATTTTAAGTAAATAAATGTTTGTTTATAAATCAAACAATATTTAATTGCGATTTGATTCAATTTAACCAGGAAGTGTTGTTAGCAATGGCACTGCCTTTGAATGTCTTTGACCCCAAGACTCTATGTAAGGTAATGTGTCCAGGTAATGATCTAGAATTGTTTCTTAGAGGCCAATGGAGGATTGATGAAGTATTTTGTAGGTTGGCTATACTCAATTGACAAATCTGTCTGAAAATGTCTTAAACTTTCACTAGCACTAGACCAATTTGTTATGTTTTATGGTATTATGCTGCGAGTATCTGAGTACTGGCGATCTCAACCAGAAAATCGAGTATGAATATTCGTTTTGTTTGAAATTATCGGATCGCGATCTATTTTTGGAAAAACATGAATAACACTTTAGCTTACCACTGAAAACGAGCAGAATTACTTATGAAAACTTTAGTTTATGTAGGGAACAAATTATCTTGTGTCAAAATTTCGATAGATACACATTGAAACAATAATGTTATCACTGAATCGTGGTTTGGATCGCATTGCAACCAGCTCAACCATCCACAACCCTAATCAAAATTGTTAACTAGACTGACTATATATATGAAATCAGTGATTTTCTCTTTCCTGAATCTGTTTTCCCTAACTTCTAGCTTTTAGCCCTAAAGTGTTTTAACACAATTGTTTAAGACTAATTGATGAAATAACTTGTTTAAACTACTAATTGATTGATACTTAATCAAGCAATAGTGTAATGTATTCATAGGAACAGGTTAATGGAAATAGGCTTCATAGATCTTAATTATGCTAATATGTTTTTTGGTCATTAAAGTCTTGGCTTATTTAATTTGGGATTGAAAAAATCTTTCTAAGTGAAACAATATGTCTGACATTTGATGTCAGATGACCATAGACATTTTAATAATTTCTGCTGTCTAGACTGTGATTCAAATTTCAATAAAGTAAAGAATTAATGAATAACAAAAGTTTTATATGTACTTATATCTGATTCATACTAAAACAAACTTTGTAAATAGATCTATTACAATCTTTGAACAGTAGTGTATTGGTCATTATTACCACGCCCCCATGCTATCTAGCTAACCAATGAAATATCCTGATGCATGCATGTTGTAGTATATAGTATAAATATTCTGAGTATTATAGTTATCTTAACTGTTAGAGTTCTAGAATAAAGGTTATACTTTTAAACATCCCTTTTGGGTCTATTATTATATACAATCCCAATTCAGGGTCGGATCATAAAGTTCCAAGAACATTACAGGTAGCCTTTTTTGTTACTCTCCCAGGGCTTTTTTCAGTATTTGGGAAAGGGGCCCAGGACTTCTTTTCATCAAATCATTTGGGGGAATTTTATCCCAATTTCATAGATAGGGGAACAAAAAAATCTAAGTTAAACTCCAAATTTACAAAATTACAGAAATTTCAAGAGGTAAGACGCCTGTAAACGGCCCCTGTTATATTATAAGGAAAAGAAGATCTGTCTGCTATTTGTATAAATTGAGATAAAAATTTAATTTAAAATATTGATTTAATAAGTTTGATAAGAAATTTCGTTACAAAATAATTTTCTACTATTTCATTCATTTTAGAAGAGAGATGGTCAAGAGATGATTAATTTTATCTTTGTATTCTTTATTGTCAACTCAGTTTTGTTGTACCTTTGAATAGTTTATTGCTACTTTACATAAGGAAGTTACAAATTTGGCACATGTCCCAATATACTTTCAAACTAATGTTAAAAGCTGTCTACAAAACAAATGGGCACTGATAATAATTTTGTGGGTGTTTCTTTATACAGGTTTATAGTAAAATTACTACACTGTTATTTGACATTTATTTTATGAAATACATGTATGCTTGTTCACTATTTTATATTTATAGGGTTAACATGTTTAAATGAATATAATTATTTATCATGAAGTTTGAAATTTCATATTGAGTACTTGCATGAACAAGACTTAATTTGTGTTACATTCATTTGTAATTTGTAACATTATAAATTTCCCATTAATAATTACCATAGGGGGAAGAGCTTTTGTAAAAAGCTAAAATTCTGTCATTGCAATTTAATTCACTCAGTTGAATATGATTTACACTTTTGAAAAGAAATCTCAAAAGAAACTTGCTACCCTTTTACTTCAGTTTATCAACATGAAATACATGATTGGTAAAAATATTTGCAATATCTTGGTAGAAGTTTGAGTAAACATGTGTATTTTGATAATTGTACTTTTCATTGAAATGATTCTTATCGTTTTTTGAATAATTAATTTTTGAAAAATAATATATAATCAGATATAGTTTTATACATTCTAATGTTTATTTGTTAATTAGGGACTTTAGTCAGTTATCTTTCCCTGATAAAATCTGAAGCAATCCAATTGGTAAGTAGGTCCTTAAAGTTGGAATCCTTGGACTTTATCATTGAATTCCTATGTAAGGATAATAAAATATTTCATCTTATATCATTTATTTTAATTAAGATTTTAACAGAAGAAATGAAATTTAGATAGTTCTTTACCCTTAAAATACTTGGCTTGAATTTCAAACAAATTAAATGATTTACAAAAAAGTTATTTAAGATTAATTTTGGCAAATTGACATTGAAAAGTAAGGGTAAAATCCGAGTAATCCAACTAATTGGACCTACCTATTTGAATAGTATACAAGGGGAAGTAACTGACTAAGGTCCCTTATTATTATCATTGTAGTTTAGAACAAGATGTTTTTTAGGTTTCATTTAGACTACCGTAGTTATGAATGATTCAATTCAATGTTACTTCAATTGTATACAAATAAGTAACAGCTACATTAATTTTGCTCTGCACATATCAAATGTAAAAATACCTCTGGGTTCAACAACATCTATAGCTATAAACATGTACCCCAGTATATCAGAATATTAAATCATGCACATCTATTTATTTTAAAGATTTTGAAATAACTTAATATACTTCAAATATTATGTTTGCTAACTTTTATAAGTGTTCATAAATTTTGTTTGACACACACCTAAAGTAGAATTATATACAAACTTGAGTGTGTTTTTGTTTAAATTTCATTTCAGTAAACACTTGTGACTAAATTTATTCACTGTGTATGATTTTTGATTTGATAATTGTGGATCAAGATTTCTTATAGCACTACAGTTATGTCCCTTGAAATGTGCTTTATCTTTAAGTAAAAATCAGTTGTCAGCTTATGGAGTGTCTTATTTGAAGTTTTCAATTAGCACTCACCTTCACCAAACCATGACAGTATGTAATATGCACTAATAGACTGAATGAGTTTGAGAAACATGCCAAAATTGATGTACCTGGGAACAACAGACTTGTCTCCCTTGAATTGTGCAATTCTAAAGTAACATCAAGTTGTCCACACCATTTCACAACATTTGGAAAACTGTTCAACAGGCTTATTTCATTGCATGTTGACACTGTTTTTTTTATTTTGAGTTAATTAAGCTCAAGAATTTTAGGCAATAGAAAATAAATAATCAAATTTGTGTCAAAAGTTCGGAAAAAATGGGGCGGTGATTTTTTTATTGTTCAAATTCAGACTGGGGAAGGTTATAATTGTGTTCGGTAAGCAATTACTATGTACCAAGGTTATAAAATTATATACCGGTAGTATAAATACTTTTTTAGAACTGTGCCACTTCATTGACATTTGTAAACATTAATTATAGCTATATAAGTATTTTAATTTAAAAATAATGAAGTGTTTGAGCACAGGGATTTTGCCTGGCAGATAGGGATGAGAGTATGGGAATTAATTTCTTATTGCCTGAAAAGGGTCAGTACATTAAAATATTGCTTTTATTCCATAAATTTCAATACAGACACCTTACAATAAAATTAGAATTAATCATATGCAAAATTTATTTCTAATTAAAATGCAAAATGCAAACACCTTGAGGCAAGCAGTATATCAAATGTAATGTTACATCATAGCCAATGGGAAAAGTTTATGATTTAAGTGTAAATTGATTTACTTTTGTATTGTAATATCAAAATACGACCATGTACGTTATCTTGTACAAGTCTAAATAAATCTGAATTTGAATCTGATAATTTTGAAAGAAAAATTTGGACTTTATTTCTCTTTTTTTGGAGAAATTAAAAAATCATTGCAAAAGTTTTCATAAAACAGGAATTTGCCAGTACAGTCATAAGCTTAACCCACAAGCCTGAATTTAAGGCTTGTGGGTTAGGCTAGTTAAAATTGATTCAAACTAGTGAAAATTACTTATTTTATATAGTTGAGCTAGTTAATGATTTTGTCTTGTAATATATAAAGCAATACGTCAAACTAGTTCTGGAGAAAAGTTATGGTAAAGACAGACACAGTGTCAATTTATGTCTTTAGTTCTGCCAAATTATAATCATTTTTCATTGAGACTATCCACCATTTTGTCTCCTCAATCTGAGTAATTGCCTAAACCCACAAGACTGAAGCCCTCTGGACAAGTGAATAATCTATGTGGGCTAGTAAAAATTACTTACTTAATACAAGTTGATAAGTTTGACATTCTATCATATAACTGTAAATGGCACCAGTGATTGAGAAAAAAAGGCAATGACTGTTATCTACCTATTTTCTTCTTATAAGTAAGTAAATTATATTTATCATGTTTTAATGTTATATAATTTCAGTATGTCAGGTAGTGGCCTAGATTAGTCTTATATTTTATCATATTTCAATGTTATATAATTTCAGTATGTCAGGTAGAGGAAGTATATTAGTTACTGGAGGTGCAGGTTATGTTGGTACACATACTGTAGTAGAACTGATAGATGCAGGATATGATGTCATTGTGATGGATAATCTAGCTAATGCTAGTATGGGTAAGATATTGATCTTTGTTTGAGTTTTATTATCAAATTAGCTCAACTATTCGGAGAATAGTGGGGCTATCCTACTCACTTGTGTGTTGACGTCGGCGTAACACTTCTTGGTTAAGTTTTTAGGTGCAACATTTTTATATTTTTGAAACTACTTGAAGGATTCACTTGAAACTTCACACATGTCTACGAGGTTACCTTTGGGGATCAAACAGCAAGTTTCATAACTCTAGCATGACTTTTGCTTATTTGTTGCTTAGAGGTGAAACGATTAATCGCGGTTCACAATGAATCACGATTTTTAACGCTCGATTCGATTCGATTCGGAAGAGGCATTTTCGATTTGAAATACTGTCTTATTCAGTAGTTTTGTAAGTTGAATGAAACGCCCTTTTTTCGGTTAAAATAAGCATATTTTTAAAGTTGACTAAAATAGTGTACCCTTATTGACGATTGTTAATCCAGATAAAAGTTGTGAAAAATGAGACTGCCTGCGGCTATTATACTTGTATATTACGCGTACATGTCAATTAGACCATTATTGTCAGTCACATGCTGGGAGATTAACTCGCTGACAGAAAATCGATAATGGAGTCGTCGAGTTAGTTAACACGCTTGATATCATTCATATATACCTAAAACTGGTACCTAGAGAGAGAGTTTAGTGATAAAGGGGCCACCAAGATATAACCAGTCGATTTAGTTTTACACGATCGGCAATATTGGGGGATTTATCTTATAAAAAAATTAAACTTTTCACATCGTCGTTTCCTAAAACATCGTTTATTAAATCAAGATGAAACATTGAAAGCAATAAGCTTTTTAATTACAAAAGATGTTTCATATGAATTTGCTATCTAGCTTGGGTCACGAAAATGAATGACATTACGCCGAAATGGTTGAAACGATTTCGTTCCGTATGATACAAAATTAAATCAAGCATAATAAAGTAATTTAGAGATAAACTGTAAACTTAATAGTTCGTTTTGACGGTTATTTACGTTTATTTACCTGGAAATTCCTCTTTGTTTTTCATAACCATTTAAATCGGACGAAGTGTGGTGTAATATTTTGAAACAAACTAAATTAAGCTGGTCATAGTGATCTACATTTGCTGAATGCTTGTATTTTTTTTTACTGTCTAAGCTTAACCTTAACTAGTCATTAATTATGGCATTATAACGTCACTGATGCACTGATGAATTGTTTTTATTTTGATTATGACTTGAGTCATATACTGTATGTACATGTAGGTAAGGAGAAATTTATAAACAATTTATCCATGGGCATTACATTTCATTAAAAAGTTGGAAATAATACGATTTGTCTTTTATATATGCTAAAATGCAGTAAAATATTTATAACTAGTTAAGCTCTAAATACTTTGTCTTCCGGGAGGGAGGTCCCTCAGATGAAAATGCACTTTTCTTAAATATATTAATGTTCTATTGTTTTTCAGAGTTCACTCTTTTAAAAAAATCTGTCACTCTTTATGATAAAAAAAACTAGGGAGTGATGACTCTTTTGTAAAATAAATTATCTGGAGCTCTGAATTATGCAAACAGGGGTACAGTGAGCAATGACAATGTCGATGTTCTAATATTTTTGAAGAAACACATGAAGCTAACAGACTTTAAGTAGCCAAGTAGCCTTCTCTCTCTCTGTGGTCTGAAAAGTGTTGATAGTTTGATGTTATAAAATGTTTATGAAAGCTGACTCAATTATCAGGATTTACAGTTTTATTTGATAATACAGTTCCTCTTGAAAATCTATTTTTTGTTATGTCCTATTTAATTCGAGTAGGAAATCGAATTGAATTGAAAAATTGAATTGTTTGATAAAAAATCGAAATCGAATCAAAAATTTTTGAATCGTTTCACCTCTATTGTTGCTGTTGTTGACACGAATACCCAGAATAGTCAAGTGTGCTGTCCATGGAATGCTCTTGTTTTATTTTGTTGTTTTTGGTTTAAATGCTGTAGCAACACATTGTATAGGTCATATTAGGGTTGTCAGTCAACCCACTCTCTGTTCTTGGAGAGGTTAAATCTGTAGATTAAAGTGTTAACCAGTTACTCAGGCATACATCTGTCAGTGACTGATAACTGCCTTACATGATATAGAATCATTGATAGGAGTGAAAATGACCAAATTAATTATTTCATGACCAAGCACCACAAAATCACACCTTGCTTAGCAATTAACCTACCACCCTTAATGAGTAGATATGTGCACTACTGACTGAGCTAGCCTGATAACTTTTGTTTTATACCCACTTTTCAACTTTAAAGTGTAGGAGTATTTTATGGCCATTACTATTGTCTTTCACCAAAACGCCCTGTGCCATCTGAAGTGTCACCAGATTATTGGAACTGTGAAAATATCGAGACATGAAATGAATTTATTTTAACATTGACAAAGGTTAAACCCATCATCTTCTCAATGTCTGAACCATGAACCGTTTTGAACTGCAATAAACTATCACACGGTATACCATTGCAGTCTTAAGTATAAATATAATTTATTTTTTTTGACATTGTATGTTTATATTTTAGAAAGTTTACAAAGAGTTAAAGAAATCACTGGTAAAGAAGTACCTGCGTTTAGTGTTGATTTACTCGACAAAGATGGTATGAGAAATATATTTAAAACGGTAAGTTTGTAAATGTGGTTTAAAATCAATCTTATTAAAACTGATCTAAAATTCTGTGCTTTGGTACAGCTAATGTTACACAGGTCTGACAAGTTTGCACTATGGGTCATGTTAAAATGACCCTTGCTATATTATGATATGACACAACTCGACAAATTATCCAGTCGTGTCCCATGAATAACACATGTAATCTTAATATTAAGACTGTTTTATTTGGATAAAAGCTATGTATAGCTTAGTCAAAACAAAGGTCATCCGAACGAGACCCGTGTGCAATGTCAGGTGATTCTATGACAGCGACCTATAGAATATCTGTTTACTGATATTGGTTTGAAATATGCATGAATTTAAGCTGGCATACTCGCAAAATGCGAGTGGATTTTGAAAACTGCGAGTAACTTTCATTTTAACTCGCAAATTTTCGCAAGTTGAAATCAACCCAAAACTATTTCTGTGTAAACTAATGAGGCTCAAATCAGCATTAAAGCGGTCAGATAGATAGAATTAATTAAAGATTCACTGTGAAAGCGTGTTCCATATTCTCGGTCTATCCCACAAGAACGCCCTTGTTCTATCTACATTTAAATAATAGTACTACATGTATGTTGTTTTTATATTGAATATATGATTAGTATTCATGTTTGCAAATAAAATTTTGAGCAAAAAATAAAAATACCCTTGATTTTTTTTTGCAAGTTGAAATAAAATCGAATCGCAAAAATTTGCAAGTCAATTTTTTGTTAAATTCGAGCCCTGGTTTGAAATATTCATGAATTTCGGTTGGAATTAAAATTGAGTGCTTTTTAGCTCACCTGTGTCCTAAGTGCCAACATACAAGTGCAGTAACAATGGAAATATGTGTACAGGTAACAATATCATTGTGTTTTATGATTTTCAGCAAAAATGTGTTTTCTAGCTCATAGGTGCAGGTAGAAAAACTCAATATTTTCATTTCAGTATTATATTTACATTATCTCATCATATTTCAGCATAAGAATATATTCTGTGTAATGCATTTTGCTGGTTTAAAAGCTGTTGGTGAATCATGTGAGAAACCTTTATATTATTATAGAAATAATGTTGGTGGAACAATGAGTTTATTAGAGGTAAATATAACACATTTATTATTCTTGGTTCTGTTGTTTTATACTTTACAGTTTGTTTTCATTGATAAGATTGTTTATTTAAAGTTCTTATGCCACATTGGCTTTGATGTACTAAGAGTCTGTATTGCGGGTGATAGTCAATGCAGGTATTCACTTTTTGTGCCTTGTAATAATGGGCAAGACCTAAAAATCTTTGTGAATGTTGAATGAGGTCATGAAATATTCTCTTAGGGCAAAACTGTCATAACTCAATATAAGAAAAGAGTGAGTTACGACCGTTTTGTGCTAAACCTGCCACCTACTGCTGTATCAAGTTGGATGTTTGTGAAAATTTGTAGCTTAGTACTGGTTCAACTTTAAAGTTTAGAGATTGTAAATTTTTCTATTAAGTGACAGTGACCATGACGTAACTGACAAATTGGTTCATAAAATATCATAAAACCATATCAAACCTGGTGCCTAAACTGAAAAACCACCTAAAACTGTTCTTTTTCCTTTTGACAGAAGTCTAAATCCCTTTCATTGTTTCATTGAGCGCATTTATGAAATTCTATGCTTTTTAGCCAGTGTCTGTTGTATCTGTCTCTATATATAGCAGAGTAGGAAAGGAGTCTTTAAATGGAACCTGGTATGATGTGTTCTGTAACTCCGTAAAGGATCAACTTTATATATAGGCTAGCAAAATATTTACAGTCATCACCTTAACCTCCTAGCTTGAAGCCTGGCACTAATGAGTGAAAATTGATTTTGACTAACATTAGTCATTTATATCACACTGTCTGGCTAGTTGATGATTTTGCCCTTTATTATATGAATAGAATATCAGGCTAGTGCTTAAGAAAATTCAAAGTATTGACTGTAATAACTTGAATTTCCTTTAAAATAAATACAGTGTCATCCATAATTACCTTTACACTTTTGTGAATGTGTAGTTTGTTTTTAATTTTTTAATCGATTGTTGAGAAATTAAAAACATATCTTTAGATTAATGTTCATGTTAAACAATTACAATTGCATAAACTATCATTACTCTCATTTCAAATTTTACTCTCTGTCAATAATTTCAATGGGTTGATACATCAGAAAAAAATAAAACTCATTTGTATAAATGCATTTATTTTTTGTATGTTTAGGTAATGCAAGAATTTGGTGTATATAATATGATTTTCTCAAGTTCAGCCACTGTATATGGTGCTCCAAATTATCTCCCCATAGATGAGAAACATCCAGTAGGTGGCTGTACAAATCCATATGGAAAATCTAAATATTTTATAGAAGAAATTCTAAGAGATATATGCAATGCAGATTCTGTGAGTAAAATGTTTTATTTCTTTACTTGACTTAATAGTTTTTGAAGATAATATTATTTTTTTTTTTTTTTTTTTTTATTTTATTTTTTTTTTTTTTTAATTATTTTTATTTTCATTATATACATGTTGTAACAGAGATTATTACAAATATAGACATATCAAAATATAAAAGGAGTAGGTTATCTGTCATCATGATATAGTTGAAACATAAAGAGATAGTACAGATTCCATTCGTCAATATAGATACCATGGTTTTTGTACCCAAAAAACTTAACAGCTAAGTAAATATATATATCTATATATGTGATCTACTTTTTAAGGGAGATAAGAATGGTATGATTTTCAAAATTTGTCTCCCTTATTGCTTACAAAACAAAATACAATTGTGACAAATTTGAAATATGTAGGTTAGTAAAAGTGATATTTAAATATATTCATAATAAATTGATTATACATGTTACTATGAAAAAAACCTTTATGAGTCACTAGAAACGGGTAACAGTAAACATCTCTTTTTTGGAACAAGGTTATAATCTAACTAAATTACTGATATAAAGGTAGTAAGAAAAATGTAGATTCACAGTGGTTGTCTCCCTTGTTCTACAAGATTGAAGCATTGCTAGCATTACAGTATTTCAACACAAAAATCATTAAAAATGACAATGATAAGTTTTCAAAAACTATGAAAACTGCATTCTATACTTAATTAACAATACTTAATTCCTTGAAAAAACCTGGGAAGCATATCAACAAATATCTTACAACAATTTAACATAACAATATAGATTTACAGCTAAACATGGTTGTGAGACATTTAATAGTCATCTTAAACAGACTGAATTTACAGAAAATAATTTTACTAATAGCCATTTACCTTCATAATGGGTACACATCTTTATACAGTTTGAATTTTGAATGGAGATATCATGAGTTAGAATGATGACAGTATAGAGAAGTAAGTAAGAAGAGTAGAAAGAGGTGATAGTATTATAAAAAAGACAAGACATCCAGTGGATAGCAAAAACATCACTATAATAATATAGAACATATACATATGATAAATTTATTGAGAATAGATTAGACAGCAGAAGCGTGTGGAGAAGCCCAGAATTTCTATGAGATCATCTATAACTAAGAATAAAACTTGTAGATTAAAGGTGTTATAAAGCGAAATGTGGTTGGTGTTTTGTGTTAGGTCTACTCCAATACAAGGCTAGACAAGGGGGACCATGTCTTTTCAAACTTTTGTAAACTCGAAGTTAACTTTGCATTATACTTTTCCATTTTATAATATGCATTTAACTGTCGTTTTAGCGACTCTAAAATAGGTAGAGTTGAGTTCATCTTGCACGTATAAATATAATATTTAACAAAAACTAAAAATTTATAAACAATGTTTTTGAAATTTATATTACCAAGTAAAATGTCCTGTTTTGTCCATTGTGTATCAATACAGGGACATTTTACATTTATCCAGGACTTTATAGACTGCCAAAATGTCTGTATAATGTCGCATTCGAAAAATAAATGGAGAATAGATTCTTTATTTGAATCACAAAATGTGCACCTATCATTGTCAGTAATGCCCATCTTTACAAGCAAAGATTTTGTACCAAGGATTCTTTGATTAATGCGGTATTGAAACCATTGTAATTTACATTCAGAAAGAATTTTGAAAGGTTGTTTGTAAGTAAATTTCCAATCTATTACAGCAACATTTAAGTCTTGTTTCCATTTCATTTCTGAGTTTCTAGAGAAAGAATGATAGTTTAGTACATCGTAAAATAAACGACAACCCTTCTTTGTCAAGTTGATCAATTTAACAAATAAAGGTTGAATTGGGTTTGGGCTCCTACAAGATAAATGGTTTAGTCTAATTTTTTGTAGGAAAGTTCTAAAAGCATGGATTATGTTATTATACTGTAAGAAGTTAAAGTTGCATGAATATTTATTTTGAAAATCAACATGAGAATAAAAATTGCCATTTTCATTCATGAAGTCATTAATAGATAAAATACCTTTTGACTCAAAGTGTTTGTCACGGAATGATTTACCTGCAATTTTAAAGTTGAAGTTAAGCCATACTGGCATAGATAGAAATTCATGCCAAGACTTGACTACATATTTTTCATTAAATAGAACATATGCAAACCAAACATCTTTCCAGAATTTGTTTTTAATATCAACTGTAAATTTCTTAACATAGTCCGAACCATATTGTTTAAAATCTTTTAAAAATGGACAAATATATTCCACTAAATTTGAATACTTTTTACCACAATTTGAAAGTCTCCGTATCCAAGTAAGTTTCATAGATTGTATAAAGTGTTTTACATTAATCATTCTGATGCCACCATTTTCAAAGTCTTGAGTGATAACGTTTCTTTTTATTTTGTCAGGATGACTATTCCAGAGAAAATTAAAGAATAGATCTTGGATTTGCTTAACAGTGTCATCAGATGGAGATGGAAGTCCCATCATTAAATTAATTAATTTAGGTAAAGCTAGAGATTTAATAACAACATTTTTACCAATAGGGGTTATGATTCTTTTTGACCAAAGAGATAGTAAAGTTTTTATTTCTTTAATTTTAGGATTGTAATTGGTAATAACTATCTCTGACAAATTCAAAGTAAAAGTAACGCCTAAAAGTTTGAAGTTTTCCTTTTCCCAAGATAAACCAAGTTCAGGGCACATTGTGTGATCACTATTTTTCATTGAGCCTATCCATACAGCTTTAGTTTTTTCAATATTGACATTAAGGCCTGACATTAAAGCATAAAATTTTAACACTTTAATTGAGTTATTAAGTGACATTTCTGAACCATCAAGTATTAAGGATGTGTCATCAGCATACTGAGATATCAGATATTCATGATTATTTATTTTAATACCCTTAATATTTTCATTTTGTTTAATTAGAAGTGACAAGATCTCTGCGCATAAAATAAATAGATATGGTGACAGTGGATCCCCCTGTCTACATCCACGATGGACATAAAACCAATCAGATAAATGTCCATTGACTAAAACACATGACTGGATTTTATTATAAAAAACATGAATCCATTTCTTCAAGTCATGGCCAAAGTTAAAAAAGTCTAAAACATTGAACATGAATTTCCATGAGATGGAATCAAAAGCAGTAGCGAAGTCAATAAGTAGAATCATGGCTGGACAATTAAATTCTTCTGTATAATTCATAACATCATATATTAATCTTATATTTTCACCTAAAAAGCGACCGGGTATAAAACCGGTTTGGTCTTCACTAATAATATTAAATAAAACTTTTTTGATTCTATTAGCTATAGCTGCAGATGCAATTTTATATGAAATATTAAGCAAGGAAATAGGACGCCAATTTTTTAGAAGTTGCTTATTTTTGTCACCTTTTGGAATGCATGTGATCACTCCAAGTTTTTGCGAGGAGGAAAGTTCACCATTTTCAAATGAGGCATTTATTGACCTGACTAAAAAATGACCAATCTTGTTCCAGAAAATTTTAAAAAAGGCAGCAGTAAAACCTGAATTTCCAGGGGCTGAATAATTCGACATATGTTTTAGACTTAAAAGCATTTCATTATAACTTAATTTTCCTTCTAGGTCATTTTTTTCTTCTGTAGTCAATTTCCTTACAAAAGTGTCAGAAATTATATCCCCTAAATTTACATTTTCACATTCACGATATGCATAAAGGTTTTTGTAGTGAGATTCAGTTTCAGCAAGTATGTCATTTTGGTTTTTTAGGAGGATTCCTGATTTAGATAATAATTCATTCATTATTTTTGATGTGAAATTCCTATTTTCTAAATTACAATAATATTTTGTTGGCTTTTCTCCTTCTAAAACCCATCTAGCCCTAGATCTTGCCAGATTACCTTCTAATTTATTTTTTCTAATTTCTATTAATTCATTCTTTTTAGTTTCAAGTAAAAGTATGTCACACTGGTTAGAATTTTGAAGATTATAAATTTCTGACTCAAGATTTTTTTCATTAAGTGATTGTTCTTTCTTTTTGTTTGATGAGTAAGCTATTGTCTTTCCTCTTATTTCCATCAAAAGAGTTTCAAAAAATAATTGATCAGAGATAGTAAATTTAAGTTCAGAGTCAGGTATCATTTCTAATGGGGAATTCAATATTTGATTATTATCAGTATACCTAGCTTTGACCTCTTCTATTAATAAGTTTATTTCAGAGACATACTGTAAGTCATGTAAGAGAGAGTTATTTAATTTCCAGTATGAATTACCCTTTTTGAATTTGACTAAATCAACAGTTAGAGTGACTAAGGAGTGATCTGTCCTATAACCTGGAGAGATATCGGTGAATTCAACCTCAGTGAGTAGAAGACTTGAAATAAGAAAAAAGTCTAAACGGGCCATTTTTGTTGGGTTATTTTTGAACCATGTAAATTTTTTAGTTTCAATATTTTGATCTCTCCAACAGTCAATGAGATCATTTTCTATAATCATTTGCAAAACAATATCCCTAGCTCTTGGATTATTTAAGTGTTTATAGTTATAACAGTCCTTTTCTGGATCTAATATTAAATTAAAATCTCCAGCTAGTATACAATTGTGAGAAATATTACTAAGTATAGAGTTTATGTTTGAGTAAAAATCCGGACTGTCCCTATTGGGCCCATAAATGCAAAACAAACTAAATGATTTTGAATAAATTTTGCAATTTACAATTAAAAGATTACCGTTATTGTCATTTTGTTGCGAAATGAAATGGAAATCAAAATTATTGTTTATCAATATACACACCCCCCTAGATTGACTGCTGAAGTTACTAAAGAAACATTCGAAGCCCCATGCACTCCTGATATAATTAATTTCCTTATTAGTGAAATGAGTATCTTGTAAAAAATAGATATTATAATTCTTTTCACGAAGAAAGCCAAAAACATCTTTACGTTTTAATTTGTCACCAAGCCCTTGAACATTCATGGATGCAAAAGTGATCTTTTCAGTCATTTTGGATATAAAAATAAACCTGATATATTAGTATCTTCATAGAGACAAAACAACAAGACAGTTCCACAATACTCTAAATAATCTAATATCGTTAACAGGCTTCTCCACATACTATCAACTATCTGTAGAGTACAAAAAGTAAACAACATATACATGTATTAACAGAACAAAAAATTGAAAAATGGATAATAACTGGTCAGTTTAACAATACATTTTCAAGATTTTGCATAAAAATAACCTATGCATTGGCAACATGATACATACTAATCAGTGAAAGAGTCTTTAAATAGTTAATTTCTTATTCAATAATAGTTTCACCTTATATCAACTATATAATGGTATATAGCCGGCTTCCCAGCAGCACAATGTTAAAAGGAAGAAGAAAAAAATAAAATTGGAATTCCAATTCAAACAACTAGTAGAAGAAAAAGGAAGATAATGCAAAAATAAATAAGGACTTCTTTTATAGAAATATTCGCCTTGTCAATCTGGAACTATACATGATTACCATAAAAAACAGGCACAGAAGCTGTGAAGTTGACATCTTCCTTGCTATGGCATAGACATAATTGTATTGTTAAGCCTTGGTTTCCACTGGTGGTAACACATACAGCTTGGTAAGGCCACACTGACACCAGACACAATACTAGCAATGCAACATGTCAATTCCACAACTTTTGGCCATCTTCTGCAAATATTTCTAACAGAAATCAAATGAGGTATCATTATTTTGCAGAAAAAAAAAAATACGTCAAAATATAAAACTAGGAATACTTGGAGCTTTTTAGCAAATACTTGGAAAAAGTAGGAACCACTTAATGCTAGGAAAAAGTAGGGAAACTAGAAAAAACTAGGAGTGCTGGAAAGCCTGTATATAGCCTTAACAAGACTGTATGTGCTGCTTTTTTTTTATCTGTCATTAATTTACATCTTTTATCAACATTAATTAAATCATTATAAGAAAATATAAAAAGTATACCATAAAAACTATGAGTTCATACAATGACCACCATACAATTGTGTATAGACATACTGAGTTTTTCACACACTGTACATACTTGTAACCAAAGTTGAGTGATGATATCACATATCTGTTCATTCTCCATGTCTATAAAACTATATGTAACAATAGTAAAGGTAGCTGTGTTTTCTTATAATGAAAATATGTAAAGTATACCATAAAAACTATGAGTTCATACAATGACCACCATACAAATGTATATAGACATACTAGGTTTTTCACTCACTGTACATACAATGTACTTGTAACCAAAGTTGAGTGATGATATCACATATCTGTTCATTCTCCATGCCTATAAAACTATATGTGACAATAGAAAAGGTAGCTGTGTTTTTCATTATAATGAAAACATGAAATGTATACCATAAAAACTATGAGTTCATACAATGACCACCATACAAATGTATATAGACATACTGGGTTTTTCACTCACTATACATACTTTTAACCAAAGTTTAGTGATGATATCATATATCTGTTCATTTTCCATGTCTATAAAATTATGTACATGTAACAATAGAAAAGGTAGCTGTGTTTTCCTTATAGTGACAAACAATGTGGAAATACATGACTATCTACAACTCTGCAGCAGCCAATTGCTTTTTAGTTACTGGAATGAGAACATAAAAACAATACATATATATATATATACATACACATATATATATATATATATATATATATATATATATATATATATATATATATACATATACATACATATACAGAATGAATACATACATTGTAATAGCAATATACAAGTCATACCGACATCAACAAAATTATATAAACAACATGGTAACACTTTTTTCAATGCAATAAATTTAAACACATATACATTAATATAAAGAATGTCAATGAGTATATTACCCTGAGCCTCCAAGTTAAATAACAAAATCAATAATTGCCAGATTATATAACTCGTACAACTTTACCGGTGGCAGTGGGTCTTGCATAGTAAAGGCAATATTACACCTAACAATATAATCTTATTTACCAACTTTCAGTGTTTGTTTACATTAATAATAATCATAAACACGTTAGATATGATACACAGTCAATAGTAGTTATACATGTAGTACAATTTTTACAAAACTGTCGGAAGTGATGTGGTGTGAATCTGAGTGAGTACGAATCATGTATGCATCATAAAGTTAATTGGAAATAATAGTTATCGATTATTGTTACGGCAATATCGACATCAGTTAAATCCGAAATACACCAAAAATATAAATAAAAGAAACACAGTGTCACCTGAGGCTGAACAAAAAACCACACAATGTTTTCCTAAACAGGAAGATTAAATATCATCATTGACCTGGATGTTCTCATAAACACGTGAACTGAGCATAAACTGATGACGTATTACACCAATCGTGACGAACCGGCGAAAACAATAATAGAACACAAGTGTCAAAATCCAGTGACAGCTATGTTAATGATTTTTAAACTTTCTAATTTCGTCTGGCGCCATTAAAGGGGATGATAAATCCATATTAAGGTCTATTCTGAGTTTTTTACCATTTAGTAACATGGCGATCACACGACTTTCATCAGTCCATGCTGATTTGACCTCCTCCTTAGCTGACACAGTCTCAAGCAGTTTCGCGTTTCTAGTAGTTAGATCTTCCCTAATAATTACATGCGAGCCCTTAAGCTGTCTTCTCAGACGAATGACTTTCCTTTTGGTTCCCTTTGATGTAAACTTGCAGATTACTGGACGGTTTCCATCATCTCTAAATGGCCCGAGTCTATGCGCAATATCGATGTCAGTGACGGACAGAGCTAGTTGTAGTTTATTTCTAAGAAGTTGTAATACAATATCTCGACTTTTATCTTCAGTCTCTAATTTGTCTGAATCTTGTAGCCCATATATTCTCACACTATTATTCCTAGTATATTGTTCCAAATTATTAAGGTAGGAATCATGACTTTTTAGCTTTTGTTCAACTCCTTGATTCATTGACTTCAATCTGTCGTTATCTTCCTTTAACTTTTTAATGTCATCCTTTAATTCCGAGTTTTCTGACTTAAGGAATTCAATATCTGACTCATGAGTGTCTATCGTCGATTTGAAGGACGTTATTTTCTGATTAAGTTTATCAATTTCCTGTTTTACTTCTTCCATGATTTCATTTTTCAGTGTAAGAACACAGTCTTGAACGAACTTTTTTGTAACAATGTTGGTCAGTTTTTCATTAATTTTTTTATCAAAATAGTCCCTTGAAGCGAGACTATCTAACCTTTTCTCAATAGCGTTAACTGCCGACACCAAAACTTTTAAATCCTCCTTTACCTCTGAATCCTTGGAGACAGAATTTTCTTCTTGTCGGGAGTCGGCTAGTAGTACGTCTATTTTTGTTTGGGTATCATTGTTTTCAGTACCCGAGCAAGAACCTTTAGTTGACTTTGTCGTAGACTTATTTCTCGAACGACTAGACATTTTCGTAGAAACTATTTTAAATTTCAGTGTTTACTTCTGTCACCTCTATAATTTAGAACAACTTTTCTCATTCAAGTTCAATACGACGAAAACCGGTTTATGACTGCCAATACACAACCTTTACATTACACGTTTAAATGTTTTTCAAATAACTTACATACTGTAGTATAAATATCCATTTTTCACATTGTCCTTAGACCGAAAATATTAATTCCATCATTTTTGTGTTTTTTAGAAGTTTATAAGCCTCAAGAAAAGTTAAATTCACAATTTTTCTTATAGCGACGTGTCACCACGTTTTGAAGATAATATTAACCATTTTTGTTTAACCGTATTTTGTATTTTGGTTAACCGTTAACTGTCCATTTTTACTGTATTTTTTATTATGCTTTATTTTATATCTCAACAATTTCCCCCTTTCCCATCCATTTTTCCCCCTCGATAAAATTTATAATTCTATTTCATTGTATATCTCAGTCAATTCCCCCTCTGGCCAACATTTTCCTCTTAAATCCCCCCATTGATAAAATATTCCCATTCAAGATGTTTAACTATATATCTTGGCTAATTTTCCCCTGACCAATCCCCAATTTATAAGACTTAGTTAAGATATTATGACAGCCATAATTTTGTTATATGCTTCAGAAATGGAATGTTATATTACCACGATATTTTATTTCAGATATGGAATGTTATATTACCACGATATTTTATTTCAGATATGGAATGTTATATTACTTAGATATTTTATATCAGAAATGGAATGTTATATTTCTACGATATTTTATTTCAGAAATGGAATGTTATATTTCTACGATATTTTATTTCAGAAATGGAATATTATATTACTACGATATTTTATTTCAGAAATGGAATATTATATTACTACGATATTTTATTTCAGAAATGGAATGTTATATTACTACGATATTTTATTTCAGAAATGGAATATTATATTTCTACGATATTTTATTTCAGAAATGGAATGTTATATTACTACGATATTTTATTTCAGAAATGGAATGTTATATTACTTAGATATTTTATTTCAGAAATGGAATGTTATATTACTTAGATATTTTATTTCAGAAATGGAATGTTATATTACTTAGATATTTTATTTCAGAAATGGAATGTTATATTACTTAGATATTTTATTTCAGATATGGAATGTTATATTTCTACGATATTTTATTTCAGAAATGGAATGTTATATTACTTAGATATTTTATTTCAGAAATGGAATGTTATATTACTTAGATATTTTATTTCAGAAATGGAATGTTATATTTCTACGATATTTTATTTCAGAAATGGAATGTTATATTACTTAGATATTTTATTTCAGAAATGGAATGTTATATTACTTAGATTTTTTATTTCAGAAATGGAATGTTATATTACTACGATATTTTATTTCAGAAATGGAATGTTATATTACTTAGATATTTTATTTCAGAAATGGAATGTTATATTACTTAGATATTTTATTTCAGAAATGGAATGTTATATTACTTAGATATTTTATTTCAGAAATGGAATGTTATATTACCACGATATTTTATTTCAGATATGGAATGTTATATTTCTACGATATTTTATTTCAGAAATGGAATGTTATATTACTTAGATATTTTATTTCAGAAATGGAATGTTATATTACCACGATATTTTATTTCAGATATGGAATGTTATATTACCACGATATTTTATTTCAGAAATGGAATATTATATTACTACGATATTTTATTTCAGAAATGGAATGTTATATTTCTACGATATTTTATTTCAGAAATGGAATGTTATATTACTTAGATATTTTATTTCAGAAATGGAATGTTATATTTCTACGATATTTTATTTTAGAAATGGAATGTTATATTACTACGATATTTTAATCCAGTCGGTGCTCATGCCTCAGGAAAGATAGGTGAGGACCCTCAAGGTGTACCAAATAATTTGATGCCATATATATCACAAGTAGCTGTAGGTAGACGGAAGGAGTTAACTGTTTATGGTAATGATTATGACACACCTGATAAAACTGGTAGGTTTATTTTACCTTGTTTTCAGTAATCATTCTTTTATTTAGCAGTCTTTGACAAAGATTTCTAAATCTGTCAACCAGGTTGGTAAAGACAGAAAGCCTGTCTGCCTGAAAAAATCTTGCCAGTTCAAATGTTAAATCTATCTGTCAGCCAGCGAAGTATAGACAGATAGCCTGTCTGCCTTAATGATAACTTGCTCGTCCAAATGTAAATATTGAAATTACAAATTTGCCATTTTGGTGTCATATACAGTGTATTAAGCAAAGCTCTTTCATAGGATACCACCTAAAAATCAGTCATGTTCTCAAAATCGATGATAAATTTCAAATTATTAGGTATTACAAAATGTACTAAGTTGATCAAGAAATGCTCAACTATAACAGTTTATATATAAAAACTTGGAAAAAATTCAATGAACATGTATATATATCATATATTTCGGATAATGATTTTATAGTTATAGTATATGTTTTCTATTTTAGGTGTAAGAGACTATATTCATGTTGTAGATTTAGCACAGGGTCATGTAGCAGCTTTAAAAAAATTAACTGAAGGTTGTGGCTGTAAGGTGAGGTACCAGTTTATTGAACTAATATTTTCAAAGTTTTTATCTTAATAATGGATAGTATGTCTGTGATAATACAGAATCTGTATTGTTAGTATTTTAAAGTACATGCAGTCTACAAAATTAGTGGGTAACCAAATTTCTACAAACAAGATAGTGTGCTAGTTGCTAAAATGAGCTGCTTAGACAACCACTTTCATATCCTAATTTCATAAACTGTTCATGTATATTTTTCTGTCCCAAAACTTTTAAAGTATAATGGCTATGGGTATTTATGCAACTCCTGCAATTTGACTTTTGAGGCTGCCTTTTACTGTCAGAACATATAACATTAGACAGAATTATAGACATATCACTGTATCAGTTTAATAATACACTCGACATAAAAACAAATAAAAATGCATGTCACTGATTAAGCACAAAAAATATTGTAAAAAATGAAAATACATAATATAAATTATATTGCAAAATTATTGTAAAAAATCTTCTTTTTGGCTTTACAAACACTGTTAACTGATATTCCATGGAATTAACTATTCTCTCATATTACAGGTATATAATCTAGATACTGGTACTGAAAAAAAGATATTTTATCGGGCATTACAAACACTATTTACTGATGTTCAATGAAATAAACTATACTCTCATTTTACAGGTATACAATCTAGGTACTGGTACTGGTTATTCTGTGTTAGAAATGGCGAAAGCTTTTGAGAAAGCCTCAGGGAAAGAGGTAAGTAATATGTACTTAGTACTTCTGAATAAAGAATTGATTATTTCTTGGTGAAAATTTTAGTTTCAATAGAACATTTTATACATATATACTGTGACAAGATTTAAACTCATATATAAAACATTCCCCTTATTAAAAAACCTTTATACCTGTATGCAGTAAAGCATTGTTGATACAAAACCATGTCACATTTCAAAACCAAATTTGATTCAAATGCTCAGCACATACTGGTGTACCTTAATCAAAAATACAAAAAAAGATGCTAATATTATTAGCAGACTATTTCATCCAGTTATCAGTTTATCCCACAAGCCTGAAGCCTGAGACTAGTGGGAATTAATTCAGGCTAGTAAAAATAACTTATTTTATATACAATGTAGTCACTAGTCGCTAGTTGCTGTCTTTTACTATATAATAAATATATGTTATATATGTAGTAAATTGTGCATAGTGCTTAAGAAAATTTAAAGCAAAGACTGTCTTTTAGTTAACATTACATAAGAAGTAGTACAAACCACTGAGGGCCTCCTGGTCTAATACATGTACAAAAATGTAGTTACCGACTAGTCAGCCATATAACATAGTAGACCTCAGCCTTCAGTCCACTATATGTTAGTAGGCTGCCTAGGAGGTCACTATTAGACCAGGCCCTCATTGATGTCTACTATTTCTTATATTATACCACACATTCTTAACACTTGATTTTTGCAAAAGCATAAACATGGTTAAACATTACAATGTCTAAAGTAATAGCATAAACTTTATTTACACAGTGCCAAAAATTTTGTTTTCTACATGAAAATTACAATGTGGGTTACACGCCACTAAACTAGCCTTTTATGATATTGACTGGATATGACTTCAGGGAGCCACTATCACATTATAATGGCCCGTTGCCGAAATATGGTGAAATAACGCCAACTATGTTTTATATACACATGTTTGTATGGAAGATGCAATTTTTTGCAAAGTATAATATATGATGATATTGTTTTACTTATAAACCTGTGTTATTTCAGATTCCATACAAGTTTGCTGATCGTCGCCCTGGTGATATAGCTTCATGTTATGGTGACGCTAGCCTAGCAGCTAAAGAACTTGGATGGAAGGCAAAATTAGATCTATCAAAAATGTGTATGTTATTATTAATCCATTTATCATGACTCCTTAACATTTTGATAGAGTCCAGCTACTAATCTGATCTGTTCTAATTATTTAATGTAAGATCTGGTGTAAGATCTGGCTAAAAGAAATGTTTTTAGAATCATGTGCCTCCCATTAATTGTCCCCATGAATGATTGATTTTGTACCCATGAGCCAGTTTGTTAAGAAAATTGCCTTGTTACCTAGTTTATAAAGCTTTTTGAAAGCACTTTTCTATAACATATGAGTTCTACAGACAAGTTTTGCTTCAAGCTAGCAAATCCATGATAGCAACTTCCATAAACAAAATTTTCAGAATTTTAGAATTGAGAAATTTACTAATTAAAACATCACCATGCCTATTAATTTTAACTGCTCTGAGGAAACATTTTTATTAATTAAAAAATAAGTCAGTATTCTTGAAAAAGAAAGCCATTCACCATAGGGGCAGTCATTTTGGAAGCAGAGGTGTTCCACATGTTTTTGGCGAGAAAAAACTTGCTAGGTATTGCTTGCTAGTGATTCAATTTGCATAGCAAACTGTTGCAGAGGAATTGATACATAATGTTATGAACTGACCATTTGATACATGTAGAGTGCACAATTTTGAATCCATATGAATATTTTCTAGGCTGTGGTAGATTATATCATTCCATGAAAATTTGATAATCAAGTTTCTTCCATTGAAAAGGGTACGGTTGTTGACTCATAGTGGGAAGGCAAGCTGAAGCATGAACTGGTATAAAAAGAGCCCAGAAGGCTGTTAAGTGGCATAAATTTCAATCAAAAAAGTACTTTCCTGAACCATTATCAAAATTATTTGCACTTTCAGCACTTTGATTTATTATCTAGTAGCCGCGGCTGTGGCATAGTGGTTTGCATGTCTGACTTTGAATCCTGAGATCTCGGGTTCAAGCCCAGTCTTGGTAGGTCATACCCTATACATGAGTTGTCAGCCTCGTGGTAGGGTAAGTTAGTACTGGTGATAGAAAGTGTCCAGGAAACCTATAGTAGGAAGAGCAGGCCGTTGTATATATGACCTAAATATGTGTTGAATACGATGTTAAAAAAAAAAATTATCATCTAATGTAACATCTACTTTCAGGTGAAGATTTATGGCGCTGGCAGTCAATGAATCCAACTGGTTTTGGAAAGAAAGGCAGCAATTAATTATCAAATGACATTTAATTTAACGTGATACACAAACTTCCATTTTTGTAATTTTTATCATACAGTGAATTTTGTGTTAAGAGACCACTCCAGGGAAGGGAAGAAATGGTCTTTTAAGACGAATTTTAATTACCAATCTTCAACAAACATGTAACATATATCAAGTTGTTATCATAAATATCTACGGAAGTGTTAATATAATTTTGACCCCCAAAAAACAATACCAGTGTCTTAACACAAAGAGTTTTATTTTAGTTTGCTGAAGGTCTGTGGTCACTGGTCAAGTAAGACAAAGATGCTTTCAGAGACATATTAAAAAATGGTTGGGGATATCATAGTGGTCACTATATGCTAATGATAGCTTAGGAGTTGTTGACGCTTAAGCAAGATTCACTGTATGTAGTTTTTTGTAAACAAAATCAAATTTTGTTTTTGAATTATTACCTAATTTGTGTGGGTTTCTAGTATTATTATTGTGTTTTTGCTTTAAAGTGTATAACTCTATATCAGATGTATTAAACTATTATTTGGCAAAAGGATTATTTGGATTAGGATAAAAAATATGTTAAAAGGCCTAAATCACGACAAATATGTTTTAAATTTTTTAATACACATTGTGTACTCACAACTTACTACACAAACATTTTACAAGAATATCATAATGATATTATTCAGTACATAGAAGGGCTTTTAGTGTTTTTTTGTGTTGAAGAGTATTCAATTTTTATGTCATAATCAATTGTGGGAACTAACTTACCAACACACCTTTTTTACAATGTTTTTAAGTTGTAGGCATTAAATGTACACTTTTACATCTTTTGAAATATTTGTGATCTCAATACTGTTTTACATCTTTTGAAATGTTTGTGTATGTTCTGTCCATTATAGCTTTATACACATAACTGCCTAATTCTTTTGCTTTCTATAGTGAAATGCTTTAGCAATTGATTAGGTTAAAATTTAGGGTCCAAAATATCTTACACATGTATATACAATTCATCAGTTATATTGATGTGCTTTAAGTTTACAAAACAATTAGTGATCAAATATTAAAACAGTCAGAGCTCTGATTCATTTTGTTGTGTTACATTTAGTAAGTTTACTATAATTCTCAAATATATTGTACAATGTTCAAGTATGTGGCCATAAATCAGCATTTTGCTAGTCATAGTTTCTAAAATAGGGATATATTTGGGTTGTAGATATTTTTTATTTTGTGTCCATGTTGATTTGATAAAGTAGACTAAATATTATGACTTATTGTATTTTTAAAACAATTTTTTAAATTATTATGTCTTGTGATAATCATACCATTTTGTTTCCTCAATCTAACAATGTCCTATCTCCATTTTTGAAAAAAAATGAGATAAACTTCCCAAGCAATTAGTATGACCTTGTTCTATCTTCTAAAAAAGTTTCTTGACTCTATACATTGTTAATGTGCCTGCCAAGTCTCATGTCTATACAGATTGAAACAAGGAAGATATGACCCTTTGAACTTTTGAGGTCGATTTCCCAAATATAAAAATTTGGTAGTTACAGCATTGTTAGAACGAGGCAACGATATGATGAGTCAACCATTCCATAATAAATATACTGTGTATTGCATCGCAAGAATAAAGTCAGTATGCTTAGTGAATGCATTTGTTAGTTAATGGATGAACAGTATTACATTTTGTGATATAGAGAGGTAGTTGGTCTAGAACTTCAAAGGGCTGGAATGAGTAGGAAGGGGATATAGGTTTATGTGTCACTGCCTGTGTTTCTGCACTTCATTGCAGTTTTTGTGAAATGGTAAAAATAATGAAGACTTTATAAAATAAGGATATGCAGTTTGACAGAGCCCTATATTACCTGTGAGCACCAGAATCTGTGAAGGGAGTACAGAAAAGGGACATAATGCTATGCTCTGATATTTTTTTCAAGAACAATCTATGTGAGAAATCCTTTATATAATACTAACTTACTTAGAATAAACATGTACTTACACAATGTATTGCATTTTATTGACTTTTATTTATTTATATGTATGAAAGAAAAACATTTTCTTTTTTCATAGAGAATTTATCTAAACATGTTGATTTGGGGGGAAATATCTCTATGTTTGTTCATTAGGAAATAGAAATTAAGCTGTAAGGTTAGATATTTGAAGAAAAATGCATGATTGTAACGAAGTATTGGTTGATTTAACAGTATTTTTTTTGTGGATTTTAATATTTGACTGAGTTTGGTTTGGTAGAATTGAAAAATAATATAATAGCCTTGAACTTTATTCTTATCATATGTAATATTGTTGTTTAGGTATTTGTTTGTTTGTTTTGGGGATTTTTGTCATGGACGCAATAAAATATATTAAGTGATTTTAGTCTTTGTGTTTTAATTGAATTTTAATGTACAAAAATCATTAATGCATACCAGTACAAACTGTACATGTTATGATGGACTGCTTTTATGAGCTTTATGAAGAAGTTGCCAGCCTTGTTGATGATTACCCCCCCCCCCCCCAGAAATGTGAGTTGAGCTAGCTGCTGGGAAATGGCCATACTTTACTAAACGGCATTTAACCTAACGAACAAGAAATAATTTACTGACTTAATTAGTCAAAGGGAGATAATTTAATATAGACTAATATAATAAATTAGTAAAATCAATGTTACCTCCCTTTGAAATATGAGAAGTGGTTTACGACTTTCTTACTTAACTTGCTGATTTGACTCAGTTTTGACAATATAATTACTGTTTGTAACCCAATATAGTTTTTATTCAATTCAAGGATTTGCACTAAGGATTTAACAAAATTGTCAAGAAAGAATTGATCTGTACCATTTTGGTCTGTATCCATCCAGTGCCATCATCCTTAAATGAACCACAACTGCATTTAATTACAGATGTTGATGAATTTTATTCAATATGCAGTGGCTCATGAATTAACCCTGCTGATTTAAATATTCACTACAGTATTTCTATACTCACTATCAATAATCAAGTATTTAAACCAATGGGATTAATATATGCGCCACTGAAAGTTGAATAAAATTAAGCAGTATAAATTTCATCATCTATACATCATTGAGGTGTTCACTGAGGTTTCTGTTTTTTTTGTGAACGTGATTACAGCACATAGAGTTATTGACCTCAAAGAAAAATGATTAAATCTTCAAAAACATAATCAAGGCCGTTGTTTATATGGTTCAGCATGAAAGAATTCCTAATGTTTTAATAAAGAAGCTTATACTCCTTGATCTCTGATTGATTGCATGATAGTAATTACATTCTTACAAATTTATATCATATATAACAAGTTCTGACATCTTAAAGGTACTCATTCACAGATTTCAACTTAAATATCAACTTTTTCTAAAACTATCAAAATTGTATGGAAATATTTTAGGAAGCAGGAAAGTAGTGTTCTGATAATGACAATTTTAGGGCAAATTAACTTACAACTACAAATGATGCTGTTTCATGTAGTAAATATCTACCCCGTATGTCACGGTATAGACATGTCTTTAAAAGTGCAGTTTTGTGACTTTTATTGTATATTTCTTGCAATATATAGGTCAGTTTGTTTTAAAATAATAAGAATTATTAATTGACACAATTATGCCTCAGTCCCATAAAGTCGTGGCTTGATGCGGACCCGTACGTTCAGACTGTCGCAGGTCGTGGGAAGCCTTGCGTATTAAGGTGACGGAATGCACATGGCACAAAACAACACGCCCATACGGAGCCGTAGCTGGAAGATATGCAAGTTAGATCCATACTCGGCCACAATTGTGTTCACGATTTGCCTTTGAAACTAATACATGTACGTGTATCCACGGCTCATCTCACGGATCCTCGTAAAACGTAGCATACCGAACGGGTACGCAAGAGTTCGTACGAGTCCTTGTGGAGCTTGATTACACGGCATTGTTACGGTGCCATCACGGCTATTTTTATGTTTATGGGACTGTATTTTGAAATTTGGAAAAATTAATCCAAATCTGTGAACTAGTCCCTTTAATTTACTTTGAACACGCTCTATACATCACTCTCAAGTCTACTTCCTGGTCTCCTGGTACTAAGCAATTAGAATAAAATATCTTAATCAAGGAAATTTGAAAATGAAGGTTTATCTATAGTGTTTATCTATACCAATGGGTTACCAAGTGAAAACAGATTTCTCATTCACCAAAGATTCGTCCATAGCTACAATGTTTCATTGAGTGGTCACAGATTGTCAAATTGTTTCAATGATGAGTAAGAGAAAGATTGAAAAGAGAGAAAATTGACTTTATCAGATGTTTTTTTTTTGTTTGATTGTTGGGTTTAAAGCCGTAGCAACACATTGTATAAGGTCATATAACGGCAGTCAGTCAACCTACTCACTGCTCCTGGAAAGCCTAAATCTCTGGAACCAACTACTAGGTGCATTCTTTCGTCAGTGACTGACAACTGCCCTACATAATTAAAAATCATTGGTAGGAGGAAGAATGGCCGTTGAAATAATTTCATGACCAAGCTCCACGAAAGTATGCCCCGCCCGGGCAACCCACGACCCCTCGATCAGTAGACTTGCATGTTACCAACTGAGCCAGCCAGGCGGTGATGAGTTTTTTTACAGAAAAGTTCGACATAATAGATAAAGATGGTCCGATCACGTTTCGTCCATTTGGGTATGACCAATTCAGCTTTTCTTTATGAACTTTTGCACTTGGCCCGCTAATACAGCTTGCACCTATCATTTGGATTTACTTTGTGATTAGAAAGAACATCCTTATAAGGAGGTTACGTCCTAAAGCCTCTTCTTGAAGGAAGCCGAGGTAGGGGCAACAAATAACAATATGTGTTCACATAAATGATCCAGAACCGATCCATGCCATACTTGTATCTTTAACATGGAATTTTCAACAATAGTCACCTTTTATCAACAACAACGAAATATGTTAAAAAAATGTTGAAAATGTGTTCAGAAACTGCCTTTGTGGTATATTTCAGTTCCACCTACTGAAATATGAATATAGTACAACCTCTCTTGAACAATAACCACTGGGTGGGACAAAAAATACTGTTCATAGGCTGTTGCTCTGCAGAGGTTAAATTCAACTAAAATTACGTCTATGAAAAATCTCAAAAGCTGATGTCGTTCAGATGATTTGTTCTGTAGAGGGTAGCTTTGCAGAGGTTATACTACATAACACTTTTATTTCATGTAACTCCAATTTTATTTGCGCTTGAGTTTTGTAAAAATCCTCTAAAAGGGTCATTTTTATAAAAACAGGGTTAGCTTGCTGTAAACTCTGCCTAAACTTTTATTCGGACTTCATTTAACTACGCAAGACTGATAAAAACTACTGTATCTGATTCGACTTGTATTACATAAATTCCAGAGTAATATTATTTAAGTTAAGTGAATAACACAATTCGAGCAAATAACACGAACTGCAACGTGTTATTTTGCATGTCACAAAAGTTTACACTAAACATTAATTTCTTTAATTTATAATTGTATATACAAGCATGTGGATTCGTACGTAGTTATAAAATAACCACAAAATATATATTGTAAAATTTATGACTTTTTACATGAATCAAGTTTTGATAGTGTCAGACAAAAGTTTCATGTAACAAACTTTCATCGAGAAATGAAAACTATTAATTAACCCATTTTGTAATACTCTCTTTTTGAAGTAAAAGTAAAGGTTATTTAAAAGTTTGGTTTTAAGTCTGCTTTCCGTGTCAAATTATTCAACTGACTAAAAAATCTTATAATATGATGATGTACATCCAAATTACCTTCTAGCCGGTGACTCTCACAGTACTCATTTACTCTTGTGTGCAGACAAGCAATATGAGTTTGATTTCTTATTCAAGAACATGTATCATACCTCGTGGGGATCGAACAAGGGACCATTCTGAACCACAGCCGCTGATTAATGTCGAGTACGAGGTTTATGCCGAGAATGAAGATTTTTATGGGTTTTTGTGGGTTTTTCCACGCATTATTGTTGAGTGAAGGGTGAGTTGAAGTCTTCGTCTTCACTACGACGAATTGTTATCATTATTTTGTTCTTTCGTGGATCTACTGAGGCCAATGTGCGGTTGGTGCACTCTAGAACCAGGTTTAAAACCCTGTGGAAATATGTTTGCCTCCGTCCGTTCCATGGCGGAAACTCCCAGGGTTCTTTATTTTTGTTATTTGTTCGTGACCTACTTTTACTAACAAAAAACCTAAACATATATTCCTCGTTCTTTTTGTAGCTGTGAGGAAGAACTGTACTTTGATTGTTGCTGTTCTTGATATGTTTTCTAACTCCTTTGTACGATATCTCATGTCTATAAGGAATCTTCGTCAAGCTGATGATCATGTGTATTATAGACTAGTACCCACTTACACTTAAGTGAAACAATGTTACCCTTATTTCTTGCTTAGTGAAATATTCTGGTCCCTTTTTCATGGGGTTCAAATATTGGACCTCAATTGTGTCTACTTACTAACACATGTTTGCCATTGGCACAATTCTGCTGAAAAAGGACATACCAGCGCAAATTTATACGTGTTTTATTGTTCAGTCGTCCCAATACGACGGACCTTGTCATTTAACACTCCAGAGTACATTATTCTCTCGTTTTCGCGAATATAGGAAGAAAATCATTGTGTAATTGAAACGCTGGATGTGTCATCGTATATCTATTTGAATCTATCGTTTGTACCAAGTTATCTGTACCTCTTCAGTATCGCTGAACTACTGGGTTCAACTTTCAGACGACCAAAAATATTGACCTTATATAAGGCATAACATGACAATATCTTGTAAAGAATAAGTTAGAACAGATCTGCAATGAGTCCAGAAAATAGCTTTAGTAAACCAGTTGTTGTAGGTAAGCATGCTTTATGAATAGGGTGTAGGCACAATAAACTTTAACAGCCAATCTGACAACCTCGGCCTATTCCGACATTCATCGATTTAGCTTCGGACGCTTTAACAAGGTGCACTGTGAAATAAACTTTGTGTTCAGTTTTCCTGGAAAGCCAGTTTCCATTGGTATTGGAACAGTTTTAACCCGCTGGTGGTAGTATGTCAGTTCTATGTACTGGTTAAAAGCTCATAATTACATGGAGATTTGAGTCATTTGATGGACACTGAGCATGACTATGACCAACCGTCGTAGCCTGACTGAACAATCGCCACAAATGGCGCCATGCGCAATGCATCACTCCCTTTGGTTTAAAGTCATTGGTGCAACCAAAGACAAAACAAAGATAAAACAAAATACGATAAGATTATTGTAAAAATATATATATATTTCGTTGTACAAATTGTCATTACATGACAGCAATGACAGATGGATTTCATATTTTTTTGTAAATAATCTAAATAATTTAAAAGCTTGTAATGAAAATTTACAAAGTACATACCTACAATCATTAATAAAATTACCACAACATGGTGTGAAAATATACAAATTTGTCAAAATTAAACCACACGTGTAATATACATGCATATTCATGCATTATGCACAGTTATGTTTTATTAAACCATGGCGCAGCAATTCTCCAATTTTGATTAATATGTTGGGGTTCATTTAAAAATTGAACGAAGGCCAGAAGTTATATGCGCGCCAGAGATCTAGTTCTCTGACGTACGCACAGTTTGGACAAATCTATCTTGCACCCAAGTCAATGAATACATCGAGGGTTGCCCGCAAGACTGCATTCTCGTTCCCAGAGGCTATCAAGATTCTCGATACTAGAATCTTGATAACCGCTGGTAACAAGAATGGCAAGACTGTAGTAACTCCCTTTTTAGCGCAATGCACTTACTACAGTCTTGTGGGCAACCTTCGATATATTAGCATACCACTGACTCTATAAGTGACAAGCATGGTTCCGAGTCAAACACGGTGTTTGTATGAGGTGGAACCGTGCAGTATGCTGCCTATAACTGATTCAGTCCTCTACAAACTTATTTCTTGATTCGTATATACATGTGATGCATTTTACAACAGAAAATAAGCTAATCTGCACAAATGATATTATCGTTTTTTTCTACCAGATGAATACATTGTGTATGAAAAAATGATTAATAACAACCTCAAAAAGATAATTATTGCGGTTTACAATAATGATAAATAAAATAAAGTGATATGCTTGTGAAACATAAAAATATAATTTCGTGACTAGAATAAATCTAATAATTTAGATATGACAAAGTAAGCATGATATGAAATTAGTAATAAATATCAAAATGAAACATGACCTAGATAAACATTTTGTTGTTTGCTCGTTGAACACAATCTCCCGCTCGATTTTTTTATGAATGATAAAACTATTTTTGAGTATATTCAACTTAGTAATACACGCTTTTCTTTGTAAACGTGACTAAAACAAATGTTAATTGAGCGTATGTTGAAAACAACAATAACTTAAGAATTTAATAATTATAATGGTTGTTATTATGCTGCAGTGTCGGGTCTGGTGGAGGTCGAGGGGACCGAACCCTAAACCTGGAATTTTCAAAATTACTTACTAAAATGTTGCAATCTTGATTTGAATAGTTTCTGGAGAGGAGGAGAGAACCAACTGCTCGCCCCTGATGAACAGGTTGAACACAAAAAATTTGTTCATATGCAATGATAATATAAAACGAGACAGTTTTATATTAGAATTAAAAATGGTCACTTAATAAAGTTAATGGTACAAAAACAGTTACTCTAAAATCTAAAGGACATATTTACTAGTAAAATAAAACCAAACTTGATTCCATTAACAAAAATATTGTAGGAGATGAAACATGAACGAGACATTAAAGTATAGAACAAAACAATAACTTCAAGTTAAATACACATAAATTCTCATTTAAAACATATCCGAATTTGTAATTTAACATTGCCGTACATTACCAAGGTGAAACGTTTTTTGAGCATTGTCTTCATAATGTTATTGACATTAAAAGATGAAAAGCAGAAGTGAAATATAAAATCCTATAAATAATAATGGATTTCTCACATATCACAAAGTTTGGGCAAGTCAATATAATATAGTTACTCTCTATAGAGTGCTATAGAGCTCTTGTACAAAACACCGTTCATTAACGTCAGGCAGATAAAACGGAAGTTGAGATAGCATCCCATCGCATTAGGAGTTTATCCACGTTTTTAGTACCACACCTACTACACAGGCTTTCAAAAACGTCACAAATGAGCAAAGCACCATTTGAATATCAAATATCTTGAATAATCCTTGTCTTTACCAATCAAAACTCATTGAGGACGCTTCTTCGAGTGCTTTGTCCGTCTGCTTATCATGACGTCACCGGTATTTGTTCACGTTGGTTGTTTAGCAGTGGGTGTTACGATATCCAATTAAGTCAATTTTCCTGAAATCATTCAAGTTGGTTTATTCCTTTGTGTCGTCTGCTCATCGCCAGAGATCTGACTAGAAACTGATGAAGGTCTACTTTGTTCAGTAGAAGACGTATTGATATCAGCATATGTAGTGCTTGGCACGTTTTGTAAACTTGTCGTAATTTCTACACTAAAAGTCGTGACGTCATCAGTAGTCTTCATTCCACAAAATATTCCGCCATATCCACGAGGACACGTGCATTTATATTGGCAGTTTTCAGTCACTACACATTTCCCGCCATTTTGACACAGTGTCATAAAGTATTCATCACATTTCGTTGTTTTACAAGCCTTAACTTCCGGCGATGATGTATTCTGTGCCCATGGAATACTATTCAATAGATCAAGCATTTTCTTGCTTATAGGAATTCCATTAACACTCGTGGTACAAGCTAGAAAGCCCAATCCAAATAATATCAAGTAAAATTTCATCTTTGAAATAATCTGTTGTACGATTGTTTATAAACTGGCAGATTTCAAAATAAAACTCAGACCTACTTGTTTTTTTAATAAACAATTGAACTTATTGCGTCAATTTTTTATATATTTTTTACACCAATAGTATTTGCTTAATTTTAGTACAGTTGTCGATAGACCTCAATTTGCGTAGTCAATGCGTTAAACGTAGACCAATATATACGTTAGCGTTACGCTTTGTCGGCGAGCGATTGAATGTTATGGTGTATTGCATCACAAGCGTCTTTTATATACGCTTGGTTTAATAACATATTAATCACCGGTTAATGCGGACGAAAGGTGTGTGCATTTATTAATTTTGAATTGTTTTACACCGATACTTTTTTAAAGGCATGTCGTTTCAAACAGATGAAAGCCGGAATAGTTTATTACTCATCAACAAACGGTACCTAGCACGGTCCAATGGTTTAATGTGGCTTTAGTTAAATCGCGACCGAATTCTGGGACTTAAAGCTAACATACGGTACATATAAGGCGCGTTGTAAAATTGTTGACATTGGTTAAGGCATTTTTATTGTTTAAATTATACAGTTGCTTAGATTAATGATTGTCGATGTTAACTTTTGATTAGTGTTATGGCAACGCCTATGTTTTATGTTCCGCTGTGTCATGTTAGTTTAATTTTTAAGGTGACAAGGAAACACTTTGTCAATAAATTTTATTATGTAAATACAATATGTTTATTCTAAAATTTGATGTGTTAATTAGCTACTTAGTGATTATTTAGTTGTTGTTAGATCCTCTTTATGAGATGCAGAGTAGAGTCTAGTAGATCAGTCAGTGGGTGAGTTTTAGGAAAGGCCCTGTGACCGCATAGTTCACCAGACTCGGTGATGCCAAGTTTAATGTTGATTTATAAAATGAGCTAAATAAGCATTCATTCACTCTCCTACTCGAAGTCAACTTCGGTGTTCCTTCATTCTACCCGCAGTGACTTCTTATTACAAGACAGATTCAAAGGGCGGGAAGCGATGAGTCCAGCGCCTTCATGATCGACGTTGTTTATAACCTTTCATGTAAAAACTCAACATATGAGTCGATTTTCCAAGATTTAACTAAATAGTTGCCGACTTCTTGTGGAATTCACAGGCTTTCGGCAAGAAAAAGTCACCCCATACATATTTGTATGTTGTTTTTTTTGGGGGGGGGGCGGGGGGTAAGGGGGGCTGTTACATGCCGACAGCCAGTGGTAGAAACAAAAGAGGATAAGGACAATAAAAAAATCTTAAAAGTTTGTTAGGAAAGTCAAAAACTGTGAAGAAATAAAATCACAATACAAAACCAAAATGTCTGCTCTCAAGGCTTAATATGAGTTTTTTGATGCGTGGGTGTGTTAGCGTCATTAATTAATACAATGATGACAATTGACACGTGTCATGTATACGTGGTAATATATGATTAATAAAAATACCAATTCACATTATAAAAATATTTGTGTATATAATTGCGTGGCGCGTAGCGTGAATTTTTAACAAATCAAATTAAAGCACGCTGAATTTTTATAAAAAAGTAAACAAAAAAAACCCCACTACACAAAACATTTACAAGTTCGGGCGAGGTCAGGTGAGGTTTAGAGACGCTTTGTTATATTTTTTTTTCAAAACACTAGTGCACGCTTAACACTATCTGAAAGAATGGCCACCTTGTCGATGGCCAAGATGGTCAACATGTGTTCTAACATATTAGGATGCACACGAATTTAATTTCCATTTTACGACCTAGTCACGTCTAAAGGTCAAACTAACTTGCTTAAGACCAAGACTGTCAATTAGTGTTCTAACATTATTGAGACACATCACCACTATTCCATGTTTACAATCAGGTAACGGCATTGCAGGGTGGGAGGGGGGGGTCAGGGGTGTCCGAACTCCCTCTGGAATTTCCAAAATGTACCTGTCCATATGTGTATTTCTTGACTGTTAGTCATTTTTAAGTAGCATGAAGCACATTTTCTCGGTGCTTAACATTTATTTAATGGTTAAGTAGTTTTTATTATTGATATACATGTATTGCATTATTCTGCAAAAAGTGTATAATGTGGGTGTGGTTCGAAAGTTTGGCCCCCCTGGAAAAAGTTCGGACCCCCCTAGAAAAAAATCATGGATTCGTCCCTGCAACGTTTAAAGATGACATAATAATATTATCTCTTTCTTAAATGACACTGTTAATGATTCGTGGGGTTTCTGATCTGCAATCATCGACAATTGAGGTTGCTGGTTGGAAGCTGTGATTTAGTAAAGTAACTGTTTATGGTTCTGTACATTAGAAAGTAGTCACATGTTTACGTATGATTTGAGTTTAGTATCAATTACTAATTAGTGCTTCATTTGAACCATGGTGATGAAATGTTCATTACATTGAAATCTGGCTATTAAAATGGGACATTCACTCACTTAAAAACCAAATCAATAGTATGTTCTTCTCAAAGCACACAGTTTATCTTGGCGCTATTATACCGATGCTCCTTTGCATATAAACGTAGAGAGTGTAGCAAGCTTGATCAAGCTAAACATTGAACATTCATGTTAACGTGTTTGGTATTTACTTATTTCTTGTTGTGAACAGAACGGAATACATTGTTTATAAATAATAAAGTGCTGGTTTGCGAGGCAGTCATTCTGCCTTTTCAATAGAATATAAACTCAAACAAGATGTGGCTATTGCGGTGTCACAAAGCACGTAAACATTTTAACATTTTCTTTTTTATTGACGTACACTGTATGTACTTATAAGTTATAACGTAAGTTAGTGAACTTGATCAGACCGGTCCATGTTTCTGATGAAATGATGATATAAACATTTAAATAAAATTTTGTTTTAAAATTCACACATAAAACACTGTCGAAGCTTTGCTAAAAGCAATTGGTCAGACACGAAAGTACAAACATAATAATGATCGTAGTGTATTATAAAACGTTCATAGATATGAAAAGCAAACACTTGAACGTAACATAAGTAAGCAAACACAGCATTTTCGGGGATACGTCACCCGACATCCGGAACAACATCGGCGATCATCTGTGAAGACGTAGAAGATCGCCGACGTAGTTCCTAATGGTCACCCGAGAGACCATTTGGAACACCTCTGCGATGGCTGTGGTACATTCGGATATATTCGTAATGATTGGCCGAGGAGTTTTGAATAAGCTGAGGTACACACATAACACTTTTCAGTTAACGAATTACCCGAATGATTTTCGATTCTAAATTGCCCTCTTAAATACACCTTTTTATCCCACAGCACATTTTTCAGCAGCGATCACAGACGGTCAGCATCGTGTTGCCATCCACCAAAGCCTTAATTTCATATATACATAATGTCATAGGCGGACCGGGGCCGTGCTGAGGTTGCCTTCGGCTGCGATAAAATTGGCTGAAAACGTTTGGCGCAGGCATTCAATGTAAAACAATAACACACGATATGTCTGTATTAATCGGCATTAACTTTGCAAGACATAATTGTGTTACATAGTCGTGGATACAAACTAGGACACTACAGTTTGTATTAGTAATACGACATTTGAATATGAAGAATTGTGACTGTCAGCGGCATAGTCTACAATTACAAATTCGTGATTAAAACATTCCGGAAGACAAGCGAGTCAAATGACGTACGTTATAGTAGGGAAAACCCATAAATGACCATTTATATATATTATACATGTATTTTTACATAAATTAACTAATTTACTATAGGTAGGTAATAAAATCACACAATACTATGTATTTAGTTATCATTTTTGACAGAGGGAATCTTATTGTTACGTCAATATATAACTATATATTACTTGTCACGAATATGATCACTAAATAGTCACAAGTTCACAGGACTATGTATACGCCATTTCTTGAAAATCCTATAGGAAATTTCTGGCAAATTCTGCTTACCGTTCATTGGAGTATCTGCTCAGCATTTTCTGTGAAATGAAATTATATTTATGTTTTAAATGGAAGCAAAAATGAATTTTAGATTGCTTATCGTCCATCAACTCGGGACACCTCGGTCTTTCTATAAGAATGTCGTCGTAAGGTAGAAGTGGTCCGAATACCACAGATCTAGCACAGAGGCGCGCGCCGACGGTGCGAAACGTTGATCTATTTGGAGTACGTCGTTATTTTCCGCTGCAAGCTACTAACTCGTGGTTAATTTAAAAGGCGAGTAGTTCCGGTTAAGCCTTCATATTTGATTCATAGTTGATTTGTTGATCAATCTCAGTCTCGCTGAAAATAACTTTAATAAGAAATCCAACCATTAACTCAAACATTACTAATTCAAAAATTAATACGCGACCGCTAATTAGCATATACATTATGCATATTTTACTACTGATTGGTGATTAAACAAAAGTTGACCACAGACGCTTTCATAAATAGTACATATGACAATAGATACTTCAATTCTGTTGTGAATAGGTTAGTAGATCATTTAATTATTCATCAGAAACAATAAATCTTTTTATGAAAACAATAAAAACGACAAATGTTGCTATTTTTGATAGAAATTAGTCCGGCGAATGATTGTGTGGTCCACATGGCAGAATGACTATAAGGAAAAGAAGTGGTTTCCTTAATTATTTTCATTTCAATTTTATCGTTATAAAACATATCGCAAACAATACCATATAAGGACATACTTTAAAATTGCATTATGATTATTATGACTAGTTTCAAAACTTGTGAATATTTCTAATACAGGAATGTAAAGTTAGAAGTAACAACAGAAATATCAGTATTGTCTTTTTTACACTTTCATTAATAGCAAAATCTGTTTACAAGATATACTTTGGCCATACATCTATTTTACGGCCGCGACCGTAGCGTTGGGTTAGCATGTGTGACTCCGAATCCGGAGATTGCGGGTTTGAGCCCGGTTGCGGTAGGTATAACCCTAAACATGAGTTGTCGGCCTCGTGGTAGGACCCTGTAAGTTAGTACTGGTAATTGAAAAGTGTCCAGGAAACATATAGTAGGAAGAGCTGGTCGTAGTATATATGAACTAAATATGTTTTGAATACGACGTTAAAAAAATAAAATAAAAATAAATATATTTTACAACATGTCTGTCCCAGGTATAAACATAGATATAGTACATGTACAACAAATTTACAAGTACAATGCAAATATAAGAACAAATTACACATGGTAAGAATATATAACAGTATTTTAATTCAATATTAAAAAAATCTATTACTCAAGCTTTAAAACTTAGAAGTAGAAATCTTTCATACCGTTGCTGCTTTGTTTTATTTGTAAGCAGCAACGGTATGAAAGATTTCTACTTCTAAGTTTTAAAGCTTGAGTAATAGAATTTTTAATATTGACTAAAACCTTTTTATTAGATGACGAAAGTATATTATTAAATCTTATTAAAGATGACCATGATATTTTTGTAAATTATGTTTTTCTTAAATGGCTATAGGAATATTATCAGTCTTACTTTTGTTCATGCTAGCAGTATGATGAACTGTAGCAGTCAACGTGGAAAAATGTAAAGATAGGACTTAGTAATCCGCAAGTAGTTCATCATTCGGATCATTCGCGATCTTCTACGCATAAACCTCGGATATCAAAAGGTGAAAAAGTAGATTTAGGAATTTGGTTTCTGTGGTAATATAGTCTGAACTACACATAATTATGACGTGTGAGACATTGTACTGATGAAATGATGTGATAAAGCGTGTAACAATGTCATTATTAAATGTTGACATGAAAATGACAGTCGCCGGACCTTATAACCTGGTTGTATTCCTACTACCTCTGATTTCCGAGGTATATCTTTGTAGACGATCGCCGAGGTTGTTCTTCTCGTGTGGTATATATAATATTTGTTTTAAAGCTTTATTTTTGGTCGGGTTTAACGCGTAGCAACACATTGTATATGTCATACAACGGAAGTTAGTCATCCTACTCACAATTTCTGGAAAGGCTAAATCGATGGATTTAGCTGTTAATCAGTCAGTAGGCGTATTCCTCCGCATATGACTGACAACTGTCCTACATTATTTAGAATCAGTGGTAGGAAGGAGAATGACCGTAAAATTACTTCATGGCCAAACTTCACGAAAGTGTACCCGGGCTATGACTTCATACAAATGTGTTTAAGGAAGAATTTTATTATACTTGTATTTTTTTTATAAAATTTTATGTTGTTTTATTTTAGACAATCTACATAGGCAACGTCGTATGTAAAAGATACTACAAACGTGTCCTAGATTAATATGAGGAAAAAGAGTGCCGCCAATTAAAGTGCAATTAATGAAATGACGTATAATTTTGAACACATTAGTGCAATATTATGTATGTGCTTGCGTGTGAGTAGGAAAGTGTGAGTTGCAATGCGCGCGTATGTGTCTGTATGTACGAATGCGCATGCGTGGATGTGTGTGTTTGCGTTTGTGAGTTGGTGTTGGTTTGCCCAGGTGAGAGTTTGCAAGTGATGGCGTTCGTAAATATGCATGTTCTGTATGCAAATGTGAGGCTTTTCTATTGAATATTATTACATGTTTAATAAAATATAATACACAAATGTTTACGTTTAATTTTTAATTGAATCCAATTACATTAAAAGATTTGTGGACTTATTTAAAGTCTATCTGTTTTCACATGAAATGGAGGTAAATACTTACTCCAATTGACAGTTATTATCAAATAATTTTGCAATCACAGGCTATGTAATAAATCTAATCCATTCAAAATGATGGAAATGCTGTAATGAATGAAACCCTATTTCGTAAGCATGTATTGTATCATACTTTTCCATTATTTATTTTATTTTATTTTTACATGGTTTAACGCCTTGTCAACATAATTTAGGTCATTTTACAGCGTCCAGCGCACCTAACCTAGCTTTCCTGGACCATTGACTATAACCAGTTCTCACTTAACCTTCGTCAAGACCGGAAACTTCTCCATATATTTTATCAATGGAGGAAAATGGACATTATTGTCAAATTTTCATGATAGGGTATAACCTAGGTGGGACATCCAGAACTACCTCGGCGATCTTCTACGTAGATAAATCTTCGTATATATTCGAAGATAATCGCCGAGGTCGTTCCGAATGCAGGTGGGAATCGAACCTATACCCCCTTCGGGACACGAGTTTCCAAATCCCGGTGCGCTACCAACTGGGCTATCGACCCGGGTTATTGTACTTTTCAAAATTAGTTTTCAATTCTAAGTGGCATTAGGCACAGTGTACCCTTAAATGTATTTGATAAATCGACTTACTTGAATCATGCAGCTAATGTACGATGTACGTTATTTATTTGAGGAAGTTGCGACTACCCAATTCAAGGGAAGGAATTATAAAACCTACATCGCTTATCAAGTAGTGAATTACTTCCCTTTAGTAAACAGATATAATAATAAGATAACAGTTGGTGACAAATGTTGAACTGATACGCATACTTATTTGATAATGCTTTCTCAAGGATAAATAAAAACAATGGATCTTCATCATCTTTATATTGTCAGTGGTGCATACATTAACCTCTCTGATTTAAATACTCCATTAAAATCCATATTTTAGGGTCTAAACATTGTTTATACTAATTTATTTTAGTTCGATTGTTAAACAAGTTCTTAAAAACTTAGATTTATCACTTTCGCTTCCTGGTTCCCCAGAACTAAGCTAGTTGGATAAAGTTCCTTGCTCCTAGATTAATATGAGGAAAAAGAGTGCCACCAATTAAAGTGCAATTAATGAAACGCCGTATAATTTTTAACACATTAGTGCAATATTATGTATTTGCTTGCGTGTGAGTGGGAAAGTGTGAGTTGCAATGCGCGCGCATGTGTCTAATTGTTCCCATTTCCGTTTTCAACATATGCACAAAAAAGCGGGTTTACATTCATAAATGAGCATGACAACCATGCAAACAAACGACAGTATGGTCATGTATACATTTCCATTATCCATCGGACGTAAATGTTAAAAAAGATAATTTTTCAACAATATTGAAATTGGGGTACTCAGGAGTTTAGTTAAGTATATTTGGCTATATTTAGTAAAGTGTTTAAATGTTAAAGTGGTCTGTTTTAATCAGTAAGTTCATATACGTGCGCATTACTTATTAAGGGGATTTCGAACCTAGTGTCTCGAAGGGGGTACTGGTTCAAATCCCACCCGTGGAGGGTGATACCTATCCATGAAAATTTGACAATAATGTCAATTTTCCTTCTTTGATAAGATATATAGAGAAGTTTCCGACTTTGTGGAAGGGTAGGTAAGTACTGGTTATAGACGAGGGTCCAGGAAAACTGGGTTAGGTGCGCTGGACGCTGTAAAAAACCTAAAACATTGTGTTGACACGGCACTTAACCCAGTATATAAATAAACTTTTTGAGGGGGACAAATCTATTGTCTAAAATGCATAAAAAGAGCAAGTTTAAGATCAGTCGTTACAACTCGATAATTTCCGTGAACTGAAAACATACAAGCCCGACCGATTTAAAATGAATTTAGATACCAAGACACTCGAAACACTACGACGGTCGTCAGTTAACGTAATCACCGAGCGTTTTACCGAAATAGCCATTCGGAACTACCTTGGCGATCTTCTACGCAATTTATCTTCGTAGATGATCGCCCAGGTTATTCCGAATGCGAAATAGTTCCCATTGAAAGGTTAAGTTACCTCCCTAGGTTATGAATACAGCACGAGCTATATCAGTAACATTCTCGTGCCCCGAGATTATCAAGATTCTCGATTTAACTAGTATCAAGAATCTTGATAGCCTCTAGGAATGAGAATGTATCAGTAAGAGTTATACACTGAAGTAGTGATAAAAAGCGTATAGAGCGACACACATCGATTTAATTATGACAGAAGCACAGCTTGCCGAAATTAAAGAGAAATTTGAAGGAAAATGGATGATTTACCAGAGTGAAGGGTTTGAGGACTTCTTAGGTGAACTTGGTAAGCACTTTAAATTACTTCAATGGCGAATTCAGACCGAAAACAACAACAACTTGTACTTACTACAATGATGGAGCTTGGTAATAAGTTAAGATATCGTTTGTAGGCTACGGTGACTAGCTGATTATTTTTTTGTTGGGTTTAACACCTTATCAACACATTGTATAGGTAATATCACGGCGGTCAGGCAACCTACTCACCATTACTGAAAAGGCTAAATCTCTGGATTAGATATTAACCAGTAACTAGAATCATACTTACGTCAGTGACTGACAACTGTTCTACACGCTTTTGAATTGGTGGTAGCAGGGAGAATGGTTGTAGAAATCATTTCATTACCAAACTTCACGAAAGAATGCCTCTCATGGAAATAGAATATACGACTCCTCGATCAATAGACTTGTGCTCAACCGACTGAACTAGCCGGAACGGCTCATGATTACTTCAATGGGAGATTCAGACAAAAAACGTAACTTGGTATTTAATTGACTGGACATCAAAACAGAAACAAATGGATGATTTTCTTTATTAAGTCGACAATTGATTAAACTAGATGTATGTGCATTTGTATTTTTATATTTCTTATATTCCTATCTTGTCACAAAACATTCATGAGACAGAAGCCGACTTCATCTGCAATAAGAACCATAGATGTAAAACATGTTAAAATATAATGGACAATTAAACATATACTTGTAGCCCATAGCAAAATTTATTTTACTTGTTATTAGGTAGTTTATCTCATTTCATCTTATTAAATATATCAGAGACATTGATAACATAAATAATTCCCTGGTAAAATGCATAAACATAACTTAATATCCCCCCCTAAAATCGAAAGTATTGAATATACATACATAGTGAATGATGTTTCGTTCGCCTCATTACTTTCTAGCCTTTCCAATGCTTTCATTAGCTATGTACATTTCGTAAATATAACTTGTATAACTTTATCGTTTAATATCCTGCAAGCCATTCGACCCTTGAGGAGAACATATTTACATATATACATACATAAAACAATACATGGAAATACATACAGTATATTTGCCAACTTTGGTGAAAGATCGATTTTTATTTCACCGAGTGAGCTCAGAAAACATAATTATTTTCACGAGTGGCATAGCACTTAAATCTAACAATTCATAAAAAGTCATTTAAAATCAAATGTGGTCAATTTGCACAGTAATGGTAAAATCCGAGTAATCCAACAATTTGGACCAACACATTTTAAAGAGTATGCAAGGGGAAATAACTGCCTTATATCTCATAGTTGATAGGGTGAAACTATATGTTGCCATTGTTTTATTCGAACTTTCGATAACTAAACTCGAATGGAAAATTTATTTAAGTCCATGCCATGATATATACATGATTACAACAGGTCTAAACAAACTGTATATGAACACAGCTCAAATGCTTTGTAAAACATTTCTGTATATCATATTTTGTGACTAAATATTAATTGTTCGGCGAAATAATTGAATAATGCATTTCAAATTTATGGACTACAAGCGATACATTAATCATCGTCTAAACGATCATGGATTTGTTTACTTCAACACCGGTTAAAGCATTTTGTTTGAGCACGTGATGCATAGGTAGTTCCAAAATGGCGTCCAAAAAGTCCGAGAATATTCGTAATGAATGGCCAAGAAATTCCAAATGCTACTTTATAAGAACCATTGATACTTTCAGTACTTTGATTATTTCAGGAGTAAATATTTTTATCAGGCAAGCAGCTAATTTTGTGAAATCCACATCAGAAATCAAAGTTGAAGGAGACCAGATCTCTATTTCACTTGATGCTGGATATTTCAAGAGAACGAACACTTTTAAACTTGGAGAAGAGATGATTACAGAAGTTATGAACTCCAAAAGTAAGGTGAGCAATTGACTTATAAGTAACATTACTATTAATGGTTATTTTTTTCCAGTTCCATGTGTCACATTACAATGTAAGATAAACAATATACTATTCTATGTGTCACATTATAATGTATGGTTAATTTTTTCACTTCCATGTGTCACATTTCAATGTAAGACAAACAATATACTATTCTATGTGTCACATTATAATGGTAAGGAGTTTTTTCTACTCCATGTGTCATGTTATGGAATAAAGTAAACAATTTACAATTTCCATGTGTCACGATACAATTTCCATGCGTCGAGTTACAAAATAATGTAAACAATTAACTATTTCCATGTGTCACGTCACAAAGTAATGTTAACAATTAACTATTTCCATGTGTCACGTCACAAAGTAATGTTAACAATTTACTATTTCCATGTGTCACGTCACAAAGTAATGTTAACAATTTACTATTTCCATGTGTCACGTCACAAAGTAATGTTAACAATTTACTATTTCCATGTGTCACGTCACAAAGTAATGTTAACAATTTACTATTTCCATGTGTCACGTCACAAAGTAATGTTAACAATTTACTATTTCCATGTGTCACGTCACAAAGTAATGTTAACAATTTACTATTTCCATGTGTCACGTCACAAAGTAATGTTAACAATTTACTATTTCCATGTGTCACGTCACAAAGTAATGTTAACAATTTACTATTTCCATGTGTCACGTCACAAAGTAATGTTAACAATTTACTATTTCCATGTGTCACGGCACAAAGAAAGGAAAATAATTGACTATTTCCATGTGACCGCTAAAAAAGGTACACAATTTAAAAATTTTCACGTGTCACCGCGTAAAGCGAGGTAAAGAATTTACTTTTCTCATGCCTCATAACAAATAAAATTGGGTGAACAATTTACTATTTCAATATATTACCTTACAAAGAATAGTAAATATTTCCGTGCGCTATGTTTCAAAGTAATGGTCTACAATAAAGTTTTTCCTAATACTATTTTTGAAATTATGTTATAGGTTATAAAGATCTTAAACTGAAATAATGCATGGAACTCATTTCATGGCAACCCGACCATACATAGCGATTCTCGCCAACCATATAATTTTTTATTGATTTTAACTTCAGGAATATTGACAAAAAGATTGTTAGTGAAAATCATAATTGACTCTGTGACAAAATCTTAGTGCCTATCCTACCAAGATTTTTTTCAGACATTTTTTCACACCGCAGCCCTAAACACAAATTGGCGTTATCTTTGATGAGCGAGAAATGGGGTGATATTAAATGAACAATATCTGATTTCTTTTTTTATTGAGCTTATAACGCCGTGTCAACAAAATTTAGGTCATTTTACGGTGTCCAGCGCACCTAACCTAACTTTCCTGGACCCTTGTCTATAACCAGTACTCATCTACCCTTCCACAAGGCCGGAAACTTCTCCATATATCTTATTAATGGAGGAAAATTGACATAATTGTCAAATTTTCATGGAAGGGTATAACCTTCCCGGGATATCTTATTTCTGTTTCAGATAACCTTCACATTTGAAGATGGTAAAATAGTATCAACCAATAAACCTCTAGATGATACAAAACCTACAAAAACAACCAGAGAAATTGTTGGTGATGATCTGATAATGGTAAATTATAAATACGTTTTTCGGCGTAGCTGTCTATAAGCTGACTTACGGAATACCCAAATCTATTTATAAAAATCTCATTCTAGTGGACAAATACAAAATTTTGCATGGCAACGTTGGAGACCCCCCTCCTCCCTAATATTGGTTAAAATAGCAAAATTAGGCCACTCAACTGAATTTTTTTTGGGACCAATGGTAAACCAAAAATGCTATGTGAAATGCAATAATTAATTGCACATGATGCAGAAGTTTCGTTAATTCACTTTCTTGTTTGGTTTGGTTTTACGCCATAGCAACACATCGTATAGGTTATAAAACGGCGGTCAGTCAACCTGCTTACCGTTCCTTTAAAGATTAAATCTCTAGATTTAGTTGCTAACAAGCTACTAGGCGCATACTTCCGTCATAGACTGACAACTATCCTACATTGTTTAGAATCAGTGGTAGGAGGGAGAATGACCGTACAAATTATTTCTTTAGCAAACTCAACGCTGAGGCGCAAAGTGGCACAGTACGTAATTGAACATCTGAAATTCGCCTCCACTCGAAAGCTTTGAAGAGCTGTTAATCTTTTAATTCTTGTCAGATGTCCGTCAAACCTACGCGATGCTAAGTAGAAAAGTTTTTACTTTTTTGCTACGCATCACATCTCCAATGCCAGTTTTATTCTTTTTGCAAACATACAGAGTGTTACAGCGACAAGTCGTCGTCCTACTAGGTTTCAAATGTTTTGAATATGAATTAGGTTAGAAGGTTTTTCCAGGGTGTCAGAGTCATGTGGCATTGCCACAGTGATTTTGAATGCACATGAGCAAATGGTGCAAATGCACGTCCTTGGCACAGCATTGCAATATGGTCTATAAAAATATATATCTTTGTTTTTTTTTCAGACAATGTATATTGGTGACGTCGTATGTACAAGATATTCCAAACGTGTTTCATAATAAAATGACGAGTGTGACAAACACATTAGGGGACTACAAAAGTGGAAATAATGTACCGTTATATAACATTATTACATACATGTACATGTATAATACGTGTAATTATGTTTTGTGATCTTACATCTTGATAGAATATACGAAAATACCGATAATAAATTGTGTTCTGTTTATTTTTTTATCATTTGGAATATAAATATACAGTAGTGTTGTTTATTTGCTATCTCTCATCATAAAAGTGAAATCGTTAAGGTAAGTCATTTTTTCTCTTTCCAAAAAATGTCGGGGGCGTTTATAGGGGAGGGGCGTTTAATCGAGATTTACGGTACATTATATTCAAGTTCTTGGGACCCATTACTGTACATTGTATATCTGCAAGTCGGAAATGTTACCACAAAAATCACTCGAGATAGATGATGGTGATGATGATGTTTTGGTCACGTTACTGATGGCAAGCTGCTATTACTGCTGTTTTGCTGCTGTGGACAAAGTTAATTATAACAATTAGAATTAATTCATTGTATGAAATGTGTGATATATACGGTTATCGCTAATTTGCACAAAAGTATATGTCACACGATGTAGGTGTGATAAAATCGACTTAATATGTTCCACACGTGTGACATTTACGTTCTGTGACATAAACGGTCTAACAGAGCACCAAGACTCCCAAATTGAATGAAACCTTAACACATGCTCGTATTTGGTTCAGATATTACAGGTATATATGTCACCACAGGGACCAGGTTTTCTAAAAGCTTAACTTCGATCGGGCGATCATAAGGCACACAATTGTTACGATGTAGTAAATATCACAATATTAAACATTAAGCTTTAGTTGCACCGTTCAAATTTTCAAGATCGAACTTTCCGTGCCGTTCCCGCCAAGCCTATCGGCTGATCTGACTGAACTTTTAACACAGCGTAGAGGGTACCAGTGGCATATTCCTTTGAAATATATAGGAAGTCGGATGAGTTAAGAAGACTCAGTCGATGATAGACTTGTCAATGTATCACTAAGGGTATTCGTATTTAATTAAAACTAACAAAACTAATAATAAATTTCACAGATCCACAACTCTTAATTTAGCAGGAAACTTGTGAAAATGGTGAAAAGAAAGCTCGCCATGGTTAAGGTCATGCCATACCGGAATTTTGTTAAGCGTCCGGTTTTAGAGTTCTCAATCGAAAAAAAACAAAAAACAAAATTGTTGGTGAAATTTTCTTAAATAATTCTGCTGTTCCTGGATTCCATTACTAAATTTTCTGAGGAAATACTGGTAGTTCCTTGTTTCCGTGTATTTGATTAATGAAAATGTACATGTGTATGTTGTATAATACTTTTTCATAGAATAAATTTAATCTCACATTATTATCGTATACATTCATGTACTACCAAGTACTTATTTGTGTGAATACTAGCTAGAATGGAGATGTGTTTTCGTTTTCGGTTTGAGTGTTTTTGAGAAAAGGAACCCAGGCTTGTCAAACTTGAGTTGACGCTTAACAAAATTTCAATTTGGCATGGCCTAATATTTCAGCACTGTCAAGATTTGCTACGGAGTCCCAGTTTAAGACCCTGTCTACGACAGCCAGACATATATGTGAGAACATATTAAACATAATCACACGACAACAGCAGACCGGTGTGACCTTTCATAGATAAGAAATTATGGAATATAAATTTATATAAAATATTAAGAGACATTAGTTCGTTTTTGAAGGAGTATTGGACTTTACGTACATAAGGTTCATTCATCATGCTTCGTGTCACAATTTTCAGCATTTTGTGCCTTGCTGTTGCTATGGTAAACATATTTACTTTTTAATACACAATTCAGCTTTATAAAAAATTTACAACACATTTGCAAGATTTAGTATTTTTTTCGCTTGTTTTTCGACCCTATTCAGTGTTCAGTACATTTTACTATCGTTTCTGAGATGAAATTCACAAGTTCTAGACTATCATTCTCCTTGATTAATTGCCACCTTCCTTGTACATGTACATTAAGAACCATGGACGGAAGCTGAGCTCGAAAAAACCCAACAATAACAAATTAAGTACCAATTTGACACTTTTGTCAATATTATTTTCTTAGTTTCATGTACGGGAACATAATTATGTTAGTTTGAACTTAACATCCTATTTCGGCTTGATTTGTACCAAGTCCATACAACTTATACAAATCACTCTCAAATTTCGTTCTTTGGTCATTTTTTATAATTACGATAAATTTCTTGCTTAAGGAAATAACATTGTTGGCTATGGGAGGGATTCGAACCAACACAACTAATACAATTAATTACCAGTTCATCCGCTCGGTCATTTTTTATCTGTGTAAATTGACTAGTAAAGTAACTGTGTATCACATTGATTTTATAGTACGACAATATTAACCTGAGCTGGACCTTTATGCAAGAATATATTAAACTCAATATCTACAGTCTATTTTTGTCAACGTTTGTAAATCGTGCTTTATCGGAATCTTTCGGCAAAATACACGACCTGAACAATTCATTTTGTATTCATAAGAATAAATACTTCGATACAGTGCCACAATATTGCGGACTTCAGTGTTTCCCCATTAACGAATGAGTCCAAAATTAAAAGTACGATAACATGCCATGTATTGTCTGTTTTTTTCTCAACTGTCAAAGCTTGAATAATTTCACGGTGACTGAATGCATTTTTTTTGTACTGGCGGCCTTATTGTTATTGAAAATATGTTGACTGAATATCATACGGCATAAGCAGCTTTACTCAATCATAATACACACTTTCGGAAACTCATGGATGTATTACGACATTAATTTAAACAAACGCATTCACCGTGTAATTATTTATACTTTGACAGTTGAGAAAAAACGAACTATAAACAAAATTGATTTATAGTCTCATAGGTTGTTATAAACACGCGTATACTCGAATTGACGCATATGGAAACTCACAAATTAATGTAAGTGAAGTGTGTTTTTATTATAATAAGGTAGTTCAAGCTTAGGTTAATACTGTCGGACTATACCAAGTTTTCTTCTACAGGCAGTCACAACAACGACTAAGAGACCACACACACATGCTACCCACGAACCAACAGAACATGATACATTTAGATTTGTGTATGAACCACACAATGTAAGTTAAATTAAGTAACATTTAGCAAGTTAGTTCGATGTGAAATAATGTCACGTCCAACACTAATCAGTACAAATTATCAACAAGAATTTTCTGTTCTAAATTACGGAATTTTGATCGTGGACCCACATATTCAAGAAAAATATTCATGCGAAATGTAAAACTGAGCAGAATCTAGTATAGAGCACTGTCAGACTGCGCGAATGTACACTCAGTGGTTTATTATAGTACTAAACGCAAAAGCTCTACGTTTTTTCCAAGCATGGCGAAACCTACTGATAATAAGGGAAGTAACTCCTATTGAAATTTATAATACATGTAGTACATACTGCAATATCTCCCTTTCAGATAAAAATCTAAGGTTTTGAATGCAGATAAATTTATAAGTCATAGCTTGTGTCTGTACGGTTGACTTAGTATCTGGTGATTTAGCTTCGATTCCATGCTAAATCAGGTTATATCCTTCTAATAATGACAATTGTTGATACAGTCAATGTGAAATGTATGTGCAGGCCTTTTTTGTGAACTAACCGTAATGAAATGTAATGAAATCATTGCCGATCACTAAATACGTTTAAGAAGTCAAATTTTTATACAAATAACCTTCTGGTCATATGAAAACCTAATGTATTTGTCGCCACGATTTCTTTAGCGTAAACACGTGTCATGGACGTATAATGCCAATTATGTAAATTGTTAGCAACTTAACATTTTGATTGGCAAAGTTTAGTTAAGACAAGTGGACCGGCAATGCTTACCTTACCAGTTATTATAATTGCAGCACAAGATGTTGGTCATCAACAGTAACACATGCTACATGTTCACATTAACTGATGCAGAAAGACTATCAGTTCACAGTGATACTGGAATAGCAGCACTTGAGGTAATCTAATAAAAAGTTTACACAAAAACAACCAAGTTGCATGAATGGAAGTCGAAAGATTTGAAACTACTGAAAACGTACTTCGTAATACTGAAACAAACATGCTTCATTTAAATTACATACAGTAACTGATTCTGAAAATACTAAAATTAGTATAATTACTGAAAACTTTCACCCATGAAGTTGTGTTTTACGTAGCAAATAAGCACTCGGCAAAAATGCCAGCCACCGTAGACTGTATACACAGAAAGTTTCTGATATAAAGTCTACCATGGTAATTTCAAAGTCATGCCATTTTTGACGATTTCTGAGCTCAGAATGGCTTGATTTGAGATACAAAGGTCCCTATATTAAGACTGTTCCACTAAATTAAGACCATTGATTTTGCTACTGTTTTTACAAACGTTTATTGTCTATTGCGATTCTGGAATACTAACAAGAATTGTTGTTACAGGACTATTAGAAAGAGGAACAAGGCACTGCATCCCTTCTATTTTCATCTCTACCATACCCGTATTTGCTCCTCGCTGTCGTTTTGTATACAAACGGTCTTACTGACGGTGACATCTTCACCTTTTATTAAAAAAATGCCTCACTGTGACTCTCATTAAAGGGAGTTAACTTGGTATGCATTGTCATATCCCATAATGATTTATCTCCCTTTATATACAAATCAATGATAGAATTTAAATTTGTTTTTTTTTTAGTTGAAGTTCCTCTCATCCCTTGGCACAGCTACATTGACCACTCCTACAGAAGATCAGTTGGACAAATTCCTACGTCATGCTTGTGGAGCTCATATCAATACGTATTATGTAGCAACTGTATAAACTTTTGCATGATTTAGTAAATCAATGTTTACAAGAAATTATTTTGGTGTTGTTTTTACTATAAACATTATTTATCTCTATCAAAACTGAGGCTATTAGTTACAGTGTTTGAAATTTCATTAAAATCAATAAAAAGTTGGCCTACTGTCTGTCCCTTGAAAGGTCAAGATCTCTGGACCTAACTTTTACCTAGTACTAAACACATCTCTTAGCCAGTGACTGACAACTGTCTCACTTGATACACATCCATGGGTAAAAAGTTAGAAATTTCCAAACATTCTGAAGTCCTTGATATTCAAGGTTTCAGGAGCTTTTTACATAAGAAAAGAACCCTTTATCAATACCCAAAAGTCCTGAACTTCAGGGTATGAGGTTTCAACCAGAAATCCACTAGTACCAAAAAGCAGCAGGCACAATTTATATACAGAATCTCAGGTTGATCGACACCATGTCAACCCTCTTTGCCAGTACAATGGATTTGTTGCTAGATAGAGCTATTGACTGGGCCTACTGAGGTAATTGGTTAAAAACAATAAGCTACATGTACTAACATTTTGTAGAAGTACAACATTAAAAACAAGAGCTCCGCTGGGCGGGGCGGTTATACCCTTCCACGGAAATTTGACAATAAAGTCACCCATTTATAAGGTATACGGAGAAATGTCCGGCCTTGTGGAAGGGTAGTGAGTATTGTTAATAGACAAGGGTCCAGGAAAGCTAGGTAAGGTGACTGGTTACCGTAAAACGAGCAAGACCGTGTTGACACGGCGATAAACCCAGTATGTATAATACAGCAACCAGAGGCGGATGTAGGACGTCATTATACATGTACGCTTTTTGAAGAATAATGCGACATAAAAAATATTAAAACTACTGTACACAAGAAATACATTTATTTTGGAAATCACAGCGGGGGGGGGGGGTCCGGAGCCTCTGACCCCCCCCCCGTTAGATCCGCTTACACATCAGGAACAACAGTTATATCTATATTAACGCTGTATTTTTCAACATACCTCTGGCTGGAGCAGCCGAGTAAGATTGATCTTCTTGTTGTTACTGCTGTTACTGTGAATTTATTTTGTAATGGCAGTTTTTAGTGTGTGTTTCATGCTTACGCACGCTCATCGACTTTACAGCTATTATCCCTGGTCGTTGGACTACTATGTATCAATCTTCCTGGGAGTCTTTTTACTTATTAGTGCAACCGACAAATTGGCGCAACGGTACTAAACCACCCTCGCTGATACCTTTTTACACCTGGGTCGAGTGAATCAATCGTAGGTAAATTTCTTGCTCAATGAAATTAGCAGTGCCTCTCGTAGGATTCAAACCTAGGACCTCTAGATCTCTAAGCATGTGTCCTATCGCTTGGCTACTGCTCCTTGCTAAATTTTATTTTATCTTATTCATTAAATGACCAGTTATTTAGACCAGTGATGTATCAGGAACAAACTTTTACTAAGCACTATTAAACTTTCTTTAATTCCTTTATGGTCAAACCCATGTCGCACACCCTCTCCGTCGCTTTTGCTCAAACAACGGTTACTGAGAGCCGAAAAATGGAGCACAATCGTATTAGAACTCCATTTTTGGTGAATTAAATGCAAATGTAAGGTTGAAATTGAACAACGAATGCATTTTCGTGAGCGTTTGGACTTACTCACTTCACTTCGACTTAAGTTAATAACCCGAAGTTATGCCACGGGCCAAAGAAAGGAAACATGCCAACCCTTTCCGAGTGCACTACAAATGGTCTAATTGACAGACTTAAAATATTTAGGCTTTTCTAAGCGGTATGTGTGCATAAAACAGTATGATTTATTTCTTTTAATTGGAGTTCCGACTTACGTCGATTTGAGCGCGCACAAAAAACGTGTTTGGGTAAACATTAAAAATGAAACAATCCATTTCTGAGGTAGGCAATATCCAAATAAAAGTTGTATAATTCAATTTAACAAAATAAGCATGATGGATAAACCACCCGCACCCCTTGGTCACTCTTGTTTGTAATGGTAGAACTTTTAGCCACTCGTCCAACAAGACACACATAAAACTTATCAATATAAATATATTTTATTGTCATCCTGATCATCCCCTGTCGTAGATTAGTTCATTGTATTATTGACATCAAAAATATTCCATTTAATTCGTTTGTGAATTAGTATGAAATTTTTAACTTGGCGAGTCGATTTAACAAAAGTATAGTCTGAATGTCAAAGAAAGGATGGATTAATAATTCAGAAATGTTTTTTATATTTTCTGAATAAAACAATTGAGATATTCGGAACTACCTCGGAAAACCGATCGGCTGATCGTCAGTTTACGGAATCACCCGAGCGGGTTTCCGAATGCTGCAGCCTGCTACACAACCGTGAGGACTTATGTGTAACCCCCAAAAACGGGCAAATCCAAAACCGGTTTTGCGCTTATTTGTGTAATCATATTGAGTAAATGATTGAATCTGATTGGCTGAAATTTTGTCGCTCTACACACAGTCCGAGGTTTTCTTCAATGGAGAATGTGTTTGAATATTGGAATATTTAGATTACCTTTGCGCAGTTAATTTATTTTCTTATATCGATGTTTTTTTTTGGAATAATATGTGGATTTAGGTAAGTCTTTATATTTGTTTACAAATCCGATATTTAACTGTTTAGAGAGAAAGAGAGCGGTAAACTGCTAATCTTGAACTTCAAAGTTGCGTCCACGCGACTTCCTTGGACCTGCTCCTCGACCTCGTGTCATTGCCATGCAACTGAATGGAGAGAGGTTGGGGGGGCAGGGGCGGATACAGAGTTGGGCTGCATGGGGGGGGGGGGGCTGACATACCCAAATTGGGGTGGGTACGGGAGGCTTTTCCCGTTGGTAAGGGTACAGAGGGCCTCTCCCGGAAATTTTGAAAATGAAGGTCTAAAATCGTGCTTTCTGGTGCATTTTTGGCCGTTTTAATTGCATCCTCAATAGCACAGAACCCTTATACTATCCCGCATATGTATGTGTCTTGCCCCCTTCATAATGGCTGCCACGGGGCTTGAAATTGGTATTTTTAAGTGGATTTAGTGAAATTCACTTAAGGAAAGTCGTTCAAAAACGAACCCTTCTTCTCAGGCCCCATCCCCATCAAAAGATGTTTAGAGGGTCACAAAGGAGGAGGATGCCCTTTGTTGCTAGAGTTTAAACGCAGAGCAGCGCCCCTCATCGCCAGAAAAAGGGGTCACTGAGTGCAGAAAATTGGTCCAAAATGCTGATAAGAAAGAATGTTTTCAGTATCCGAGAAGTACCGGTACTTTAGACCTCATTTTTGGAAAATATCAACTAATTGATAGGGAATAATGGCTGATACAAAAAATTATTAAGATTAAAAACAGGATTTAATGTGCTTTAAAATCACGTTATGTATCTTAACAAACACTGTATCAAAATTGTTATACACCCGATAAAATAACAATTACTAAAATTGTACAAAATATAGAATAAAATTAATTGATAAAAACTTAAGTTTGCTTTAAGGTTGGATGAAAATAGCCAATACATGTACTTAAAAAGCATTTAGAATTAGATGGAAAATAAAATATAATAAGATATTGATGAATGAATCTATTATGAAATAAACAAGGAAATCTGAAATCTAAAGCTGTCCAAACAGAGAAGCTACTAAATTTTGTTAAATTCTAGGAGATCCAGTTAATCAAAATTACATCAATATTAATTTTAACTACGCGACATGCATCACAGTATTGCAGTCAATCAAAAATATCGTTCCTATTGTCCAGTCAGATGAACCAGTGACAAAGATCTTTATCTCTGATCAAGCATGAACAACTTGTTTATTGATAATTACACTCTAAACAAAGGCCCTAGGCAAGAGATTAACAACCGGATGAGAGCAATTAACTGCTTTGATAACGGACACACTACGGACAATATCAGTCCAGCTGGAAAACATATCTCTGGGCTGAGATGGGGCGGGGGCTGCAGCCCTATTGCCCAGGGCTAAATCCGCGGCTGGGGGGTCATTCCCATGTGCTTGTTTACCATGTTGTCTAAAAGTTTCATAAGCTGTGTATCTAACGTGCAATTCTCTTTTATTAATGACGGGATCTGTAATGTTGTTCAAAATTAGTTGTAAATTGAACCATGTCCATAATTCGATTTTTTGATTTACCCCTGAGACTGGTTTTCTAGGTGGATAGACCATACTCTAAGTCTTAGATTAGAGTCTTGTAGCTCTTCAACTTCAAGATAGTTCAAGGAATAAATTTCAAAATTGAACTGCATATAGAAACCGTGATAGTTTATTTGGGTCTAAACCCCAAATCACGCTGTCATCACTTTGATTTTGAAATCGAACCTGGTTCTCCATGGTTGTGAGACACTACTGCATTGCTAAATTGTTAATCAAACAGCAAGGCTGTTGGTAGTCCTGTATATAAAACCCTCCGTAATTTATTTGTCATTTGGACATTGCTACCTGCCGTAACAGAATAATGTCCCAATGTGAAATTAGTTGAGGAGGGTCTTGTATATAGGACTAGCCTGTTGGAAATGTGTATATAATCACCTACAATCACCACTTACAGGGGTAGATCCAGGATTTTTCTAGGGGGGGGGGGGGTCCGAACTTTCGAACACAACCACATTATAAGAAATACACTAATGAACAGGTAAATTTTGGAATATTTATGGGGTGTCGTGATCCCCCTTACCCCCCATCCTCCTTTGACTATACTACATTGTATGAACAAATAGTAGATATGAATTATAGAAATTATGTTTTTTTTTTTCAGATCTGAAACTGTATATCCTCTGACATACTGCAAATGTATTCAAAATAAATGGTTGATAGTAATTTATGATTTATGGTCTACACACTGGTGAACATAAAAGACAGTGTTAGTCTTATGTGAGTATTTGTTAGTTTTAATTAATTGTTCTTTTTTTCTCATAATTATTAAGCCTCCCAGTTAGCTCAGTCAGTAGCACACACGTCTCTATCCAAGTGGTCCTGGGTTGGATTCCCAGAAGGGGCATATTTTCATGGAGTTAGGTCATTAAAAAAAATTCTATGGCCATTTGCCCTCCTACCTCTGTTTCTAAATCATGATGGAAGCTGCAAGTCAATGAAGGAAGTATGTGTCAATAAACTGGTTAAAAGTGATGTGATCTACATGTAGACAATGTGTTGCTATGGGGTTTGATCTTCCCAAAAATATTGATCATAATTTCAAGAAGATTACTTTACATCATTAACTTTCAGTATTCATATCATAGGCGAATCCAGCAGGTGCAGGAACCCCCTAGAGAATTCCAAAATGTACCGGTTCATGACTTTAAAGTAGGGGTCTCTACCCTGACCTTAATGCTTAACACAGATCTAATGGTTATGTAGTTTTTAGCCAGGTTTTTCATTGAAAAAATTGGTCTTATGATTTGGGCTAAGACTGGTGGGTGGATGTGCAGTCAAGCGTCCAGTGTCTTTAACAATTGCGTTAAAGTTTTTAATTTAGCATAGTATATTTCTGCCACTTATTGACAGACCTTTATGAAAACTTCATGCCATGATTACATACCATCTGCTGAAAAGAATTACACTGGAACCCCTCTATTAAGACCACTGACCGTTCTTTTAAAAAGTGGTCTTATTAGCGGGTGGTCTTATTAGCGGATTAATTGGTCTAGCATAATTCATAGCACAAAGATTGTCTGACATATACTTTGTTAACTTAAAACAATGACCCTTTATAACATATGTTATATATAGAGTCCTTGCTTAAAGAATCATTTGAAAGTAGGGGTGACTATTGCGGCCAAAAACACTATCGCGATAGTATTGCGATAGTAAAAGAACTATTGGAATAGTATTGCGATAGTCAAAAAACTATTGCGATACTATCACGATAGTTTTTTTTTATTATAACAACCACCCTAAACAGTCTCAAGTCTTTAACAATAAACAATAGGATTGAATTTAAAATATCTCTCGCACTTTGAGAATGAGCAGGTTCTTTATAAAAGGGCGGTTGTATATCGGTGAGTTTCGTTTTGGTTCAGATTTATTCACATTGGTTGGGCTGTGGGTTTTGAAAGGGAAACTGCAGAGGGTGTTTCCTCGTCAAATTATTCTTTAAATTGGAGGTATCCACTGTACTTAAATACTATTTAGCAGTATCTGAATGCTATTTCAGATTTAAAAACTTCATCTATTTCTTAACATAGCCAAAATGCTGCCATAGATCAATGGATAACATCATGCTTTCACCCCTTTCACGATTAGCTAACAACATTGTGCTTTCGCGCACATTAATAAAATACGTATCAATTCGTTGAAAATTGATCCGTTTTTTTTACAGAAAAAATATGCACGGAAAGTGTAATGTTCAAACTTTCTAAAAAAATATGATGCTTATAAGACGGGTGTCATTGACAATTATAAGTAAATTCAAACAAAGAAAATTCCAATTTTCTATGATTGCCGATAATGTTTTCTTCCAAAACGGGCCATTATTTGTCTAACATGTAGTCAGCAATTAAAAACTAGGTCACGCTTGCTTTAGGGATTCATTCTAACTAACAATTACATTAATTTAGACTCCATGATTACACAATGAGACATAGCATTTATGACATTGTTACGCCATCAAACATCGACATCGTGTGAAAATGCCGACACACACACCTATTGTAAATAATTACATCAATTTTCGTTTCAAATTGCGAATACACGTTTGCCATAAAAAAGTTATACTATTGATCTTAATTGCTGCAAACTATTAAAATATAGACTCCCCGGTGTACATGACAATTTGTGACGTAATAAGTCAATATAACTACTTGAAAAAACATGATATATACCAAAATACGCATGGCATATAGTAAATGAATTTCTCAATCAACTTTTCACAGAAAATGACGATTGTCGTAAATCAATTCTCGCCGTATATACGACATCTCTTCCCGGCAATTGCTACTATGCAAGTCTTATTTATAACTTCCACGGCATATGCAAAGGTAAAAATGTTTGATCCGTATTATTGTGGAGTTCTCTCATTAAAAAGATGAAAGTAAAGCGTTTCCGGGGTTCTGTTCTCGTTTTCAAGAAAACTATCGAAAATAGTCGATAGTCAGAAAAACTATCGCGATATTTATCGACTTGAAAAAGTTCTATCGACCTATTGCTATTGCAAGGTTAGCTATCGCGATACAGCGATAAGTCAACCTATTGTTACACCCCTATTTGAAAGCATAGTGGGTGTAATGAGCTTAGTGGGTGTAATAAGCTTTTACTAATTAGTCATTATGAAGAGGACAGTTTTCACATTGCATTAGATTTTCAAATTTTATCACGAATAATTCTATTTATGAAAAATAATTGAGTTCAACTTCGTTATTATTCAACAGTATATATAACGCGTGTATCGGCGATCACGTACGGGAACGGTCAAAATGAATTATATCGTCTTATTTGTCTACCGGACCGTATAACGGACTTTATTCAGTACTGACGCTCTCTAATCGTAATCACTCGGCTATTTCCGTAGACCGAAAAAAACGATGGAATTTATATTAGACCAGCAACAAATATTTGATCTTTCCGTCGAATTTACTCTCAAGAGCTTCCATTTCGGATTTGCTATTCTCAGAACACTAAAACTTGTACCACATTAACAATTTAACATTAAAAATGTATTTGTATCACGTGACACGTCTACTTTCGTTTTCGAGTAATTTTGTTGTTTTATCAATTATTTTCAATAGATTCAACTTAAATGGTCTGTATTGGATAGGAAAATGACCCCTAGATTATGCAAGTGTCACATTGTTAGTTAAACAGGCGTGTTAATACCCCTTCATATATTAGTTATCTAACAGATTGACATCCTTTGTTTTCAAACAATGGGTGCAGCGGATTATCTACACAGGTGTGAAAAACATTATACCATTGTCAGACTGCCGGTAGCTCGCCGAATATTTCGCGAATTTTAAGTGGTCTTTTTAGCGGGGTCAAAATGCACGCATTTAAAGAGTATTGTCAGCAATAAGTGGTCGTATTACGGAGTAGCGGGGTGGTCCTAATTTCGGGGTTGAAGACCATTAAATAAAGAGTAAAAAATTCCGTTCTTTTCAAAACCGGTCTTTTTAGCGGGGTGGTCCTTGAATTGGGGTGGTCTTTAAGCGAGGTTCCAGTGTATACAGTAACCGCAACTGTATCTGGCTTAATTATGGAGTGTTTCCCTTTGAAATTTTCGAGTTTAAGTTATCAAATAGTTGGATATCTGTGACATTTATGGTTAGTTGTTTATGAAATTTCATACAATGATTACATACCGTCTGTTGAAAAGACTTAGACTGTAACCATGACTCTACCTGACTTAATTATAATGGATTATTTCCCTTTGAAATTATTGCGTTAAAATTTTCAAATTTTCTAGATGTTTACAAAATTTCATACAATGATTACATACCATCTGTTGAAAAGATTTAGACAGTAACTGCACCTGGCTTTATTATGGATTATTTCCCTTTGATTTTTTTCATTAAAGTTTTCAAATTGTTGTATATCTTTGCCATTTATGGTTAAATATTTTTGAAATTTAAAACAATAATTACATACTAGAAAAGTTCGTAGACAACCGCTATATCTTTGTTAGATCTATTTTTTTTAACAATTTTTTTATGTTGAGCGCCCCTTGATCATAATTGAATAGCTCTATTACGATAAAAACATAAAATTGATATCGGCACTCGTGTGATCGTTTCCGTGGCAACCTTGCATAGGGGTACCAGGAGCACGTTAAAACTAGGGATATTTGCAGGTCTCGTGCGTCTTCTTTCTTTGTTTATTTTACCACTTAAAAATCGCGGTTAATCGTGATTATAAACACCCCATGACGTGACATTACACATCGACGTCATATTGTTATGAATTGAACGTTATCGCCTTAGAAATAAAAAAGTGAGCATAACTATTGTCAATTAGTCATCGATGAAAATAGCCAAAAATGACGAGGTCAGACGTTTGGCGGAGCATCGTGTGTTAGTTAAATTTTGCACAGAGCTTGAGAAAATGCCTGGAGAGACGATGAAATTCATTAATTCAAACAGCAAGAGGCAAAGTGTTTCTCACGCTCTTGTATGCAAATGGTACAAGCCATTTCATGACGGTAGAGTTGAAACTACAGACAATTTTCGTTTAAGAATACCAAGTAATATTTAATGTTAATGTAGAATTTTAATTGATTTGACAGGTACCTTACTGTAAGAGATATTTCTGTACAATGTGATATTTCAAAGAAAACTGTGCATAAAATTCTCTCTCAAAACTTTGGAATGGAGTGTTTGTGCACGTTGGGTCCCCAGATTACTTTTTAGTGATAATAAAAAGGTGCGTGTTAGAGCAGTAAAATCATTTCTTCGCATTTTAGGAAGTAAATTCACGACGTAATGTCATGGCGTGCTCCGCACCCCTTTAATCCCCTTTACATAAACCCGTGCCATTTCATTGTTTAAGAATGGAAAATTTTGTAATTCTGTATCATTGATCATAGATCATTGGTGAGTAATTGAAGAAAGTTTCATTTAATTCTAATGCCAATTACTTGTATTAAACCAGGTGTCTACGAACCCTCGTACCATCTGTTGGAAAGAATAAGAAAGTTACTGCAATTCTACCTAGCTTAATTATGGATAATTTCCCTTTGAAATTTTTGCATTTAAGTTTTCATATTGTTGGATATCTGTGCCATGTATGGTTAGATAATTATGAAATTTCATTCAATGATTACATACCATTTGTTGAAAAGAATAAGACAGTAACCGCAACTCTACCTGGTTAAATAGTGGATGATTTCCCGTTGTAATTTTAGTTTAAATTTTTCAAATTGTTATAAATCTTAGCCATTTATGGTTAAATATTTATGAACTTTAAAACAAAGATTACAATAAAATCATAAAATAGAATATAAGACAGTTACCGCAACTCGATCTTGCTGAATTATGGATTATTTCCCTTTGAAATTTTTGCGTTAATCTCATGAAATTTTTGCATTAAACTTTTTAAATCCGGCTTTAATATGGTTTCAACATTACATTTCTTGTATTTATTATTTTTAGCCGGATTTTTCAACGAAAAAATTCAGCTAATAGTTTGGCGAACACGGGCGGGCGGACGGGCAGGCGGGCGGGCGTCAGGTGTCGTTAACAATTGCGTTAAAGTTTTTAATGTACCATATATTTCTGCCATTTATAGTCAGATCTCTACAAAACTTTATACGATGATAACATATCATGTGATGAACAGAATAAGACAATAACCGCAACTGTACCTGGCTTTATTATGGATTATTGCCCTTTGTAATTTTGGGTTTCTGGTGTCGTTAACATTTGCGTTAAAGTTTTTAATTTGGCATATTTTTATTATACCCCCGCTTCGAATAAGAGGGGGGTATACTGTTTTACCCTTGTCCGTGCGTGCGTGCGTCCGTCCGTTACAAAATTTCCGTCACAGTTTTCTCAGCAACTATAACATGCAGCAGCCTAATACTTTGCATATTGCTTCATCCCATAGTCCCATGTGGTGTAAAGCGATTTCATGCTCCTTGCTCATCTACTTCCTGTTTGTCGCATATTTTTAGATTTTTGCGGGGGTATCACTAGTGAGCATTAATTTAGCTCACAGATTTACTTGTTCTGCCATTTATTGTCAGATCTTTACGAAACTTCATGCAATGATAACATACCATGTGATGAACAGATTAAGACAGTAACCACAACTCTACCTGGCTAAATAATGGATTATTTCCCTTTGTTTTTTGCGTTAAAGTTTTCAAAATGTTGGATATCTCGGCCATTTATGGTTAGATGTTTATAAAATTTCATAAAATGATTAATTACCATCTGTTACAAAGAATTAGACAGTAACCACAACTCTACCTGGCTTAAAAATGGATTATTTCCCTTTGTTAATTTTGCATTAAAGTTTTCAAATTGTTAGATATCTCTGCTATTTCTGGTTAGATGTTTATGAAATATCATACAATGATTACATACCTTCTTTTGAAAAGAATTGGACATTAATGGCAACTCTACCTGGCTTAATAATGGATTATTTCCCTTTGTTATTTTTGCGTAAAAGTTTTTAAATTGTTGGATATCTCTGCTGTTTATGGTTAGATGTTTGTGAAATTTCATACAATGATTACATATCATTTGTTGTAAAGAATGAGACTGTAACTGTAACTCCACCTGGCATAATAATAGATTATTTCCCTTTGTTTTTTTGGCATTAAAGTTTTTAAAATTGTTGGATATCTCTGCTATTTATGGTTTGATGTTTACCAAATTTCATACAATTATTAGATACCATCTGTTGATAAGAATAAGACAGTAACTGCAACTCTACCTGGCCTAATAATGGATTATTTCCCTTTGGGTTTCTTTTGCGTTAAAGTTTTCAAATTGTTGGATATCTCTGCCATTTATGGTTAGATGTTTATATAATTTCATACAATGATTACATACCATTTTTTGAAAGAATTAGACAGTAATGGCAACTCTACCTGGCTTAAATATGGATTTTTTCCCTTTGTAATTTTTTATGATAAAGGTTTCAGTATGTTGGATTTCTCCAATAGCAAGTATTCTGGCATTTTCCTGTCATATTTTCCCGCCATTTTGTTTCAACAATTCACCATTAGCCATATAAGATTTTTAAAATTAAATTCTCTTACCAATTTCATACCATTAGTTTTGCTTTATTTTCATTGATAGTTTTCATGTCTTATGCCATCTTTGTCAAATACCAACAAAATATTCAGATAAGATACAATAGGACAAATATATAGTAACTGAAACTCTTTTTTTCCTTCAAGATTCATTATCGCCATTTGTATACCTTCTAATAAGCAATTTATCAAATGACTTTCTTTTGTACCAACATAACTTGTTCTCAATGTTCCCATATGCAGAAAAATCCGGCTTTAATGTGGCTCCCACATTATCTTTCTTGTTATTTTTATCAATTGTTTGTTTTCAGGATATATACAGTATGATGTCTTATCAAGCAGTGTTCAACTTTTTGAAGGAATGGTACTCACTGGATGATTGGGGGGAAGAAATTGGAAGACCAGTTTGCTTGGACCAGTTTGCTTGGACCAGCATAGTTACGGAGAAGAAAATACGCCAAGATCTTTATACTTACTTTTAGTTTATATAATATATTGCAAAGTCAATACAGTGCCATTTAAAATAACCTTTACACTTTTAAAAGAGCTGATTTGTTCATTTATATAATTAAATTTTATTTCAGATGTTTTTTAACATAACGGTAGCTATAATAGATTATAACATTTGAAATGGGAGTAACAATACTTAATACAATTGTATTTATTATACATGCACATGTGTCTAAAGGTATGGTTTTGAGTTTCATGTATTTGTAAAAATTTAGAAACAAACCACACATTTACAAAACTGTAAAGGTTATTATGGATGGCACTGTTCTGTCTTTACATGACATAATAACGTTGACCCCTTTTGTTGAAGTTACATATACAAATTGTTCGTTAAATCTCTTCATATATAAAGTCTATCTCGATAGTTATAATGACTTAAATTCATTACCTAATCTTATGCATACATATATTGTGTCATTCGGAACATCCTCGGCCATTCACTACGAATAACCTCGGACATATTTAGGCGCCATTTTGAAACTATGTAAACAAGTACACGATCGTTTAGGCGATGACTGAAGTTTCGTTTTTAGTCCGTAACTTTGAAATTACTCATTTGATTGGTACCGATGAACAATATTTGGTTCAATTTAAAACAAATAAATATGTTTAGACAAAGATCTGTGTGTATACTACAAGAACTATTTTCTGTAACCGTTACGTGCTTCGCCTTGTGTAGGTAGTAAAATCACCAAAATCCAGTGAAGACCCCCACGAATCCTTCCGAGATTATTTATTCATGAAAGGTCGAGGGTGTTCCGAATGATATTGTGTGTATAAAGTTTGACCCGGATAGATCTGACCTTTCACATTTGCATCTAATAATTACAGTGTGTTTTTTTCAGGCCATTTTGGGGCCGAAATTGGGCCCCATTCCCCTCTCCAAAAAGTATATATTTTTCCCCTTCCCAGGTAAAAAATTCCCCTGTCAGAGTGTCCTAAAACTGTTGTACTTTTTAAAGCATTTTTGCCCATTCCTCAAGCATTACAGAGAAATCACAGATGAATACATGGGTTCAATAGTTGAAATTTTATATAGGTAGACAGAAATGTTACTCTGTTAGAGGATCCATGTTATCTCAAGTATTGAAAAAAATTCCCCTAATTTCATTTTTGTTGCTATTTTCCCCTCAAAAAGGGCCCTGCCGCCTTTCCCCTAAGAGAGAAAATAAACACTGAATTAGCTACCCAACATATCCTAAAAAAAGCAATACCACACCTATTCTACCCTTTGGCATGTAGGATTTTCAACATAAACAATCAATTTACATTGTATAATCCTCTTGGTCACCTCTATGGCCTCTGTGTAATAGACATTCATTGTACACTTTGATATCCATGTGTATAAATTACATTCAGGCTTTGAATAAATACACCGATCGGTTTTGTCGAGCATTAATACTACATTCATATTCATTGTTATGAATATTCTTGCATAAAGATCAGATCGGGGTCAAACTTTGCACACAAAACAAAACAAGGAAGTCAATGAATTGATATGCTTTGTTCAGACTTCAAATGAAAAAAAAGCTAAAAAAATGGAAGATGATTTGAGCAGTTGTTGTGACTAGTTCAAAATAAACACATACCATACAGTATTATTATACCCCCGCTTCGAAGAAGAGGGGGGTATACTGTTTTACCCTTGTCCGTGCGTGCGTTCGTGCGTGTGTCCGTCCGTTACAAAATTTCCGTCGCAGTTTTCTCAGCAACTATAACATGCAGCAGCCTAATACTTTGCATATTGCTTCATCCCATAGTCCCATGTGGTGTAAAGCGATTTCATGCTCCTTGCTCATCTACTTCCTGTTTGTCGCATATTTTTAGATTTCGTTAAATGAAAGTTACATTATGATAGTCATATTTCTCACTGCGGGGGTATCACTAGTGAGCATTAGTTCACAGATTTATTTTTTAAGCCACCCAGCTAGCTCAGTTGGTAGAACGCAAGTCTACTGATTGAGGGGTTGTGGGTTCGATTCCCAGTCGGGGCATACTGTCATGGAGCTCGGTCATGAAATTATTTCTACGGTCATTCTCCCTCATACCAATGATTCTCAATTATGTGGGACAGTTTTAAAGCCATATACTGTACCCAACAAAGGTTTTGAGATATTTTCACTTTCATTGACTAACTTCAAAATATCATACATGTTACAAAATAATATCATAGCTTTATACATGTTTGTTATTCTCTTTGACTCACAAAACCTGCATAAAATAACAACAAGTACTATCTAGTTTACATACAATCTGATTAAAACCCGATCTAAAATTTTACCGGTCGCATACTCGCTAATTTAGATCTGGCCTTTTCCAAACGAAGGTCACGTTCAGGTGATTTTTTTTTATATATGTCCGAAAGGATTTCAGACATATTACGTGATACCCTGTGGCGTCTGTCCATCTGTCTGTTAGCAATATGGTTTCCGGAGCACAATATTCAAACTTCAAAGGATGATAGTCCATATTGAGTAGAAGACCCTACTGATTTTGGGATCACAAGGTCAAAGGTCAAGGTCACTATTACCCTAAAACTGAAAACAGTTTCCTGAGTATAACTTCGTTCCATTTGGCCCAAAATATTCAAACATCATAGAATGATTGTCCATATCGGGTAGAAGACCCCAATTGATTTTGGGGTCACATGGTCAAGGTCACTTTTACCATTAAACTGAAATTTGTGTCCGGAGCATAACTTAAGTTCCATTTGGCCCACAATATTCAAATTTCATAGGATGATTGTCCTTATTGGGTAGAAGACCCCTATTGATTTTGGGGTCATAAGGTCGAGGTCAATATTACCTTTAAACTTTTTGTCTACTTTGTTTTCCAAAATTATTCATAATATGGTATTCATCTGAAATATTCTCATGTCTTACAAATGGTTCATCTTAACTAAAAAACAACACTTTCAGGTATATAATGCTCCACCCAGCAGTGCTCTTGTTTGACGCTGTATGACACAAATACGAACACCTAATAGGAAAATTTTCTTCCTTTATTCTTATGATGTTCTCTTAGGCTCACACAATTGATGAATTAATTATGCAACTTTAACAAACTTTGGAGTAATTGAAACATTATTTATTGTAATATAACTGAACATACTTTTCTATTATTTTTGTTGAAGCTTTTGTAAGTGAATGACATTGCACGGACTTGTCGTCAACCAATGGTCCAGGAAAGCACCTGTCATTGTTCTGAACACTCAATTTTTACGGGTGGTCAGTAGGTCTTATGCCTCCCTGTTGCCTCTAATGGCAAAAGGGGGTATATTTTTTGCCGGTCATACGATGGCTAAGACAGTACTGGTTGACTTGTCTTGTCAATCTCTAACAAATTCAACTAATTAAAAACTTTTTTGACACTTAAGAGGTTACATTTATTAATTTTGTTTCATTACTGTTTGTTGATAGCTTTAGCTTTTAATATTTTTATAGATTTTTTTAATTAAATTGTTTTTTTAGACTTTGACACGATAAATTTTTATTTGTAATTTTGTTGATATTAAAAATAGAATCATTAGACTTTTCCAACGTTTTTTACTGTAAAAAAATGATAAAGCCATTTGTAAAGTATTCAGTCCATCAACGCACAATTATAATATTGTGATTGTAAAAAAAATCCCCTTTTCAACTATAGAAACAATTGCCAAAAAAAGAAATCTTTGGGCCAGGTAAACGGACATACCTGTTAAGAGTATTTCTTTCTACATGTATTTCAATGTATCACTCAAATAGCAAAATAATGAACATATGAACTTAATTACAGACCTAATTGTTAAGTTGCTTTCTTTCTTTGTCGCTGTATGACACATTCACCAAAAACAATGCTTTTTATCCAGCAATACAAACAGAACTGTTGAGTTTATTTCTTTCTTTGTCACTGTATGACACATACACCAAAAGTTATGCATTTGATTCAGCAATACAAACATAACTGTTGAGAATATTTCTTTCTTTGTCACTGTATGACACATTACACCAACAGCAATGCTTTTGACATAACTGTTGAGTTTATTTCTTTCTTTGTCGCTGTATGACACATGACACCAACAGCAATGCATTTGATTCAGCAATACAAACATGACTGTTGAGTTTATTTCTTTCTTTGTCGCTACATGGCACATGCACTAAAAGGTACGTATTTGATCAATTTGAACAACTATTTCTGTTAACTTTATTTCGACCTTTGTTGCTGTATGACACACATACCTTAAATGTTTGTCTTTATTCAATCCAAACATCAATGTTTGAAATGTTAATATCTTTTTTGTTTCTGTATGACACAAATACAAACATCCAATAGGACAGTTTTCTCTCTTTCTTATTGTAAGTTCTTATTATGCTCATCCAATTAATGAATATTTGTGCAATTTTAACAAACTTTAGAGTAATTGAAATATTATGCATTGTTATAGAATTGAAACATTTTTCTATTATTTTTGATAAATATATTGTAAGTGAATGACATTGCTAAGACTTGTCTATGTATTTGGTCCAGGAAAGCACCTGTCATTGTTCTGAACACTCAATTTTTACGGGTGGTCAGTAGGTTTTATGCCTCCTTGTTGCCTCTAATAGCAATCAGGGGTATATTTTTCGCCGGTCATACGATGGCTAAGACAGTACTGGTTGACTTGTCTTGTCAATCTCTTACAAATTCAACTAATTAAAGATTTTTGTTTCTGTATGACACAAATACAAACATCTAATAGGACAGTTTTCTCTCTTTCTTCTTGTCAGTTCTTATTATGCTCATCCAATTAATGAATATTTGTGCAATTTTAACAAACTTTAGAGTAATTGAAATATTATGCATTGTTATAGAATTGAAACATATTTTTCTATTATTTTTGATAAATATATTGTAAGTAAATGACATTGCTCAGACTTGTCTATGTATTTGGTCCAGGAAAGCACCTGTCATTGTTCTGAACACTCAATTTTTACGTGTGGTCAGTAGGTTTTATGCCTCCTTGTTGCCTCTAATAGCAATCAGGGGTATATTTTTCGCCGGTCATACGATGGCTAAGACAGTACTGGTTGACTTGTCTTGTCAATCTCTTACAAATTCAACTAATTAAAGATTTTTGTTTCTGAATGACACAAATACAAACATCTAATAGGACAGTTTTTTCTCTTTCTTCTTGTCAGTTCTTATTATGCTCATCCAATTAATGAATATTTGTGCAATTTTAACAAACTTTAGAGTAATTGAAATATTATGCATTGTTATAGAATTGAAACATATTTTTCTATTATTTTTGATAAATATATTGTAAGTGAATGACATTGCTTGGACTTGTCTATGTATTTGGTCCAGGAAAGCACCTGTCATTGTTCTGAACACTCAATTTTTACGGGTGGTCAGTAGGTTTTATGCCTCCGTATTGCCTCTAATGGCAATAGGGGGTATATTTTTCGCCGGTCATACGATGGCTAAGACAGTACTGGTTGACTTGTCTTGTCAATCTCTTACAAATTCAACTAATGAAGAACTTTTTTGACACTTAAGAGGTTACATTCATTAATTTTGTTTCATTTCTGTTTGTTGATAGCTTTAGCTTTTAATATTTTTATAGATTTTTTAATTTCAATTGTTTTTTTAGACTTTGACACCATAAATTATTTTTATTTGTAATTTTGTTGATATTAAAAATAGAATCATTAGACTTTTCCAACGTTTTTTACTGTAAAAATGATAAAGCCATTTGTAAAGTATTCAGTCCATCAAGACACAATTATAATATTATGATTGAAAAAATTTCCCCTTTTCATTTATAGAAACAATTGCCTAAAGAGAAATCTTTCGGCCAGATAAACAGACATACCTGTTGAGAGTATTTCTTTCTATTTCAATGTATCACTCAAATAGCAAAATAATGAACATATGAACTTAATTACAGACCTAATTGTTAAGTTGCTTTCTTTCTTTGTCGCTGTATGACACATTCACCAAAAGCAATGCTTTTTATCCAGCAATACGAACAGAACTGTTGAGTTTATTTCTTTCTTTGTCACTGTATGACACATACACCAAAAGTTATGCATTTGATTCAGCAATACAAACATAACTGTTGAGAATATTTCTTTCTTTGTCACTGTATGACACATTACACCAACAGCAATGCTTTTGACATAACTGTTGAGTTTATTTCTTTCTTTGTCGCTGTATGACACATTCACCAAAAGCAATGCTTTTGATCCAGCATTACAAAGATTACTGTTGAGTTTATTTCTTTCTTTGTCACTGTATGACACATACACCAACAGCAATGCATTTGATTCAGCAATACAAACATAACTGTTGAGAATATTTCTTTCTTCCTTGCTATATGGCACATGCTCTAAAAGGTAAGTATTTGTTCAATTTGAACAACTATTTCTGTTAACATTACTTCAACCTTTGTTGCTGTATGACACACATACCTTAAATGTTTGTCTTTATTCAATCCAAACATCAATGTTTGAAATGTTAATATCTTTTTTGTTTCTGTATGACACAAATACAAACATCCAATTGGACAGTTTTCTCTCTTTCTTCTTGTAAGTTCTTGTTATGATCATCCAATTAATGAATATTCGTGCAATTTTAACAAACTTTAGAGTAATTGAAATATTATGCATTGTTATAGAATTGAGACATATTTTTCTATTATTTTTGATAAATATATTGTAAGTGAATGACATTGCTCAGACTTGTCTATGTATTTGGTCCAGGAAAGCACCTGTCATTGTTCTGAACACTCAATTTTTACGGGTGGTCAGTAGGTTTTATGCCTCCTTGTTGCCTCTAATGGCAAAAGGGGGTATATTTTTTGCCGGTCATACGATGGCTAAGACAGTACTGGTTGACTTGTCTTGTCAATCTCTTACAAATTCAACTAATTAAGAACTTTTTTAACTCTTTTGAGTTTATATTGATTAATTTTGTTTTTCCACATTTTGTCAATTGCTAAAGCATTAAGATTTTTATAGATTTTTGTTTCTGTATGACACAAATACAAACATCTAATAGGACAGTTTTCTCTCTTTCTTCTTGTCAGTTCTTATTATGCTCATCCAATTAATGAATATTTGTGCAATTTTAACAAACTTTAGAGTAATAGAAATATTATGCATTGTTATAGAATTGAAACATATTTTTCTATTATTTTTGATAAATATATTGTAAGTGAATGACATTGCTCAGACTTGTCTATGTATTTGGTCCAGGAAAGCACCTGTCATTGTTCTGAACACTCAATTTTTACGGGTGGTCAGTAGGTTTTATGCCTCCTTGTTGCCTCTAATAGCAATCAGGGGTATATTTTTCGCCGGTCATACGATGGCTAAGACAGTACTGGTTGACTTGTCTTGTCAATCTCTTACAAATTCAACTAATTAAAGATTTTTGTTTCTGTATGACACAAATACAAACATCTAATAGGACAGTTTTCTCTCTTTCTTCTTGTCAGTTCTTATTATGCTCATCCAATTAATGAATATTTGTGCAATTTTAACAAACTTTAGAGTAATTGAAATATTATGCATTGTTATAGAATTGAAACATATTTTTCTATTATTTTTGATAAATATATTGTAAGTAAATGACATTGCTTGGACTTGTCTATGTATTTGGTCCAGGAAAGCACCTGTCATTGTTCTGAACACTCAATTTTTACGGGTGGTCAGTAGGTTTTATGCCTCCGTATTGCCTCTAATGGCAATAGGGGGTATATTTTTCGCCGGTCATACGATGGCTAAGACAGTACTGGTTGACTTGTCTTGTCAATCTCTTACAAATTCAACTAATGAAGAACTTTTTTGACACTTAAGAGGTTACATTTATTAATTTTGTTTCATTTCTGTTTGTTGATAGCTTTAGCTTTAATATTTTTATAGATTTTTTAAATTTAATTGTTTTTTTTAGACTTTGACACCATAAATTATTTTTATTTGTAATTTTGTTGATATTAAAAATAGAATCATTAGACTTTTCCAACGTTTTTTACTGTAAAAATGATAAAGCCATTTGTAAAGTATTCAGTCCATCAAGACACAATTATAATATTTTGATTGAAAAAATTTCCCCTTTTCATTTATAGAAACAATTGCCTAAAGAGAAATCTTTCGGCCAGATAAACAGACATACCTGTTGAGAGTATTTCTTTCTATTTCAATGTATCACTCAAATAGCAAAATAATGAACATATGAACTTAATTACAGACCTAATTGTTAAGTTGCTTTCTTTCTTTGTCGCTGTATGACACATTCACCAAAAGCAATGCTTTTGATCCAGCAATACAAACATAACTGTTGAGTTTATTTCTTTCTTTGTCACTGTATGACAAATACACCAACAGTTATGCATTTGATTCAGCAATACAAACATAACTGTTGAGTTTATTTCTTTCTTTGTCGGTGTATGACACATTCACCAAAAGCAATGCTTTTGATCCAGCAATACAAACATAACTGTTGAGAATATTTCTTTCTTTGTCGCTGTATGACACATTCACCAAAAGCAATGCTTTTGATCCAGCATTACAAAGATTACTGTTGAGTTTATTTCTTTCTTTGTCACTGTATGACACAAACACCAACAGCAATGCATTTGATTCAGCAATACAAACATAACTGTTGAGAATTTTTCTTTCTTTCTTGCTATATGGCACATGCTCTAAAAGGTAAGTATTTGTTCAATTTGAACAACTATTTCTGTTAACTTTATTTCAACCTTTGTTGCTGTATGACACACATACCTTAAATGTTTGTCTTTATTCAATCCAAACATCAATGTTTGAAATGTTAATATCTTTTTTGTTTCTGTATGACACAAATACAAACATCCAATAGGACAGTTTTCTCTCTTTCTTCTTGTAAGTTCTTGTTATGATCATCCAATTAATGAATATTCGTGCAATTTTAACAAACTTTAGAGTAATTGAAATATTATGCATTGTTATAGAATTGAGACATATTTTTCTATTATTTTTGATAAATATATTGTAAGTGAATGACATTGCTAAGACTTGTCTATGTATTTGGTCCAGGAAAGCACCTGTCATTGTTCTGAACACTCAATTTTTACGGGTGGTCAGTAGGTTTTATGCCTCCTTGTTGCCTCTAATAGCAATCAGGGGTATATTTTTCGCCGGTCATACGATGGCTAAGACAGTACTGGTTGACTTGTCTTGTCAATCTCTTACAAATTCAACTAATTAAGAACTTTTTTAACTCTTTTGAGTTTATATTGATTAATTTTGTTTTTCCACATTTTGTCAATTGCTAAAGCATTAAGATTTTTATAGATTTTTGTTTCTGTATGACACAAATACAAACATCTAATAGGACAGTTTTCTCTCTTTCTTCTTGTCAGTTCTTATTATGCTCATCCAATTAATGAAGATTTGTGCAATTTTAACAAACTTTAGAGTAATTGAAATATGCATTGTTATAGAATTGAAACATATTTTTCTATTATTTTTGATAAATATATTGTAAGTGAATGACATTGTTCAGACTTGTCTATGTATTTGGTCCAGGAAAGCACCTGTCATTGTTCTGAACACTCAATTTTTACGGGTGGTCAGTAGGTTTTATGCCTCCTTGTTGCCTCTAATAGCAATCAGGGGTATATTTTTCGCCGGTCATACGATGGCTAAGACAGTACTGGTTGACTTGTCTTGTCAATCTCTTACAAATTCAACTAATTAAAGATTTTTGTTTCTGTATGACACAAATACAAACATCTAATAGGACAGTTTTCTCTCTTTCTTCTTGTCAGTTCTTATTATGCTCATCCAATTAATGAATATTTGTGCAATTTTAACAAACTTTAGAGTAATTGAAATATTATGCATTGTTATAGAATTGAAACATATTTTTCTATTATTTTTGATAAATATATTGTAAGTGAATGACATTGCTCAGACTTGTCTATGTATTTGGTCCAGGAAAGCACCTGTCATTGTTCTGAACACTCAATTTTTACGGGTGGTCAGTAGGTTTTATGCCTCCGTATTGCCTCTAATGGCAATAGGGGGTATATTTTTCGCCGGTCATACGATGGCTAAGACAGTACTGGTTGACTTGTCTTGTCAATCTCTTACAAATTCAACTAATGAAGAACTTTTTTGACACTTAAGAGGTTACATTCATTAATTTTGTTTCATTTCTGTTTGTTGATAGCTTTAGCTTTTAATATTTTTATAGATTTTTTAATTTCAATAGTTTTTTTAGACTTTGACACCATAAATTATTTTTATTTGTAATTTTGTTGATATTAAAAATAGAATCATTAGACTTTTCCGACGTTTTTTACTGTAAAAATGATAAAGCCATTTGTAAAGTATTCAGTCCATCAAGACACAATTATAATATTATGATTGAAAAAATTTCCCCTTTTCATTTATAGAAACAATTGCCTAAAGAGAAATCTTTCGGCCAGATAAACAGACATACCTGTTGAGAGTATTTCTTTCTATTTCAATGTATCACTCAAATAGCAAAATAATGAACATATGAACTTAATTACAGACCTAATTGTTAAGTTGCTTTCTTTCTTTGTCGCTGTATGACACATTCACCAAAAGCAATGCTTTTGATCCAGCAATACAAACATAACTGTTGAGTTTATTTCTTTCTTTGTCACTGTATGACAAATACACCAAAAGTTATGCATTTGATTCAGCAATACAAACATAACTGTTGAGTTTATTTCTTTCTTTGTCGGTGTATGACACATTCACCAAAAGCAATGCTTTTGATCCAGCAATACAAACATAACTGTTGAGAATATTTCTTTCTTTGTCGCTGTATGACACATTCACCAAAAGCAATGCTTTTGATCCAGCATTACAAAGATTACTGTTGAGTTTATTTCTTTCTTTGTCACTGTATGACACAAACACCAACAGCAATGCATTTGATTCAGCAATACAAACATAACTGTTGAGAATTTTTCTTTCTTTCTTGCTATATGGCACATGCTCTAAAAGGTAAGTATTTGATCAATTTGAACAACTATTTCTGTTAACTTTATTTCAACCTTTGTTGCTGTATGACACACATACCTTAAATGTTTGTCTTTATTCAATCCAAACATCAATGTTTGAAATGTTAATATCTTTTTTGTTTCTGTATGACACAAATACAAACATCCAATAGGACAGTTTTCTCTCTTTCTTCTTGTAAGTTCTTGTTATGATCATCCAATTAATGAATATTCGTGCAATTTTAACAAACTTTAGAGTAATTGAAATATTATGCATTGTTATAGAATTGAGACATATTTTTCTATTATTTTTGATAAATATATTGTAAGTGAATGACATTGCTAAGACTTGTCTATGTATTTGGTCCAGGAAAGCACCTGTCATTGTTCTGAACACTCAATTTTTACGGGTGGTCAGTAGGTTTTATGCCTCCTTGTTGCCTCTAATAGCAATCAGGGGTATATTTTTCGCCGGTCATACGATGGCTAAGACAGTACTGGTTGACTTGTCTTGTCAATCTCTTACAAATTCAACTAATTAAGAACTTTTGTAACTCTTTTGAGTTTATATTGATTAATTTTGTTTTTCCACATTTTGTCAATTGCTAAAGCATTAAGATTTTTTATAGATTTTTGTTTCTGTATGACACAAATACAAACATCTAATAGGACAGTTTTCTCTCTTTCTTCTTGTCAGTTCTTATTATGCTCATCCAATTAATGAATATTTGTGCAATTTTAACAAACTTTAGAGTAATTGAAATATTATGCATTGTTATAGAATTGAAACATATTTTTCTATTATTTTTGATAAATATATTGTAAGTGAATGACATTGCTCAGACTTGTCTATGTATTTGGTCCAGGAAAGCACCTGTCATTGTTCTGAACACTCAATTTTTACGGGTGGTCAGTAGGTTTTATGCCTCCTTGTTGCCTCTAATAGCAATCAGGGGTATATTTTTCGCCGGTCATATGATGGCTAAGACAGTACTGGTTGACTTGTCTTGTCAATCTCTTACAAATTCAACTAATTAAAGATTTTTGTTTCTGTATGACACAAATACAAACATCTAATAGGACAGTTTTCTCTCTTTCTTCTTGTAAGTTCTTATTATGCTCATCCAATTAATGAATATTTGTGCAATTTTAACAAACTTTAGAGTAATAGAAATATTATGCATTGTTATAGAATTGAAACATATTTTTCTAATATTTTTGATAAATATATTGTAAGTGAATGACATTGCTTGGACTTGTCTATGTATTTGGTCCAGGAAAGCACCTGTCATTGTTCTGAACACTCAATTTTTACGGGTGGTCAGTAGGTTTTATGCCTCCTTGTTGCCTCTAATAGCAATCAGGGGTATATTTTTCACCGGTCATATGATGGCTAAGACAGTACTGGTTGACTTGTCTTGTCAATCTCTTACAAAATTCAACTAATTAAGAACTTTTTTAACTCTTTTGAGGTTATATTGATTAATTTTGTTTTTTCTCCTTTTGTCAAATGCTAAAGCGTTTAGATTTTTATAGATTTTTTAATTAGATTGTTGTTTTATTTAGACTTTTACACCATAAATTTTTATTTGTAATATTTTTGATATAAGCATTTAAGCATTTATTTCGCATAAGTGAACATTACTGTGGGAACATTTCTTTCTCTATCATTGTTAAATTCATACATCCATCGGAAACCATTTGATCCTCTATAGGAAACATAAATGTGATAAATGTGGGAACATTCCTGTCTCTTTCACTGTGTCACACATATATCCAAGAGGAAAGCAATTGATCCAACCAAGCAAACATAAATGTTGGAATATTCTTTCTCTGTTTCTGTATGATATATATATTCAAAAGGAAAGCATATGATTTGCAAAAGCAAACAAAACTGTGGGAACATTTCTTTCCTTGTCACTGTTTGACAATACATGTACATTTTTTGTATATCCAAAAGAAAAGCTTTTGATTTGCCCTAGCAAAAATTGCTGTGCATTTTTTTCTGTCACTGTCACCTTATGGGATGATCCAAAATAACGTGGACCTTTAATACTGCTCTTAAAATTTTAACAATATTTTTGAAAAACTTATATGGTTGTTAATCGGAACATTATATGAATCAAACAAGGCAGTAATATTGCAAATATTTATAATTATAAGACCGCACCATGCGCTTTCATAACCAAGGCAACGTCGATGCGGCGCATGACTATGTTTGAGAAACATATTATATTGTTTCTAAAAAAAAATGAAACAAATAGCGCGGAACTTCACCAACTGACGTTTAGGTGTATACATGACGCCATGTCCAAATTTGACTTCATTTGATCAAGGCGTTATGGAGAAAACAAAATTCATAACACGATCTCACAAACTCAACGTACGTTAAAATATTGTCACCTGACCCGTAGGAAGCATGTTGCATTATAAAATTGTGTCATAATCCGCTAATTTTAATACTAAAATCATTAGTTATCGACCCGTAAATAACAAACATAGTTTCATTTTGTGTTACAGCTATTTAGATTGGTTAAATAAGTTATCCTCATTTTGATTGGTCAATATTCTTTTCATGTAAAATTTTTTACTGAGGTTCCGCACTGTCGGAAAATTAGTGCACCACTCAAGTTGTAAAAAATTGTCGTTCGTTGAAATTTGAAACTTTAGCTTGACAGTGCCTTCATAAATGTAAAATTTTTGTTATTGAAGGAATGGAATTAAAGTTTTATGGACTAAATTAGTGAAAGTTCTGTGGTGCCTTTAAATTAGGTATTTTGCCTAATGTTCTTAACATTTTGGCAATACTTAGTGCGACTGGTTTATGATCTTGCCCAGTTAAAATAATCGTTGTACATGGAAATAGCATTTTGCTATTTTAAAATTTAAAGTTTCATTGTGTTACTTTCATGTACTTTTAGTTTACTTTGTAAACTTTAAAATTATTATTTACTGTACGTAAATAACCAAATATTTACTATTTGTGTGTACAAACCTACGTTATAATCCTAGGTTAACTCATTTTATATTTCTAGAAATTCTTTAACATGAGTGACAGGAAAAGACTAGACTATAAAAAACTGGCGAACAGAGAGAAAGTGTTGAAGAGTGAGATGTCAAACCCATGTCTTTCCTCAGTCAGGGCCTCAGTTCCAGATCATTCTGTTTCAATTAGTCCGTCAAAGGGAGATAACCTCTTTGTTATGAAAAATCATGAGTCTGAACCAGAAGATGATGAACTATTACTATTACAACAGGAATTGGCAGACGCTAAGAGGGAGGAAGCATTAGTCCAAAGACAACGACAGAAGGAACTCCTGAGACGTCAAATTGAAGAAACTAGAGAAAACACTAAGAAAATGAAGGGTAAGACAGTTAAAAATTCTTGTGAATCTGCCCGTACGAAAACTTCCGCCCTGACTGTAGGCGGAATCCGCCTATGCATTTAAGCGGATTCCGCCTTAAACTAAATATAGTTGAATATTGCTTCTTAGGCGGACCTTAGGCGGAATACGGCCCGAAATATTTAAATGAGCTTAGGCGGATTCCGCCTAGATAGACGGATTCCGCCTAAGCTCATTTAAATATTTCGCGCTGTATTCCGCTTAAGGTCCGCCTAAGAAGCAATATCCGCCTATCTAGGCGGAATCCGTCTAAGCTCATTTAAATATTCCGCCCTAGGTCTGCTTATCTAGGCGGATTCCGCCTAGCCTAGGTGGATTCTGGCTGCACTAGGCGGATTCTCTGCACTAGGCGGATTTTGTCTTCACTAGGCGGATTCGGCCTACTGCAGGGGGGGGGCGGATTCGGTGCATAAAATTCCGCCTTATCACAAATGAAAAATTAAGGCCATATTTTTAAATGAAAAAAATCATGCTTACTGCAGTGACAAAATTTTGGAAAGAATTGATTTTATGTTACTGGAATCCTTGTTTAAAAATCAGACAGAGAGTGATCACAATAGACACAAAATAGTGTCAAATATAACCTGTCTGTTAAAGTTCCATGTTATGCGGCAAATTTTACATGGAATTCCATGGAATAGGAGCATGGAGTATTCGGACTAATTTTCCATGCTTTTCCATGGAAAAGCGTGGAAAAACATGGAAATGGAGGTAGGCTGGAAAACGCTGGAAAATTTGCCATGCTACGCTGGAAACCCCTGAAGTATTCAGACTAACTTTCCATGGAAAAGCGTGGAAAAACATGGAAAAATTATTTTCCAGCATACGCTGGAAAATTTGCCATTCTAGGCTGGAAAACCATGGAAAATTTGCCATGCTAGGCTGGAAAACCCTGGAATATTTTCCATGCAAGCCGTGGAAGATTAGTCCCCCTATCTGTCTAACTAGGAGAATCAAATATGCCCTTATACAGCTGTTGTTGGCAACCATCACATAATCATACAATGTAATCCAATCATTTGGCTGTACTGTAACTGTTTAAAGATATTATTTTACATTATCTTGAATGCAAGCAAAAGTCATGAAATCATAAAATAATATGTTTTTAAATTCATGTTTTTTATTGAAATTTAACAAAACTAGAAGTAAAATTATTAACATTTATTTATTTATTATTTTACACATTACTTGAAAATGAATGTACTATAGGTAGAAAAAATAACTGTTTTAAATTGTTTAACTTTAAGATGCTTAGTACTTAAATGAATTCCTTATAGTATTTATGTAAATATCACTTTAGTCCATAATCTAATGTGGTCTTGAATACTTCAGTATAATATGAATCACAACTTTTCACAACCATTAAGAATGTTAATCACAATGGACTTTCCACTGAGGATTCCTGTTAAAAGAGAAAAAAATAGTATTTATATTAAAGGTTAAATGAAAAGAATATGGAATATGATGTGTATAGCAACTACTGAATAAACTGAGTAAGTCAAGTTATTACAAACTACATGTTTATAAATTTACAACTTCTAACTTCACCTGTATACAAAATGTTTATAATGAATAAAAACAATTAAATAAACATTAATTATATACAATACGGATGAATCTCTCATTTTCTGTCAGTTTATTTGATTTACAGCATAATGATCCTAATCCAAGAAGTTTCTCACAATTCAAATGGCCAGAATTGATGGGCTGATAAAGTTTTAGAGTTAGACTAGCCATAGTTCAAGGATTAATTTCTTCTCCATAATGTTAAGGATATATACATGTATTTTTTGTTTATTTCATAAATAATATTATACACTGATATTGTTATTAATATAATGGTTATAAATAAACATAATAATGACAATGTATGTTTTGAATTTATGAAAATTAAATAGTATGATTACAACTCACCTTCCTCTTTGACAGTATAATGATACAGAATGATTGTTGTGATTTAATTTTTACTTTTCCTGCCAGAATGACCTTAAATGAAAAGATAATAAATCTTGACAGTTTCTCTTGCACAATGTATATCAAATTTGTTTCATAATGAATTAGAAGCAGTAATTATTTAGACCAGCAATCAAGAGCATTTAAAAAATATGGCTCTTATTAAAAAAAGAACACTTTTCTGATACCAGAGGATAGAAATAACTGACTTTGAAACAAAACATTTGTTAATTCCAATTACTACAAGTAGGTACTCTTTTTCTACACTTTCAGGTGTCTATTAAATTTAGACATCACAAAACATAACACAATTTTTAAAGACATTTCCACATGAAGCCAGAATGCCTAGTTTAATGAAATAAAGTAAAATATACTAAAACATTTATTTGAAAAATATAAAAGCAGTTATAAAACTTGACTTACCACCAATTTTGCCAAAACATCTTTCATCACTTTCTTGTGTCAAAATTGTTAATAATAGCACTCCTCACTTTGCTTTGAACTCAAATATTTCTTAGCATAGTATTCAATGTCATAATAATTTAATCAGTACAAAAACTGGTATTATTTCCACCCAAATCTTTAAATAAATCCATATTGTTCTTTTCATCACAATAAATGTTCCTTCTCTGTTCCACTAAATCAGTTTGAATCATCCGCCAAATCTGAGTCATTCAGATTGGTTTACAAGTTTACACTTAAAATACCTTCACTTTAATGAAAGAAAATGCTGACCAGTCCAGGTTTCACCCCACGTTTATAAACTCACAACAATTTTTAGACTAGCTTCAGGGACTATGATAGGATCAGAAAAAAACTGTTTCTTAAAGTAAGATTGAAGTCTGTTGTTTGTGTAAAAATTATTTTTCATGTAATAACAAAATTAAAAAAGAAACATTTTAAATATCTTAAACAATGTTTTAAGTATTTTATCTCATACATGTATTTTAGAAATACACATGCACTAGAACTTCAGTTGTAGAAGTAAATTGAACCAGGGTTATTTTAAAGCAAATGAGTGTGTCCTGCTTTCGGAGAGAGATCATTTAAAGCTTTTATGTACAAGCTGTTTCATCAAAACTTGTTAATTGTTGTGCTAAGTACTTGATTGTTATTATAAAATGTTCATAATAAAAATGCTTTAATCCTGGGCAGAAGAAAATGTTTAAGTATTTTCAATGCTTCTTGAATAATTCTAAGTGTTTTCCAGGGTCAGAAAAAAACTAAGTCCCAACTTTCCATGCTTTCTAGTGATTTTTTCGCCGATTTCCAGCCTAGCAGGGAGAAATCTCCATGCTCGTCCATGTTTCATGGAGAAAATGCCATGCTACTGTGGAAAAATATTCCAGAGAGCATGGAATATATTCCATGCTTTTTGTTTTTCCATGGAATTCCATGGAAAAAATGAAATATTCCATGGAATTCCATTTTTTACTTGATGCCATATATCATTGTCAGAGACATTAATATTTTTAGAACATACATCAATATATTCAGTTAGTGGTGTTGGGGTAATGTCTGATTACAGAGATGGTTTGCATTAATCATATTCGGCCTGATCAGCTGGTGAAATATTATGTCTTGAACAATTTTTGTCAATTTTAATACATTAGTATAAATTAACCTGAATTAATTTTTGTCCTAATTAGGGCATGTTTGCTTAAATGCCAAAATGGCTCACAATAAAAACTCAAGCATTTTTCAATGTTTACAGTATATAACATCAGGTCTTATAGGGTACATGTATTATCTGATGAAAAAATGAAGGTTTATATGAAAATCTTTCTTTATGAAATGGCTTGAAAAATAACTAAGTCAGAAATTCCGTTTAAATTTAGTTTTCCGCTTAAAATAGCTTTCCTTGAATGACTAAGTCAGAAAATCCGCCTAAGAAATCAGACTAAGTTGAATTTTCCGCCTAAGACTTTACATTTATCATTTTCCTCCTAAGCTCTAGGCGGAATCTGTTTGAGAATTTAGGCGGAATTTTAGAAACTTAGGCGGACTTTGCAAGAAATTCCATGTCCGCCTTAATCTAGCAGGAAAAAGGTATTTTTTTGAAAATTTAAGACGGAATCCGCCTAAAATAAGGCGGATTCCGTCTTACTTTTTCGTACGGGTGACTACCCCTCTGGGCTATTGTCTTCGTTATCTAAAAGTAGAGACAAGAAAGAACTGCATGAAATTAACTCTGAGACTATCACATTAGACAGTTTAATACAAGATAAAAAATTGAAATGTCTTGTGCAAAAGCAAATTAAAGAAATGGGTTTATTAGATTCTGCTGATAGCTCCGATTCGGATACTAATAGTAGTTATGATTCCGAATTATCAGATTCGGATTCAGCCCAGGCTGGTGCTTCCAAGGCTAAGAGTAAAAAGTTAGGTAAACACAAAAAATCAGGAATTAAGGTCAAATCCAGTGATAGAGTGGTCAATTCTCAACGTTATCCTCACTCACAGTTGAGATATGAATTTGTCAACTCCCATATATCATTTAATGATCTTACCTTGAATTTGTTCGTAGCCGGTGAGCTTGAAATTATTTCCTCCCATAAAACAGGATCTATGGAGAGAAAGGGCTGAACAAAATTATTAAAAAGGTTAATGTATCTCAGTTCTGCTTATAACTTTTCGGTTGTTAGGTCTTATTACGCTGCCGTATTAAGAGAAATTGAACTGGGAGAAAAAACATGGGATGATGACTTCATTACTTAGAATTGACTATCTTACATAAAAAATTTAATAGTCAAAAGTTTAATCAAAACAAACCTAACAAAAATGAGGGCAAGAATCAAGACTCCATGTCTGAATCTCTCTGGTTTTGCCCGGCCTATCAACAAAATAAATGTTCATTAAAAATGGTCATATGATAACACTGAAAGGTAGAATGAGAATGGTACAACATGTATGTGCCACTTGTTTACAAAAAGACAAAAAGGAAGTTGGAACACCCAGAATGTTCCTCATCTTGTCCTTATAGTCAATCTACATGACTCTCATATGGTAGCAACAATTTTCACAGTACTGAAAATCATAAAGTTGATTTATTTCTACCTTCATTTTGTTTTAAAAAAGTGATTCTCAGGAAGTAAAATATTTTTCTGAAGTTGTTAGGAAAAAAGATCTTCCTAAACCTGAAATTTTTAATGAATTACAAGTCAAAAATTCAATGGCATGAAAGTGTTAAAAGTTCAGGGAGTTTTGATTTTGAAAAATGCAGAATTAAAGTAAATAGTAAAATTAATACAGAATATTTAAGAAATATGCTTACATTATTTGAGTATAAATTTTAATACTAAAATCATTAATTATCGACCCATAAATAACAAACATAGTTTCATTTTGTGTTACAGCTATTTAGATTGGTTAAATAAGTTATCCTCATTTTGATTGGTCAAAATTCTTTTCATGTAAAATTTTTTACTGAGGTTCCCCACTGTCGGAAAATTAGTGTGCCACTCAAGTTGTAAAAAATTGTCCCGCCCAACCTCCCCAAAGTTATATTTGCTTATATTTAGCTTTCATTTTGTTGTTATAAATTGCTGCATGCATTTGCTTATTATTTATTTTGTTTTGCTTGTTTAATATACAGCAAAGTTTACATTGCTGTGCTTTGAATTTATTTACTTGTTTGTGACAGTAGTGAACTTACATTGTGCCCAAGTGTAGTGTTTTGGTAGTATGGGCCTTATTTAAAATGTGGCGCATTTTAGAAAATATTAATTGTATGTACCAGTATATATTATTTACAATTTCATGAATTTATATTTTATATACTTAAGAATTTTGTCATAATCTCATAAAAAATGCCAACCCAGACGCTTAAGTTGATTGAAAACTCTAAATGAAAAAATACAGTCAGTAGAAGTTTAGTTTTTAAGTGACATCAAAAGTTTGGGAAGGGTAGAGAAAGCTCTAAAGAAAGACAGGGTGGGTGAATAAACAGAAAAAACAAAGCGACAGCGAAGAAATCAATTTGGGAAGCGCTGCATGCGGACCGAGGTCTAACCATTCGCGATTTGGCAGATAAGCTTGAAATTGGTTACGGCACAATCAAGTGCATTTTTACTAGGGGTGACTATTGCGGCCAAAAACACTATCGCGATAGTATTGCGATAATAAAAGTACTATTGCAATAGTATTGCAATAGTCAAAAAACTATTGCGATACTATCACGATAGTTTTTTATTATAAAAACAACGGTAAACAGTCTCAAGTCTTTTACAATAAACAATGGGTTTGAATTTGACATATCTCTCGCACTTTGAGAATGAGATGGTTCTCTATTAGAGGGTATATCATTGGTTTCTTTTTTGGTCCAGATTTATTCACATTAGTGAAGATAGGGATTTTGAAAGGGAAACTGCATGGTGTTTCCTCGTCAAATAATCCTTTAAATTGGAGGTATCCACTGTACTGTAGTACTATTTGGCAGTATCTGAAAGCTATTTTAGATTTGAAAACTTCATCTATTACTAAACAAAGCCAAAATGCTGCGATACTGCCGATTTTGACTTTTTGTTTTCTTTAATTCAAGGGTGGCGAATGGCATCCGTTAATGATTATCATTATCAAGTTATCATCTATGCATATCATGACAATTTGTGACGTAATAAGTCAAGATAACTACTTGAAACAAATATGATATATACCGAAATACGCATGGCATATAGTAACTGAATTTCACAATCAACTTATCACAGAAAATGACGACAGTCGTAAATCAGTTAATGTTACTTTATCGCCGAATATACGACAACTCTGCTGTAATTTAATTACACAAGACGGTGTTATTGACAATTATCGTCAGTAATTTTAACAAAGAAAAAAATGACTTCCTGGGATCGCCGATATTGTTTTTATAAAGTTTTATATATAATACAATTTAACAAATTAGGTCACGCTAGTTTAAGAATACTTTTTTCATGACGATTAATTTATATTAGACTCCATGATTACATAATGAGACATTGCAATTATGTCATTGTTATGCTATCAAACATCAACAAAGTAAGTGTGAAAAAATGCCGACACATCTCAAATTGTTTACCTCAATTTCTGCTCAAACTGCAAACACATATTTGTCCTCAAACAAAGGATTAATATTGATTTATTTGCTGCAAACAATTAAAAAATATATATGCGCTATTTCCAATGTACTCTGACGTGTTTAGGTAAAGGTATATACATATGTTATCGAGCGTGTAATCATCAGATGGCGACTTTATTATCGATTATGTGACATCCTTGTGCATTCATATTTCGGCGAGTTAAACTCCCAGCGTGTGAACGACAATTGGGTTTTAATGAGATGTAATTGGCATGTAATTGTCGCGTGAAGTTTCATTTTTCGCATCTCTTATCTGACCAGTTTCGATTTTTTTATTTACGTTCGATACACGGCGATTTCGAGACTTTATGAGTAAAGGAGTTTTTAATTGGTTTATGATACGCAAATTTTTTATTCTTATAGGGTTTTTGAGATTTTTGATTGCGTATTTACGCAGATACGCAGCTTATCTGTTCCTCTGGTGACTGCTGCCTCTAAATAGATTTAATTTGATCCGTATCAATGTGGAGTTCTCTCATTAAAAAAGATGAAAGTAAAGCGTTTATGGGGCTCAACTCTCGTTTTCAAGAAAACTATCGAAAAAAGTCGATAGTCAGAAAAACTATCGCGATATTTATCGACTTGAAAAAGTTCTATCGACCTATTTCTATTGCAAGGTAAACTATCGCGATACAGCGATAAGTCGACCTATTGTTACACCCCTAATTTTTACCGGCAACTTGCATATGTCAAATGTAAATCGATTTTCAAATCTATTTGGCGTTATTTGACATTGAGTACTGTGCTGTGTGAGTGACGATGCCACTAATGTTGCGAAGACGTCGTTGACGTGCGCTGGGACACTGATAGTGATAGTTTTCTAATGAACTCTTTTTAGTGAGTCAGTATTTTTTTCTGATATTTTGTAAGAATATGCAGGACATATTCTTATTTATGTTGATGTACTTTGTTTTCTGATTGTAGCTAACAAACGTTAACTGTAGCAAAAGTCCACATTATTTTGGATCATCCCTCGTATACCTATTAGGAAAGAATTTGATCCGCCCAAGCAAATATAACTGCACACCTTTTTCTTTCTGTGCACTGTTTGACACATATATTAAAGAGCAAAACATTTGATCAGCCGAAGCAAGCATAACTGTTGGGGACTTTTTGTCTTTGTCACAGTTTGTCACACATAAAAATATCCAGGGATCGTGGGTTCAATTCCCAGATGGGACATACTTTCATGAAGCTTGGTCATGAAATTATTTCTTTGGCCATTCTCCCTCTTACCAATGATTTTAATTATGTAGCGCAGTTGTCAATCACTGACGAAAGTAAGTGCTTAGTAGTTGCTGAACATCTAATTCTAGAGATTTAGCCTTTCCAGGTGGAGTGAGTAGGTAGACTGACTGCCGTTATATGGCATATACAATGTGTTGCTATGGCATTAAACCTATTAAACAAACAAACAAAACTAGTTAATTTTGTTTCATAATATTTTGTCAATAGCTGCAGATGATGAATGAATTAATCCTTGCATTATTTCACCTGTAATAGTTTGTAGTACAGAATCTCAAGGATAAACTCTTAAAGTGTTGGTTGATAACTGTAGTTCAATCGGATTAAAACCTGATCAAAATTTTTTTGCTCCCCTACTTGCTAATTCAGATCTGGCCGTTTTCAAATAAGGAACCAAGCTCCATGAAAGTAAGCTATGCCCGGGAATCAAACCCACTACCCCTTGATCAGAAGACCAAGGGCTACCAACTGAGCTAGCAAGGCGTCTTCTTTGCTTTATAGACATTTGCAGATGATTAACACTTAAAAGACACATTGCCATAATTATCTTTTGTAAAGCTTGGTAGACAGTCAGATGTTTGAAAAACTGGCAACAGAACTTTGTTTAGAAAAATTGTGCTAAATTTCATGACCAAGCTCCACAGAAGTATGCCCCGCCTGGTAATCGAACCGACAATCCCTCAATCAGAAGACTTTAACCATGATTCTTTGCATAGTATCATACAGACTAAGTATGGTTTAAATATGTTGTTTCTGTTTTTCAGGATGTGCATCAAATGTAACTCAGACATGTATTTATTGTTGAATTGGCCATATGGTATGGAACAGTTTATTGGATCAAGTGATGTTTGCTTGAACAGGAATTTATGGACTATTCAAAGCAGGTTTACCTTTTGAGCATTTTATGAACAATTGTGTAATATTTTTCAAGCCATTGTTGCATATCATGTGTCACGTGAAAGACCAGTATACTATATCATTCTTTTGTCTTTATGAACAAATATTATCATTTGTTTCCAGAGGCATTGTAAAGAAACAAAAATACCTTGATATGTAGCATTAGTACATATAAGTTCTTAGGCTGCTTAGCCCAAAGGAAAACTAGACATATTTACGTATTATGAAATAATATATAGTCCAACAAAATTAACCTGAGCTTGACCTTTATGCAAAAATATATTAAACTGATTATTTTATGTCTGATTTTTTTCTACGTTTGTAAACAGCGCTTTATCGGAAGCTTACGGCGAAATATGTGTAATACAATTAAGTTTGTTTTCATAAAAATAAATACATATGTAACAGTGTTTATTTTCACTCTTAAGGGAAAGGTGGCCAGGCCCTTTTTGAGGGGAAAATAGGGACAAAAACGAAATGAGGGGATTTTTTTTAAATACTTGAGATAACATTGGTTCTCTAACAGAGTACATGTAACATTTCTGTCTACCTATATAAAATTTCAACTATTGAACCCATATTTTCATCTGTGATTCCTCTGTAATGCTTTAGGAATGGGCAAAATGCTTTAAAAGTACAAAAGTTTTAGGACACTTTGACAGGGGAATTTTTTACCTGGGAAAGGGAAAAATATATACTTTTTGGAGAGGGGAATGGGGCCCAATTTCGGCCCCAAAATGGCCTGAAAAAAACCACTGTGTACTAGAAACTGTGTCACAATATTGCAGTGTGCTATCACATAAAGAAATGAGTCATGGATTGAAGTTCAATGATATTCCATGATAAAAAAATTGATTTACAGTCATGGAAATTGTTCTAAACACGTGTATAATCATATTAATGCATATGGAAACTCACAATTTAATGTAAGTGAAGCATGTAATTATTTTAATATATTCAATATACTACATATATATTGAATTCAACCAACTGTCATTTTTGTTTTATACTTGACAACTCAGATTTACATTGTTTAACTTTATCAAACAAATATTGTATGAGAAGTACTAGAATCCAAAGGTCTTGTTTCAATGTAGTTCTGACTTTTTTCAACAGAATCCACTTCAGTGAAATTTTAAATGAACTACAGAATCCATGTTAGAACTACTTCACTCTCTAATGATGTTTCTTTCTTATGGTGTCGCTCTTGTGAGAAAGTGCTTCCGGGTCGTTGTACACTGCGAAAGTAGTTCTGAGAATTTAGTTTGACTGCATTTGGGTGGTTGTGACTCTGTTTGTATGTGTCAAAATAATATATTTTCACCCAAATTAGTTTTTCTGTCCCTCTATGACAATATTCTGACCATTTTTTGTTTTCTTTTTAGAACAACCTCTTGCAGTGGAAGATCTAGAATTTAGTGTACTGCAGCCATTTTGACCTTTGAGAATGGGAATTCCCAACTATACATGTGCGCAATGTGAAATAGTGAAAAATCCAATCGTTCATGACCTATCTTTATTGAACTTATTTTGCAGGTCAAGTGTGGAGGATTCACAGGATACCAATCATTATTTCCCAATCCATTTGGGAAAGTCAGCAGAGACCCTGAAAGTTGGACATTTTACATTGAAACAAAGAGGACAAAAATTGACAAGAGTGAGTCCTATATCAGAAAATTACAAATTTCTTTTCGTCAAAACTAATCGAAGTTCATTCATGAAACTTCTCACACAGACTTTCTATGATGCTTGGAATATCTCATTTTGAACTGTGCATTCTGGTGAGTGTATTTTTCTAATTATTAAAATTTTAAAATTTGACAGTTTAATACTATTGTCGCGGTTGTCTCCCTTTGATCATATGCAATCGTTTAGTGACATAGACTGTCGTCTGCACTTTAGAAGATAAGTTTCACCCAGAATTTTATTATATTTCTGTTGTTTTACAATTTTCAAACTCATTGAAGTGTTTAAAATTGAATTTAAATTTTGAATTTTAAAGTTGAATATTTATGAGTATGGACCAATTCTTTAAAAATTGTGCTGATAAACTAGCTGCAAATAGCGTTACTCACCACAATGGAGAGTGTTTAATTTGGACTGGTTGTGTTAGTAACCAGGGATATGGTCAGTTCAAATATCGTGACCCCAGAGATGCCCCCTCTACCAGTTATCGAACGAAAACTTCCAACCGCTTTGCCCTTATTGTTTACTACAGGAATCTTGACATTCCGGCTAATTTACATGCTTCCCATTTATGCAACAACAAACTGTGTATTAATGTAAAACATCTAAGTTTGGAATCACAGAGTGTAAATAGTAAAAGGAAAACTTGTTTTCTTTATTCTAGGTGTTGCGGTCATGTGGATCCAAATGGGACTACACCTGCTAAATGCTTAGTGCACTTAAATGCGAGTCGGTGAGAAGGTAAGTTCACTGGTACATTATAACATGATTTTGGTTATGATTTCTTCTAATTTACATTTTTATGAGCTATAATTTCTGTTAAAAATCTACTCTTAGTAGATCCTTACTGTAAGTATATGGCCAATTGAATCTGTTTCGGTCGGCATCAGACCATCATCAGACATTCTGCCTTGAATGTCACAGAGTGGGGGGGGGGGGGGGGGTTGTGGGCTGTTGTTACAAATACATTTACTTAAAGTTCGAATTCCTCGGTTGTAATTCTTTAATTTTCAAAAAATATAGATGATTATAAAATATTATCCCAACTTTCCCGATATTTGGTCATCAAATAATGGCACAATACATATTTTAACTCTTGGGCATAACGCACCTGCATAAATAAAAAAAATTATGTGCATGAATTATCGTTCGTGATCTGAATCGGTATGACGTCATCGTAGTCCTACATCCTGATAGCGGCTATTAGAAACCCAGGTGCATGGTAAAAGTTTCCTTATATAGAGAAGATATAGATCGATTTTCTTCAAAAGTATTTTATGTAGAATAATCCTTTCTAGATCGAATAGTGAAAGACTTTTGATGATCGCGCATTATTTATGAATATGGTGATGATTTAAAATCTGACTGTTGACGATGTGTTCGAGACCTTTTTCTTTTATATTATAGTAAGAAAAAATTGTGTCTATCGCTTGTTATTAGAAATAAATGCTAATTAAAGAATTGGTATGTACAACTAAGTTTGTATTTACTCTTTATTAATAAATGTTGTTTTTGACGACTCTTCTATAATACTTTCATGATATCAATAAAAGTAAATTTAAGTATGAGTTTGGAGCCCATATTCTTACGAAAATGAGAATTTATTACTTACAGTTGATCAGGCGGTTTCAGATTTCTTCAGCACTAGTTCTGATTAATTATCACAGAATGTTTAAACATGAATTCCGATTGAACTGATGTTTTAAACAAACTTTTCTAAAATGATTCATAATTCCATCTTCGATCGAGGGACTGCACACTCGCTTTGGTTTCAAAATACATTAAGATAACTTGTCCCAAACGACCACAACTCGGCGACGAAGTAAATACTTTCATATCCTATCTACACCATGTTTTGTATAGTTAGTAATAATTCACTTTGTTATATTTACATGCTTTTTAATATTTCCCTATGAGAATTTAAGTATCAATAAAATCACATATTTCTCTTCGGTAAATTCAACCGTTAATATATTTGTCTTAAAAACTAGTAAAAATTAGAGACATTAGCGTCACCAATAAATTTCGTGAAAAACAATATCAACTCCGATTCAAGTGATTATTTTCTTACATCATTATTCAGACCAATATTAACAAGTATATAATTGGTGATAGCCTTTTGACAGGTCATGCGTAACTAACGCCATTTGCTGGCGGTTCGAACATGGTCTGTATTAAAGACAAGTTTCTTAATTCATAATAAATAGAGGTTCAACACGGGACTTTTTTATTATCTTGTATGTATTTATTGTTCCCGTGGGGAACCTCACATACTAAATCAACATTTTTAAAGTTGGGGGTACATCAAAATATCTTATCAATTACTCTCGTGTGACACCAATCATTGGTATTATTGCGAATGTTTCCATGGACACAGACTCTCAAATCCTAACATGTGATGGCTGTCACTCTTCGTTGCCATTAATATACAAAGTATGTACCGCACTCTCAATCAATTTCAACATTGTCTCACAGTCGTCATGCTGTGATTTCGAAGGAAATTTTTAATCCGCCGACATATGTTACGCGATATATTGGAGATAAGGTAAATATTGTTTTTTTGGTCAAAATAACGAGGTTTAGAATTCCGGTCTCATCATTTAATATAATCGCACAAGCAGCGTCATAAAGACATTTGATCAATTTTATTTCTAGGATTTTTTTCGACTCGACAAAGTCTAGATTAATATTCATACTTATTTTCGAACTATTTATTGCACACAACTATACGAAATAATCGGAGTAGTATTCTCTGCACAACATTACTGTCACCTGATTCTTCCTTTTTTCGTCTTTGGTCGCTTGTGAGAAAATGGGCGTGGTACAATATTTTCTTTCCAAAAAGAAAATTAGCGTTCTCCGCTCGATTTATATATTTTTTGACAAGTATCAGTCAAAAAATGACAAGATCATAACTTTACATAGTCTAAGTTATTCCTGCTTTTTCAATCTTTTTTCCTTTTCACTTGGTCATCATGTGGAAATCAAGAAAAACGCGCTTGGTTTCGATCTATTATAGACTCATTCAATGTTATGACATATTCAATTTACTTAATTTTGAACCCCTTTTCACGCAAATAAAAAGTATATTACAAATATCTACTTGGTATCTTGGAATTGTGCGATGAATGCAATCAATTATAAAAAGCGCTTCATATTAATAAAGCCTAGTTATTTAATTATTTTATATAAAATTATAAAGTCATGTAGAAAATGTAATAATAAATAGAAAAGTGGATATTTAATTTCAAAATGGTTTTGCGACTGATTAATTGACAGATGTGTATATATTACAGTCCATTCGCGTTCGCTCAAAACGCGTTCGCTCGTAATTACGGTTTCGCTCGAGATCGTATCTTGGTCCCGATCGAATTTACTCTAAAGTTCATTTAAAAAAGATGCGATAACTCAAAATGCGTTGACTCGTATTTTACGTTAACTCGAGCTGGATTTCGAGTCCCGTCGATGATAAAATCACTTGAAAATTACGCGCTGGCTCAAAGTATTGATTTTTGAAAATTTTCGCACCTTTCACGGCCAGGTATCATTATCCGATGAATAGCCTTTTGTTTGACGTGTCACTCGCCATTGAAAACTTATCAAATTAAATCAAACTGTGATAATGTAGAAGCCAAGATCTGTTTAATCTTGTTTAATTTAAACGTGTCATTTCATGTAATTAACTGAATTTTACATCTTACCTACCTGTACTGGTACAGCATATTAAATCGAACCTTATTACAGTATGACGTACGTCGAGAAGTGTTAGTTAAATAAAAGCAAGATTGAACAAAATGTGTATTTTTTATATTTTAATTCCAGATAAAATTACACATTTCAAATGAGTTTCAAAGTGCATGTATATGTATTCTACATAAAACAAAGAAAGGTTAAAATTGAGGACATTGACATCATCAAGTTTAACAAAATGAACAATTTTATGTTATGTTAAATGCAATTAACAAGAACACATTTAAAATTAGGAAAAATAACACCATTGAATTATTACATGTCTTTAATTCAAACTCAAATCTACATCAACATCTAATATTGTGACAGCGTGAGACGACGCCATTCGGAACAACCATCTACGAAGATATACCTCGGAAATATAAGGTCCGGCGATAGTCACTTTTATGTCAACATTTTATAATAACATTGTTACACGCTTTATCACATCGTTTCATTCGTACAATATCTCACGAGTCGTATTTCTGTGTAGTTCAGACTATATTACCGCAGAAACCAAAATTCCTAGATCTACTTTTTCACCTTATGTTATTCGAGGTTTATATGCGTAGAAGATCGCCGAGGTTGTTCCGAATGAGACGACGCCTTTAAAGTGAATATCACGATGTGGAAAAATTACCATAAAAAAGATGGCGGATCTGTTATACGTTAACTCGAGATCGCGTTCGCTCGAGCATTTTTTTGAAGTCCCGTCCGATTTCGAGCGAACGCGAATGGACTGTACTTTCCATTGACTGTTATAACACAATTTAATCGATAGGACTACGATGACGTCACACACGGTAGATAAGCGATGCTGTACTATCGGCTAAATTGATACAGGTTTAAATCAGAGTTAAATATCTTGATATAAACATTGTTTACATGCGTTAAACGTGGGTGTATGCTTAGATACAATAGAAATACGTAATATTTCGATGTTTAATAGTTTTTTGTGTCCTTCGATAAATTTGACCTTTAAAGGTTTCTCCCAACCCTGTTGTGTGCTAGTTCATACAATAGTGCAGCTAACTGTATTATTGTATGCTATTTCACACTATAGTGCACTTGAACAGCATTCAGATGACTGATTCAAACCTAGATTATCCAGCTGCCCCTTAACATAGTCATTTTCTGAATTTTGACTGCTCATCCTGGCTTGATGATACATATTTTCCAGTTTTGCTCTGACTGCATTACGCCGCATTTTGAATCGTGCTGTTTTCTGGTATTTTCTGTGCTTTAGTGCCCTATTAGAAAAAGATGTCAGGCATTTTGTAGCTCTTGGTGTCAGTTTTCTGCCTGTAATAGTAGCTACCTTTTTTCGCACTGATGTTTGAAGGTTGTTATTTAGCTGAAGGGTCTTTGACGCAAGCCGGCCTGCAAAGTTCCTTGACGCGTTAATATGCTTGGGCATTGTTGAAAGTGTTGCTTGGTTGAAGGCTTCACATTTCTGCGTAGAAGTGTTATCCGATACATTCAGTACAGCTTAATTGTTCGCTGAGTCTTATTTCTGAAATAGTTTCCAGCATCCTTCACCGCCTAAACCTTTGCACACCAAAGACTGATGCGGACAAAAGCTGCAGTTACCGGCGTAGCATTCTATTGTTGCATGACGGATTTCAGGTAGCCTGTGCAGTTGGCTAGTAATATCGCCATTTCCAAGATTGCGTAAAGCTTGTACTATGCGACTGCACCTGACTTTGATATCTTTCCCCAGTGCTGTAATAGTCAATTGTCTGTTTGCCCAGGAGTGCGGAAACATTTTTGCACTCCAATTGGCTGCATATATGGTATGTTGGCCGTGCAGTCAGTGTGACCACCGGGGCACTGTACATCATAACCTTTATTCCTTAAGTAAGCCCCTGTCCAGCAGAGTTTATTCTCTACTGCCAACCCAATTATATATTGATAACTTGTGTTGTTCTCAATAGCGACTCCATACGCTTGTGATGCCGCCTGTCCAGGTTTGTAAGAAGAAATCAGTCGATTAGCATTGTAGCGTCCATCAAAAGAGACGCTAAACTGTTTCGGATCAGCTGCACCTGTATCCATGTTATGCTGAACTACAAGTTGTCGCTTTGTCGCCATATCTGCCTGATTAAGATCTGTTGTTATTTTAGAGGCTTTAGTTACTAAGTTGTGCATGTGTCCACTTGAAGGAGGTGGGATATTTATGGAAGTCAACAGCAGGCACGTCTTTTCTACTCCAATGGCAGTGTCTTGCCTTGCAGAGGCCAGCAGCATATTGACATCAGCTCCTGTTCCATCTTTTACCGTATTGTAAGTTTTAAGCGGCCCGGACATATAGTTGCATCATGAGCATTTGATGGTCATAATTGATCCCAAACCTTTCGGTTGCTCTTGGAAAAGTGAAAATTGGGTATTTCTACTTCTGGAAGCTTGTTTTTTGTGTCCAATGACTACAGATGTGATCATTTGCATCAGCATTCCCAAATTTATTATTCTGTTTCCAGTGTTTTCATATATTTTCCTACATTCCAGGTTCTGTCTCGATCGCAGGGAGGCACGCTTCAACCCCGGGGGCAGCTGAAAATCAGATTTAGTGCTAGGTCCAGGTGTAACAACAGCCCCACAGGTGAGTTTAGCTTTTGGCGACAATTTATTTCCCATTTTGAGTTGACCACCTGATACCCGCCTTCTTAACTTACCTTTTTGCGGCATTTTCCCTTAATCGCTGAGTCTAAATCCTTAAATTCCCTTAAAATCACAGAATTCTATGTTTATGCTGCCTTTTGAAGCAACCACTGTACAATGGTAGTGTAACTAGACAATGTATAAGCCATATTTCATTTGTGTTTGTATTTATTTATAAGTAAAGATGCAAACCAAACAGATGAGGGATTAGGCGACAACGGGCAGCAGAGTTTTACTAGGGCAGGTTAATCCTTAATCCTCTATACATTCTTATCTTTTTGGTAAATAAATGTTTAGGGGTGAAAATTTTGTTGTAATATACTGGTTTTTGAAATTTCCTGTATTATCAGGGGCATAATTCATATATGTTTGCCATTTTGACAGTGAAAAAAGTCATTTTTAAGGCCAAAAATTCAATAAAAATGCTTTTTTGTGGGGGGATTTGGCCAACTTTATATTTTTTAAAATTATTTTCTTCTAATGTGATGTACAAAAGGAAAGACTAATGCAACACAGTTGTATTAGAAGTTATTGCATCAAAAAATCTTCAAAAATGGAAAAAATATTGTGTTTTCTGTACACCCTCTTAAAGGCTATTATTTCCAGGCTTATGCCACTGCTCTATACCGAGATCAGACACTTTTGTAAATACACTGGAACCTCGCTTAAAGACCACCCCGATTCAAGGACCACCCCGCTAAAAAGACCGGTTTTGCAAAGAACGGAATTTTTTGCTCTTTATTTAATGGTCTTTAACCCCGAAATTAGGACCACCCCGCTACTCCGTAATACGACCACTTCTTGCTGACAAAACTCTTTAAATGCGTGCATTTTGACCCCGCTAAAAAGACCATTTAAAATTCGCGAAATATTCAGCGAGCGACCGGCAGTCTGACTATGGTATATGTTTTTCACACCTGTGTAGATAATACGCTGCATCCATTGTTTGAAAACAAAAGATGTCAATCTGTTAGATAACTAATAGATAATGGGGTATAAACACGCCTGTTTAACTAACAATGTGACACTTGCATAATCTAGGGGTCATTTTCCTATCCAATACAGACCATTTAAATTGAATCTATTGAAAATAATTGATAAAACAACAAAATTACTCGAAAACGAAAGTAGACGCGTCACGTGATACAAATAAATTTTTAATGTTAAATTGTTAATGTGGTACAAGTTTAAGTGTTCTGAGAATAGCAAATACGAAATGGAAGCTCTTGAGAGTAAATTCGACGGAAAGATCAAATATTTGTTGCTGGTCTAATATAAATTCCATTGTTTTTTTCGGTCTACGGAAATAGCCGAGTGATTACGATTAGAGAGCGTCAGTACCGAATAAAGTCCGTTATACGGTCCGGTAGGCGATATAATTCATTTTGACCGTTCCCGTACGTGATCCCCGATACACGCGTTATATACTGTTAAAAAAATAATAAAGTTGAACTCAATTATTTTTCATAAATAGAATTATTCATAATAAAATTTGAAAATCTAATGCAGTGTGAAAACTGTTCTCTTGATAATGACTAATTAGTAAAAGCTTATTACACCCACTAAGCTCATTACACCCACTTTATTTTCAAATGATTCTTTTAAGCAAGGATTCTTTATAACATGTTTTTTTAACAGTTTATTTATTTGTATAAACAGGTCTCCGGCCTATACACATGTCATAAAGGGTCCTTGTTTTAATTTAAAAAAGTATATGTCAGACAATCTTTGTACTATGAATTACGCTAGACCAATTTATCCGCTAATAAGACCACCCCGCTAATAAGACCACTTTTTAAAAGAACGGTCAGTGGTCTTAATAGAGGGGTTCCAGTGTAGCTTCATTTTTTTCCAGTTTGACCTTGTAAGCCCAATTTTGGCTTTTTTGTATTCAGACAGGGTAACAAAATAGAATGAAACTGAAAAAGAGTGAAATGAATATGATTAGGTGTGCATTTAGGTGTCGCTCTTGTGAGAAAGTGCTTCCGGGTCATTGTACACTGCGAAAGTAGTTCTGAGAATTTAGTTTGACTGCATTTGGGTGGTTGTGACTCTGTTTGTATGTGTCAAAATAATATTTTTTTCACCCAAATTAGTTTTTCTGTCCCTCTATGACAAAATTCTGACCATTTTTTGTTTTCTTTTTAGAACTACTTCTTGCAGTGGAAGATCTAGAATTTAGTGTACTGCGGCCATTTTGACCTTTGAGAATGGGAATTCCCAACTATACATGCGGCAATGTGAAATAGTGAAAAATCCAATCGTTCATGACCTATCTTTATTGAACTTATTTTGCAGGTCGAGTGTGGAGGATTCACAGGATACCAATCATTATTTCCCAATCTATTTGGGAAAGTCAGCAGAGACCCTGAAAGTTGGACATTTTACATTGAAACAAAGAGGACAAAAATTGACAAGAGTGAGTCCTTATGTATGTTTGTGTAGAATATGGCCGAGGAGTTCCCAATGAATCTGATATTTACCTCCCTTTGTTATTTCAGAACTATACATTGATATTTACCTCCCTTTGTTGTTTCAGAACTATACATTGATAGTTACCTCCCTTTGTTATTAATAATAACTACCATTTAGAACACCTCAACCTTTTATGAATGAATCTTCTCTGGAGGATCATTGGGGGTCTACCCTAGCAGCTTTGGTTTTTAGTACCTATGCGAGGTAAGGCACAGGTGAAGCACTTAATGGTTATGCAAAATAGTTCTTGTAGTATACCCACAGATCTTTATCAAAACATATTTCTATATTTCATATTGAACCAAACATTGTAAAGCAATATCATTGATTTGTGTAATTTCAAATTTACCAACTAAAAACAAAACATCACTAAACGCCTAAATGATCGTATATTTGTATACTTTAACTTGTAGCTTCAAAATCGCAGCTGAATATGTCAAAGGTTAATCGTAGGGAATGGCCGAGGTGTTCTGATTGGAACTATACATTGATATTTATCTCCTATTGTTATTTCAGAACTAGAATGGTTATGGCTATAAAATTATGAATCATCAATCTTCAGACCTCCATTGCCAGAACTATAACTACAGAACAGGTACTTTATTTCTCTGTTATATATGTTATATTGAATGGCTTTTGTTCCTCGGTGGCCAATATGGTCTTATATAGACATGGTTTGCACAGGTCTTGAAAAGCCCTTGAAAATGATGTGCGTCTTGAAAACCCCTTGAAAATGACATTTAGCTTTAAAATGCCCTTAAAATGAAGTCTTCGGGTTATAAATGGCCCTTGAAATCAAAATGACCATTTTTCGGCCTTAAACCCAACAAACACACAACAAACACACACAAAATATTACGATCGCCCCCGTGTACAAAATTAATGAGACAAAAGTTTCACGATGCCATTTACTTTTTAGCATCAAATTTAATGGTTTAAATGACCAAACTCAGAAAAAATTCTGCCAATTTTTTGGCAAAATCGAGAGAAAAGTCCGGGTTTTCGAAGAAAAAACACAAACTTTAGGCTGATTTCTTCAAAATTGAAAAGAAAAATCTTATGGCCGATTTTTCGGCTAAATTGAAAGTTGATAGGATTGCATAATTTTATTCTGTCGTGAAACAAGTGAAAAAATCATTGGATCAGTTATTGATTTAGAGTTAATATACTTATAGCCGACCATACAGCTCTCAAGTCAATAATAAAGACATCGTTGGTCATTATAGAATTAATGTCAGCGGTAATCATCAAAGAAGTTGATATGCCTTGAGTATCAGTTCAAAGGGACTGGGAGCCGACTCATATACAACAATTTTTAATGAAGTAATTGTTTGTTCATACTCAGATAAAAATTAAATTATATGTCCATAAATATTATGATATTTTATGTATATTGATGAATATTAACAATGTCAAAATCACAACTAAGTTTACTCAAACTGTCACTACGAGGTGCTTTAGTAATTACCTGACTTTCTATATATTAATTAACTGCTTTTTTCACACATCACATGTATTTTACCCGGTCCTTAATTATTTACTTGCAGCTGTTAAAAAGCCCTTGAAAAACCCTTAAATTTTCCCTCAGAACCTGTGTACGAACCATGTTAGAGCTTGACAAATGTTTGGAACCAACTCATTCTGCAGATCAAGCAGATTGGAATTTTCACTCGTTCTGCCGATTCGAACTTGTCATGTACTTCACTTAAGATAAGTGCAATTAGTTGTGAACTTACATGAAGCAGTAGCAAACATGTTATATTTTGTATAGGTCGTTTGCGTTAATGCTGGACCCCTATTTGCCGTAAATATCTTTTAAACTATAACAGCGATTTTGTTAAAAATTTTAATACAATCTTATTTCAATTTTTAGCTCGACTTTTTGATGAAAATGAGAGCTATTGCTATCACTTTTGCTTCGGCGTTGGCGTTGGTTTTCAGGTCAAAGTTTTTTGAAACTCTTATATCTTCAACACTATCCAAGTTATTCTTTTGAAAGTTGGTATACTTATTTAGTAGGACTATATTAACCATACTGTGAAAGGGGATAACTCTGGATGAATTATTTTTTGAGTTATTGCCCTTTTGTACTTAGAAAATTGCAAAATATGAGGTTAAAGTTTTTCATATGTAGAATATCTTCAATACTGATCAAGATATTTGACTTAAAGTTTGTATACTTATTTGTCGGTATGATATCTACTCAACTATGAAGGAACATAATTGTGGATGAATTATTTTTGGAGTAATTGCCCTTTTATAGTTATAAAGTTGCAAAATATGAGGTTAAAGTTTTTCCTAGTATGTAGAATATCTTAAATACTGATCATGATATTTGACTTAAAGTTTGTATACTTATTTGTCTGTACGATATCTACATGACTATGAAGGGACATAACTGTAGATGAATTATTTTTAGAGAAATTTCCCCTTTATACTTTAACAATGGCGAATTATAAGGTTAAAATTGTTCCTATATGGAATATCTTTAAAACTAATCAAGATATTGGACTTAAAGTTTGTATGCTTAATTATCGGTACTATATCTACGCAACTATAAAAGGAGGTAACTGTGGATGATTTATTTTTAGAGTTATGCCCCTTTATACTTGAACATTTAAGATTAAAATTTGTTCTAATAGGATATTTTTAGTACAGTCGAGACTGTCATATGTGACCTTCAGTGGGACTTCACAAAAAAGGTCACATATGACAGGGAGTCTTTAAATCCAGTCTCAACTATTTTTTACTGAACATTACATTAATTTAGCAACATGAGTAAGACACAGAGATATTATAAGTTATATATTTATTACTTTGATAAACAGTATACATCTAATATATTTAAGACTTATTTTGTAAAATATATACATTTGATAAAACTTTCTCTATTTTAAAAGACTACTTTAAAAGATACTGTACATCTGTAATAAAATATTGGTGAATAATTATATGAAAAAAAATACAGAGTTAAAAATATAATTAATATTTAAATGCTACTGAATAGACATGTTCATGTTTAAAATCTGCTAAAACTATATAAAATGACTGCAAATGACTTAAACTGTTTTTTGTTAAAGAAAATTATTGCACATCACTGGGGTCGTTCAAAAAAGTCAGTAATTTTTGATTGCTTTTTGCTTTTGCTCACAAAAGAAGACAGTTCATCATCAAGTTTTGATACTAAGTTAAGCACTGTGGATTGTCCTGAATGAAGAGCAAATGTTTTTAACTGATTTATCATGTTTGATGCATCAGCAATTGTGGGCACATTGGTTGAACTTAAATGATCACTGTCATCAATGTCCTCATCACTATCACTATCACAACATTGGTTTAATTCATTTAAAATATCAATAGCTGGCCTTTCCCAATCAGTTTTATTTGTGTCACATGTTAGTAAATCTTTATCTATGGTGGCAAGATCACAAAAAGAACATCCAAAAAGATCATATGACAGTTTTAGTACAGCCAGAGGAATATCATCATCTGCTTCAGTATTGGGTACAACTTGTGAAACACAATTTTCCTCAGGTGATATCAAACAGAAACCTGCTTTTTGAAAACATTTCTGGATTGTGGATTCTTGTACTTCCTGCCACGAGTTGTTAATCCAGTAAATGGCATCTAAAATGTTAATCTGTTTTAATAGGTCAGGTCCACACACTGCTGGTTGTCTGTCCATCTCTTTCACCATATGATTCATCTGTAAACAGAATTGAAATGATATAAAGATATTGAAATAAAACAAAATATTTTGTACAGTTTAGTTTGATTAGGATATAAGACTTAATTCTAAGATTAGAAAGATGTTCCATGATTGCTAAGAATTTGTTTTTAAGTGAAGCATTTAATGAATGATACATTTATAAAGAAAAAATAATTGTACAAACCTGGCGCTTTCGGAATTTCAACTTTGCTGACTGTATTATTCCCTGGTCCATAGGTTGTGTAAAAGATGTAGTATTAGGTGGTAAGAATTTCACTGAAATATTGCTCAACTGTAGTTCAGGGTGTGATGGGGCATTATCCACAAACAGTAACACATGTCTGCGCTGTGATTTCAATCTTTGATTAAGTTTTTTTAGATAGTCCTCATAAATATAACTGTTCATCCAGGCTTTTGAATTATAATAGTAATGTACAGGCAAGTTTTCAGTTTTTATGTTTTTGAAACATCTAGGGTTTTTACTTTTCCCGATAACCAGAGGTTTAAATTTCTCTCCCGAACAACTAGCACATAAAAGTACAGTAATTCTTTCCTTCGATCTCTTGCCTCCGGCACAATCATCACCCTTAAAATGAAATGTCTGACGGGATGTGTCTTTAAAAAAAAGGCCAGTCTCATCCATATTTAAAATATCTTCTGCTTTATATCCAATGCACAGTTCATTTAATTTATTTTTCCAGTCTTCTACACATTTTATGTTAACGTCCCCTCGTTCACCACTCATAGTTCCATAGACAAGATTATTTCTCTGTTTAAAACTTTCTAACCAGCCCTTCGAAGCTTTGAAATCTGGTTTATTCAAACTTTTTGCAAAATCAAGCGCCTTTGCCTGAATAAGTGGACCAGTAACATTAATTCGTCTTGATACAGCATCTAATACCCATTTCAAAGTCAGTTCATTTATTTCTTCATTTCCAGAAAGATAACGACGTCTTTTTGATTCTGCAGGAACATTATTTTCGTTATCAGTCATGAGCTCCGCCTTACGTTTCCGCAATGACTGTATTTGGGTTTTTCCAACCCCCATCTCCGATGCAATGTTATAGGCCGGAGTTCCTTGATCAAGCTTTTTTATTGCAGTTATTTTCTGCTCTAATGTAAGAACAATCCGTTTTTTCTTCGTGTCCGCCATTTTTGTTTAATCAGCTGTTTACTTCTCGCGAGAAAAAATATTGGCGGTTGTTATGGTAATCGTAGTTACTTCCCTTGCTTAGGGATGTTCTCAACGATGTATTTAATGAGGGACCGTCACAAAAGTTGTTAAAAACGTCTGACTGATAATTCGAAAGGTGTGAAAGTCGTAAAATACAGGCAAAACAGCGAGTTGGGACCAGACAATTAGGGTCCCTTGTCACATATGACAGGGAGTCGTTTTAATCAGTCCATTTATATAGGAAAATGGGTTGGGCGGACTGAAACATGGTCAGATAAGACAGGGAGTCGTTGAAATCAGGGGGTCGCTATGACAGTCCCGACTGTACTTTCAAATATATTTGAATGAAATATGGAATGCTTTTTCATCAGTTCTTCATCTATCGGACCATAAAGGGACATAATTCTGGATGAATTACTTTCCGAGTTATTTCCCTTTATACTTAGATATTTTAGATTTAAGTTTGCTCAAATTGAATTTATTTTTGTTTGATAGAATGTTAGTATGCTTTTTCATCAGTTGTACATCTACTCATCTACAAAGGGATGTAACTCTTGGTGAATTATTTTTGGAGTTGTGCCCCTTTTCAACTTTTAAATAAGGGTTAAAGTATTTTAAACTGAAATATTTTCAATGCTCATCAAGATATTTAAATGACAGTTAGTATGCTTATTCATCAGTACTACATCTACACGACTACAAAGGGACATAACTCTTGATTGTTTTTTGGAGTTATTTCCCTTTACTTAAATGTTGAAATTTGTTTAAATTGAAATATTATTAGTTCCTTATAAAGATATTTAAATGAAAGTAGGTATGTGTATTCATTGATACTATGTCTACTTAACTTTGAAGGGATGTTACTATGGATGAATGTTTTAGCAGTTTCACCCCTTTTACATTTTAAATATGAATTGGTAATTATTGTTTGACTGATTTATTTCCTATCAAAAATAAAGTCCTGTCTTGAAATCATTTTTGTTTAAAGATACAATGTAAGCCTTGCCGTGAACAAAACACCCGAAAAGTTGAGCGCGCTGTCCTTGGACTGCTCTTGTTCCTTCTAGGATTTAAATTTTCAGGATTTTTAATAGATAAATAAAAAAGTTCTCCATAAGGTACTATGCAAAATATTTGGAATTTTTTATCAAAAATCCGGCGGGAGGTAAAATAAGCTGTTCTGATTGTAACATTGTCATACTTCCAGTGTATTTATACAAAATCACGTGCGTTAACTGTAAATTTGTCGCTTAAATAAACACTTGACGGTCTACTGAATTGTAAAGCAGATGCCAGTCTTTAAAATTGTACGTGTAGAATTTGTATAGATTTTGACGATACAGACGACAGTGATGATGATATTTGAGTTTGTATATACTGTTATACTTAGTTATCAAATAAAGTTTCTAACCGGGCCTCATATTTAGCTGTTATTTTGTGTCTACTATTATGTGGCTGTTCTGATTATGGCACATAGCCATTTAACAAAAGTTGCTTTTTGGCTTCAAAATTTGCGTTGCATGTCTATGGTAAGTATGTTATGTAATTAAAGAAAAATTCTGAATTTTTGGATTTGATAAGGAAAATGCTAGTTATGATCACATATAAAATTTGAGTTAATTTCATTCGATGGTTATTGAGATATTTCATGATCTTAGGGGTCCTGCTTTAACGCAAACGACCTATATATGACGCCCAATTCTTGGAATCAATGTTTTCAGATTTCAGGTAATGAAATTTGCTTAATTTGTTGTTTTTTGATAAGTCTATGTATTTAAAACTAATGATTACATTGTACTGAATAATACATGCATTTCAAAATGTTGTAAAAGCAGTTTAATGTTAAATGATTTTTAATTTTTCTCATTCAAATTGGTACATTTTTCTTATGTATATGAAATTACAAAAATATCTTAAACTTATAGACTGAAACTGATAGATTAATAATGCTGCAAAATGTACAATTCGTCGCCCCAATCTAACAATGTCCTATCTCCATTTTTGAAAAAAATGAGATAAACATCCTAAACGATTAGTATGACCTTGCTCCATCTTCTTAAAAAAATTCTTGACTCTATACACTATTAATGTGCTTGCCAAGTATGATGTCTATAAAGATTGAAACAATGAAGATATGACCCTTTGAACTTTTGAAGTCCATTTCCCAAAAATAAAAATTTGGTTGTTAGAGCATTGTTAGAGTGAGGCGACGAATTATAAATTCTATTTCCATTGCATGAATAATGAACAAAATATAAAATGATAGAATAATTGTCCAAACTGGAAAATAATAGTAATTTACTTAATTACTTACAAAAAAAGTCATAATTGTATTGTAAAGGAACTTTGGATGGCAGTTTAAAGTGGCAACCAAATCTTTATACAGACAATTTAACTCTGTTGGTCTTCTAAATAGTTTTTATTGAAAATGTGAAAATTGTTTATTTAAGAATGCTTCTTTAAGTTATTGCTTTATTTCTATAACTCTAACAAACCATTGGCACGAAGTTCCTTAAATTCTATAAATATACCGAAATATGCTTTTATGATAATATTTTGTCTATAAAAGCAATAAAAAAATGTCACCATACACAATATATTGTTGCGACCAAGGCTATATTTTCATATCGGACAATGTGGTAGCATGTTCCTATAAACCTGGTCACGACAATAGTTGGTTCATTCCTTTTAAACGAATGAACTTTTTCGTACTAAAATAAGACAAAGACTTTACTTAACGTTTTATGGTCATATGAATATTTATTATTCAATATAAATTCATTCTACCATTCATAATATACATCCATATACATTTATTTGCAAATACAACATGCAATTCTACAATATTATAATCAATACACTATCATTACATCTACAGATAACTTAAATGAGAGCTTCTACTTAAAAATTTAGTGAGTCAGTCTTACAGTTATTTCCCTTTTATATAAACCAAAGAACTCTTTAATAGATCAACTTATCATAAGAATATATTCATAAATAGCTAAAACATACTTTTCCATTGATAATGATGGTAAAAATTACATGTGTCTTGTTTCTCGCTCTCAGACTGACTGTCTGACAACTAACGGACCTGGCTCTTTATACTAGACCAAAAATCTGCGAGATTCGCGGAATAATGCAGAAAACAGCAGAATTACGTTGCGGACGTTACGCTACAACGGCGGAATCTACGGCAGAATTCCGCCCGCCTTGCGTAAATCTAATGCAGAAATCGTTAAATTATATTAAACATACACTTTTTATGACTAAAACATAATACAAAGTAAACAATATCTAACAAATTACCGTAAATTTGACATCGTTACAATGTAAGACTTTAAAATAAAACTGAAGTAAAACTCGATGACATTTACAAAAACTGGAGTTCGTCTGAATTTTAATAATACACTAATTGATGACGAAATACGGAAACTCCAGTGACGTCATACACAAGTAAAATGGCTACTCACTAAGCGGGAGCGATTTACTGAACAATAACAATGGATTTTACATAGTAAATATGTGTTAAATACTGTGATCGGACTAATTAAATTCATGAGCATTACATAAGTAAAGTTTACACTAAGCGTGATTTAACAAATCTTTGTATTTATAGAAAAACTTGATGAAAAACAAACGTTTAAAATGTAAACAAATCCCGATCCCTACAATATAATTATAAATCGTGAGTTTCCGTAAGTGTATATGGTTATACACATGTTTTTAACAATCTTTGTTACTATAAATCAATTTTGTAAAGAAGGCATTTCTTGAACTTTTAGCTTTAGACTTATTTGTTTGGGGGGAAACATGTAAGTCCACAACATTGATGGACAATTTCAAAGTATTTATTCCTATGAAAACAAAATTATTTGTTTAGTATGTGTGTTTTCCCGAAAGCTTCTGATTAAGCTCAATTTACAGCCTCAGACAAAAATAGACAATAAATACTGAGTTTAATGTATTTTCGCATAAAGATCAAGCACTGGTTAATACTGTCTGACTATATGCTTAATTAATTTTAAATTTATGGATAAAACTTGCTGACGACTCCTTTTATGGTAGGGCTTTTCATTGGACTCAACAAAATCAATGTTGATTGTAGATTAAGTTCATTGTACAGCTTTGCTACATAGTTTATGTTATGTGAGTTGTTTAAGATAGCTTTTCACTTATTTTGAACTTAACATTTGGTATATTTTCCTGGCATTTCATTTGATAAAAAAAATGTTTCCCAAATTACGCCAAAACAGCTGAATTTTTATGGAAATCAATTACCGCAGTGATTATATCTCGTAAGCTGGGGGTTTATGGATATATTCATGGGAAATAATGCAAATGATAAGTTCAAAATTAAGAGAAAAACAACCTTAGTCAAACAACCCACATTCTATATATAGTAAGTGGAGGAGTGGTCCAGTGATAGGATGTGTGCTAAGGGCTATAATGACAACAGTTTCATCAGCGGGGGAAAAATTAGCAAGGGGGGAAAGATTGGCCCAGATGTTTATTGAAAAAGCATATAATGACAACAGTTTATTAGCGGGGGGAAAATTGGCCAGGGGGAAAGATTGGCCAAGATGTATGTTGAAAAAGTATATAAAGACAACAGTTCCAACAACAGGGGAAAAATTAGCCAGGAGGGAAAGATTGGCCGAGATGTATATTGAAAAAGCATATAATGACAACAGTTTCATCAGCGGGGGAAAAATTAGCCAGGGGGGAAAGATTGGCCGAGATGTATGTTGAAAAAGTATATAAAGACAACAGTTCCAACAACGGGGGAAAAATTAGCCAGGGGGGAAAGATTGGCCGAGATGTGTATTGAAATAGTAGCATAACAGTTTCATCAACAGGGGAAAAATCAGCCAGGGGGAAAGATTGGCCGAGAGAAATAATGTTGTATCATTATATATAAATTTTAAACAAATGTTAGGGGGGAAAAATTTGCCCAGGGGGGGGGAAGGCCTGGGCCAATCTTTCCCCGGGGAAAGATTTGCCTGGGCCTTTCTTTCCCCGGGGAAAGATTGGCCTTGGGGGGGAAATAGACTGCTACACCGGGTTTGATTCCCACTGGGGGCACTGCTAATTTCCTTAAGCAAGAAATTAACCTACAATTGTTCCACTCCACCCAGGTGTGAATGGGTACTGTGAGGGATAGTGTGTCTGAGGGTTATTTCAGTGATCAGGAGTTATGGTACAAAATTGTTAAGTAGGCTGAACATGTGATATGTGAAAATGGGAAAATAGTTAATTCTAAAATTGATTACCATGGCCAATAGTGCCCTTGATATAAACAAATGTTTTCAATGCTTATTTTGATAACAAAATGTTTTGACCCTATGCTCTTATTTTTCCAGGTTGGTGCTAGATATAAGATTTAAACAGAAAGATTACAATATTTACAGAATGTCACCACTCTTCTACACCATTGGTTGTGTTCTGTCAACATTTCAAGGTAATTCAACATTTTATCTCGGTGTTATAAAATATTTAGAAGGAAATAATTAAATGAGTTTTTTAACTGATTTATGATTAAAGGGAAACAACTGTTACAAGTTTAGCAGACATCAAAGTGATTAGTCGCTCATATTTACTGAGCTAACTTTCCAAAGGTTACTTCCAAACTGGCCTTATTGCTTGGCCACTTGCTACTGTACTGAGGGCAGAAGTATTTTGTAAATTCATAATTATCTTGCATGGAAATCTAAACCAATGAATTATTCTTGTGCAAATAAATCTGATTCAGTCAAATTCATAACAGTAGCTAACATATTAATTTAAGCAAACAAGTAACAAATTAAAGGGGAATAAGGAAGATATAACTTCATTCAGAACATTTCGACCATTCATTGATTGAATAATCTCAGAGAGATTTGTAGGGGGGGGGGTCCACCAAGAATATCAGGTTTTTAGCTCGACTATTCGAAGAATAGTAAGCGCTATACTACTCACCCCGGCGTCTGCGTCGGCTTTGGTTAAAGTTTTTTAAAAAGGCTATTATCTTGTATACCATCAAAGATATTTGCTTCAAACCTCACATACTTACTGTGACACAGGGCATATCCCTGACAAGTTACATAACTCTGTCAACAGTAATTTCAGAGTTAGGCCCCTTTTCCACTTAGAAATTTTGGTTAAAGTATGCATGCAAGCCCTTATCTCCAAAACTAATTCAGATATCAGTTTCAAAATTCTCACAAATATTGACGATGATAATAAGAGGTTGTATCAACAAGTGCCATAACTCTATAAAGCTTTCTGGCAAAATTATGCCCCTTTTTGGACTTGGAAAATCTTTGTTACACTTCTGCATGACAGTTGTTATCTCATAACTAACTCACATATCAAGTTGAAACCTCACACAGATACTTAGTATAAAAATATGAGGTCGTATCACTAGGTCCCATAACTCTATGTAGTTTTTTCAACGGAATTATGCCCCTTTTTAGACTTAGAAAATCTTGGTTAAAGTTCTTCAAGTAAGTTCTTATCTCCAAAACTAACTAACATATCACTTTGAAACTTCTCACAAACATTTAGGCTAAATATCCGAGCTTGTATCAACAAGTGCCATAACTATATGAAGCTTTATTACAAAATTATCCTTGTTTATCGACTTACGAAATGTTGCTTTAACTTTCCAATGTAAGTTGCTTTCTCCAAAAGTAACTCAGATATCGGGTTGAAACTTCACACAAATACTAACTATGAACATATGAGCTTCTATCACTAGGTCCCATAACTCTATGAACTTTTTGGAAAGAATTATGCCCCTTTGTGGACTTAGGGACTTACATGCAATACTTTTTGGACTTATATGTTTTAAGTTTTGAATGCAACTTCGTTCTGCAAAGCTTTCACAGGTGACAGATTCTTACTGCCTATCACATTGCTTTCTTCTAGCATTATTCGAATAGTCGAGCATTGGCTGTCTTACGGACAGCTCTTGTTACTACATACGTGGGCGAAGCACGTCATGTACACTGGTTATTAGTCCAGTCACTTTAGGCGAAATATAGGGTCAACATCAAAATAATTGCAACAGAAACAGAAACAACGGTTTTTAGTTCCTTAGTGCTTCCTAGATGCACATGAGAAAATCGAGAAAAATCTAATTAGGGGAAATAAGTTTTTCCTGCCTTTTTATGACCACGTGTTTGACTAGGTATTTTACAGCCAAAATTGCAAGGGAAACGCCGATACTCGCGCACATATTGAAAAATCAATATTTTCTTATCACCAAGAGTATAAAAATATCCACAACAACTTGAAATTTGATGTATTTAGTCATATTGAAACAGAAAATATGCAGGTTTTTAATTTTTTTCCGAAATTTTTTTTATATGATTTACCCCACCCACCAAAAACTGCATTCATGTTTGAATTCCGGTAAGCAGTCAGCTATAAATAGTCGTGTAACATGTCATCATTCTAAAAGAAATAATAAAAAATAAAAGATGTGTGTTTTCATGAGAGTTTGTACAATATACTGTGTAGTATTCATTTTAGGATCGGATCCAGTAGGGATGTAAGAGGGGAAACAGATTGTTGGGAATTTAAATCTCCCCGTGTCAAAGGTGCAAATCTGAGCACTTTAAACATACTTGAATTCAAATGGATTAATGAGATAAGATCTCTGTTAGTTAATTTATTTCCTTTTAACGATACATCAATGTTTGCCCGTCTGTCTGGATTACATGTCCCTTACCGCGTTATTGGTCAGGCAAAGCACAAAAATGTCGACGCCCATCAGGGTATTTTTAGGTTACAAAATTATCTTTAATCTTCTCTTTATTTTGACTCAACGATGGTTAATTTAGTTAGAGTTTGGTGATATATATGTCATTAAAAGTCGATTTTTCTTTTTTTTTCCTACTCTAAAATTTGGAGAACGATTAGCCTAGGACCGTGTCTACGCCTTGAGCATAAATGTAACCTAACGACTAAAATAAGATATCCACGGTAATGCTTGCACTTAGTTCTATTGATTTAAGCCGATAGTGAGAAATAATCATTTGAAAACAGAATTATTCGACACCTTGCAAGTGCTGTACATCGGGCGCCTCCATTATTCTGATGTGCTTAACTTACTTTGACCCGTCAAAGTATGACTGGGAACCAGACAAGTATTTATCTAGTCTGAGTTGAGGTTAAATCCAGAGGAATTAAAATATGTCCGTTAAATATCTCATCCCTTAAGCATAGTTGAAACAATGGAGTTGTTGATTGGCGTGGTGCAAGAGGGGGGGGATTCACTCCCGAAGAAAAAAAATGGATGTCAATGGAGCAAATTTGAGCACTTTCAGACCCCCCTAATTTGCCCTAAAGGATAAAATTGAGTGCTAGGTAACCTTTTTATGCATGTTTTTGTATGTTTAGATTCAAATTGTTGGTTTGATAAAACCCTGGGTTTTTGCCAAAACTGATCCATTTTTAGCCGGATTTTTCAACGAAAAAATTCGGCTAATAGTTTGGCGGGCGGGCGTCCATGGTCGTTAACAATTGCGTTAAAGTTTTTAATGTACCTTATATTTCTGCCATTTATTGTCAGATCTCTACAAAACTTTATACGATGATAACATACCATGTGATTAACAGAATAAGACAATAACCGCATCTCTACCTGGCTTAATTATGGATTATTGCCCTTCGTAATTTTGTGTGTCTGGTGTGGTTTACAATTGCGTTAAAGTTTTTAATTTGGCATATTTTTTTGCCATTTATTGTCAGGTCTTTACGAAACTTTATGCATTGATAACATACCATGTGATGAACAGATTAAGACAGTAACCACAACTCTACCTGGCTAAATAATGGATTATTTCCCTTTGTTTTTTTTTGCGTTAAAGTTTTCAAAATGTTGGATATCTCTGCCATTTATGGTTAGATGTTTATAAAATTTCATAACATTATTAATTACCATCTGTTGCAAAGAATTAGACAGTAACCACAACTCTACCTGGCTTAAAAATGGATTATTTCCCTTTGTTAATTTTGCGTTAAAGTTTTCAAATTGTTAGATATCTCTGCTATTTCTTGTTAGATGTTTATGAAATTTCATACAATGATTGCATGCCATCTTTTGAAAAGAATTTGACATTTACGGCAACTCTACCTGGTTTAATAATGGATTGTTTCCCTTTTATTATTTTTGCGTTAAAGTTTTCAAATTGTTGGATATCTCTGCTATTTATGGTTTGATGTTTACGGAATTTCATACAATTATTAGATACCATCTGTTGAAAAGAATAAGACAGTAACCACCACTCTACCTGGCCTAATAATGGATTATTTCCCTTTCGGTTTTTTTTGTGTTAAAGTTTTCAAATTGTTGGATATCTCTGCCATTTATGGTTAGATGTTTGTATAATTTCATGCAATGATTAAATACCATTTGTTGAAAGAATTAGACAGTAATGGCAACTCTACTTTTATGGTAAAGGTTTCAGTATGTTGGATCTCTCCAATAGCAAGTATTCTGGCATTTTCCTGTCATATTTTCCCACCATTAAATTCTCTTACCAATTTCATACCATTAGTTTTGCTTTATATTCATTGATAGTTTTCATGTCTTAGGCCATCTTAGTCAAATAACAACAAAATAATCAGATAAGATACAGTAGGACAAATATATAATAACTGAAACTCTTTTTTTCCTTCAAGATTCATTATTGCCCTTTGTATACCTTCTGATAAGCAATTTATCAAATGACTTTCTTTTGTACCAACGTAAACTTGTTCTCAATGTTCCCATATGCAGAAAAATCCGGCTTTAATGTGGCTCCCACATTATCTTTCTTGTTTTAAATAAAATGTCAGGAAATTTATGAAAAGATACACATACTGACTTTTATGTAAAATCGACTTATGTAATGAGAAAATTTGTTGATTTTACATAGAAAAACTGCCGATTTCAGATACGCTTTTGTTAGTTAGCGGCTTTATTATGCAAATGTTCATGAAAATAAACTTTATTGTGAGTTCTTGGTCGCTTTTAAGACAATTCAATACATGGAAGCGCGTCGATCCGCTAAAATATCACTTTTTTATTTTAAAAAAAGTCTTAAGGAATATAAGAGCTTTTAAAACTCTAATTAATCGAAAAAAAATCCGTGTAACACTAACCTTTGAACGTATTAATTGATAATAAAAATGTATCTCTTGCAGTTCAAAACACTAATTAGTCTTATTTTTCGAAAACTAACATGTTGTACATAAACTTGGAGTTGGTCACTCTTTTCAATACCTATTTTATATAATAAAACATCAAACAGTTGCGTTTTTTTTTTCAAAATTAACAAAATTTGAGGTCATGATGATCATAGTGACGATTAAATGCACTGCGCCGTCTTTGGCCTTTTGGACATCGTCTAACTTTCTATGAAAAACTCTGATGACATCCATAAGTAAACAGATTGTTAGATATCTAAATTTATGCCTCGTAGGCTAGAAAAAGTATAGTCTAATTTTGACGGGCTTAAGTATACCGCTGATGTATATGTACAGTTCCACCCCTCCTAACGGCCACCCCTCGTAAGCGGTCACCCCCTGTAAGCCGCCAGCTCGTGCCGCGACCGTTGAAAAAAGCTCTATAATGCCCCCCTATTAAGCGGTCACCCATGTTTTCCGGCCAGCAGCCAGTCATTATGTCTCCCAAACTCAAAATAACCCCCTCATAAGAGGTCACCGCGGTCATGTATATTGACATAATTGCAATGACCCTTGTCTTAAAAATAAAAAGGAAATCGCTACATTATCTTATCAATTAGTCGTGACAGGCTCTAAAAATCAATAATTAGCTATCTTGTTGTTAGCGTGTATAATCAACTAAGTGACACTGATTATAATCCGATAATTATGTGATAAGTAATACAAATTGAACAATTAACCTACATCCGGTCTGGTTTAAAACCCCGTTTTGACCGTTCAATCTTCGTTAGAGTAAAGGATTATTGCCAAAATATTTTATTCGACGGCAAATGATTTTTCGTGTGTATATAAACATGTTTGCTGCATGTGAAGATATACAGTGTACTTTTGAAAAAGTATGATGACGGCAATAATTATTAAGCACTATTTGTTCCTAATGAGTGATTTGCTTATCAATCCATTTAAACAAAGAAAGGTCAGAATTGAGGACGTTTTTAAAAACGCATTTTCTGAAAATAGGCTGCGTTCTATAATTTCGATTTATTTAAACGAAGCCAACATTCTTACACAGTTTTCGAAGCACTAGTTATGAAATTATTTGTTGCTTAATAAGACTTTTATCACTCTAAATACTAATAAATATCATAAATTTCAGTTTGATTTTCGCATTTTACCTAATAGGACATTTAGTCTGAACGACTTATAATTACTATTTTTTTAGAAAAAAAATCTTTCCTCCGTGGTTATATAGCAAGTATTTTTTTTTATCTTTTCAACATAAGAATATTACTCAGACTAGAAATAATTTACCGTGAACTGCCCTTGTCTTATAAAGCATAAAACAAGCATTCAATTAAAAAGGCCCTTAGTCATCAAAACTCTACCTCCAGACCCCCTCTCAAGGCCTAACCCCCTCTTAAGTGGTCACCCCGCTTAAGCAGCCAATTTGGCTGTTTCCCTTGGCTGGCTGCTTAAGAGGGGTTGGACTGTATATCTCCTCTGTTCTTTTTATGGGTATCTATGATGGATCATACACTTGCACTAACATTTATTAAAACGCTGGATAAAACCTGATCATGGTGCGTAATAGAGATGCTTGATTATATCAGTTTAGATCATTATCTATTTAAAAAGATTGGATGAATGATTAAAAAGTCAAACTAAATATAAAAGTCAAGTTAATATCTCTTTGATAGTGCCGTTTTTGTGCTCTTTACTATGTATAATTGTCGATAGGCCTATCTGTGGGACCAGGCAGGCTGCTATCCGAGCCTGCATTCATTCCACCCACACACGTTACATAGGTCTAAAAACTTTCTACAACACATTATACATTTTCCAAAAAGACATTTGCTAAGCAAGGTCCGGATGTCCCATGAAATCATCATGAAATATCATCTTAATCTTTTACCATGAAGTTGTATACACATTGGTACAAGTAAGTCCCCCTCATTCAATGCGTGTAATCAGCTGTGCTCTCTAACCTATATTTTCTGTATGTACATTGTATGTGTATCACAAATGGCCCTGCAGTTACATTTTATATCTTTTAGAAGATTTTCAGGGGCTTGAGGTTTATTAGGGGTGTAACAATACGGTAAAAACCGTATTGCAATATATTGCAATACACGAAACCCGTATTGCAATATATTGCAATATATTGCAATACATATTGTTCTTTGCGCATACATGCATAGCATGAATTAATGCACGTGCATCGTCTTTATTTGATCAACATTGTACACAGATATTTGTATTTTCAACATTGTACACAGATATTTGTATTTTCAAATGATCTACACATATTATGCAAATGTTTGAATAAGTTTGAAAAAAGGTTTTGAAATGACTTTTAAAGATAATTATTCTCTTACTTAACGAAAAATATTTCAAGTGTCCGAACACATTTTAACATTTATTCAAACATTTAAATTTCAGACTCAGATAAGAACAATCAATAAAGAATATAACTAGAAAAACCGGTTCAGTGAAAAACGAACCGGTTAAAAACCGTCATAAGTCGTATTGCAATATTAACCGGTATATCGGTTAACCGTTACACCCCTAAGGTTTATCCGTTTTACTCCAAACGAACCTATAGCATTGATAACCGTCCAAACCCAATCAGTTGACCAATGCCGGCACCTGTTAATAGCAATAAACCAACTGTTCCTATAAGTGCCGGTCGTGATAACTTTTGGACTGACTTTCTGAAACCAAAAGAAGTGATTTAGAGGTCAAAAGACATAGACATAAGCAGTTAGGCCCACAGGTATGATTACATTAGTCATAGGGATTCTCTTTGTTATTTACGAAAATGGTGTCTCTCTTGGGCTTCCGTAGATTATTAGTGTCGCAAAATTTTTACTCCAAAGTAAATGTAGTCATATTTTATATAAAGCTACTTTGTTTTATATAAAATTTATGTTTCAATACTACACAAATACGAATAACACCTAGCATGTTAAGATCATAAAAGTGACGATTAAAAAATTTGTGTACATGAAACAGATTATGGTCACTGATCTAGATCATTAATTGGCTACTGCCCTCGATCCAGTCATGTTTCTTGTAAACAATGACACAGGCAACAAATATATATAAACTCATGATGTTATAGTCACTTCTTAGGGTCTGAAAAGAAGTTCTGATCAGTGAAAAGATGTGTAAAACAACAAATAGGAACGTTTTTTCTTACTTTCTCCGTATCGGAAAATAAATAAATAACCGATGACGTCACGATACGACTGAAATGACGTCAGTATGGTGAGCTGTTCAAGCCATGTAAATGTAACTTAATTGTGTACAAATAAAATACAATTTAAACAATTTTCCCCTGATTAGATTTTCTCTTTTTTTTATATGTTTTCAAGGGGCCATTGAACAACAAGATTTTCGCAAAAAAACATTCTGTTGCAATTATTTTGATGTTAAAATCTAAAGTGACTGGACTATATGTGAAATAGTCCTTGCCATAAACACACAAGGCTTAGAAAGAACATGTTTGCATTTTATATATATGTTTGTGTCTATATATTGTTCAACTTTAACATTGAATGGAGTACTTCAATTTATGAACTAAAACGGAGACATTAATCATTGCGTAAATGATCGTGGATTTGTTTACTAATTAAACTTTGATGACAATTTATTTTAAAATGCTTTGTAGTTTGGCGCTATCTTTTGGTTATCATTATAATTATAACTGAGACTACAAAAAAGCATAAAAGCTTAGTTATGGAATAATAGACAAAGTTTTGGAGGATTTAGGATGTCAGATGCTGAATCTTATGTTGCATTAAATTTATGAAATTTGAGAAAAACTGATTATGCATAATTTGCTCAGATGACTCTTTTTTCTTAATATTCATAAATAAAGATGAATCAGTTTATCTTAAAACATAAGATTTTGTCCAAGAAGTTTTGAAGGGCACTGCATATTAAAATTAAAATCGGGGTCGGTAGTGCAGTTGGTTTGAGCCGGGATTTGGAATCTCGTGTCCTCGAAGGGGGAACGGGTTCAATTACTACCCAGGGAGGTTATACCCTTCCATGAAAGTTTGACTATATGATCAATTTTCCTCCATTGATTAGATAATATGGAGAACTTTCCGCCTAGTGGGAGGGTAGGTGAGTTCTGGTTATAGACAAGGGTCCAGGAAAGCTAGGTTATGTGCGCTGGATGCCATAAAATAACCTTATTTAGTATTAACAAGACATTAAGTCCAGTTTAAAAAAAATTGAGTTGTACATATTCTATATAACAGATCAATTATTCTAACCATTTGTTTTTTTATTTATTTCATGTCTCACAGACTTCATTGACTGGTATGATGTCTACCAAACGTAGAGCCATTGACTTCTTTATTGATTTGTACTGTATGTTGTCTATCAAACATAAAATTAATGGCTCTTAAAATTATCCATACCTTGGTAAGTTGAATTATTTTATGTTCTTTGTCTATTGATCACATCAAAAAGTTCTCTAAGCTGCCCGGCTAACTCAGTTGGTAGCACATAAGTCTACTAGTCAAGGGGTTGTGGGTTTGATTCCCAAATGGGGCATACTTTTTGTGGAGTTAGGTCATGCAATTATATCTACAGTCATTCTCCTCTTACCACTGATTCTTAATCATGTAGGGCAGTTGTCAGTCACTGTATGAAGTATGTGCTTATTGTACGATTATATTGAACTGTACGATTGCATAAATTAAAACGTCTTATTACACGGTATATTTAATAGTCGGTTAATTTCGGTAGTTCACATAGAGTGTATTATAAGCACATAACACTTATGTATTATATTTTATTTACAAAATGTATCGTAATTTGTATGGCCGAGTGGTAGGATGGTCAGACTACAAATCTTTTTATTGTGGGTTCAAATCACAATAGAAACTTAATTTTATCTTTTTTCTTATTTAAATCATGGGCGGATTGCATAAAACTCATTGCCCCTCCCCGTGCATCATAAATCTTGAAGAAGCTTGTTATAAATGTAGTGGCATCTTTTTAAGTGATGACAGTAGTACAACATACTCAGTCATTAAATTTGAGTGATTTTTACATGGTTTGTTTTGAAATGTTGTATTTCTATGTTCAAAAATTACTGAATAAAATAGATGTAAAAAACAACCAAAACAAAACGAAGAACAAAAAATAAAAAAATGACAAATTTAGTTTCAGACTCGCACTTCTTTCAAAAATAGATGTTTTGTAGCATTGCACTTTAACCGTATGGCCATTCAGCCAGATGAGATATCGTCACTAAATTAACCTACACAAGGTAATTTTTACTGTGAATTTCTATGTATAGAACGCAGAAAATAATATATACAGTGTGCGATTAACGTGTAATTATGCAATGAGACAGTTCAATATAATCATACAATAGTAACTACCGCTATATACAGAGATTTAGCCTTTCCAGGAATGGTGATAACTGATTAGGTTGACTGACTGTGGTGATATGACCTATACAATTTGATGCTATGACATTAAACCCCAATCTTTAATTGTTATAATGTCTTCAAGAAAATACTACATCTTGTCCTCAGGGTATTGTTACATAGTATACAATAAGGCCACAACAAGCTGATCTTATGTTCTACGGATTTTTCTGGGAAAAAAATAGGGCGAGCGAGCGAAGATAAAAAAATTAAAAAAGTCTTTACTCACTTGCTTTATATAGCAGTTTGACCAAATTTTTATGGGTGAGCGAGGAATTAAAAATATTTTTTGTAAAAACCGTCAAAATTAAGATGCGAGCGAATCCATAGAACATATGATCAATTTGTTGTGGCCTAACTATGGATGAGACAATATGGTCATCACATGATAGGATACATATCAATACCAAGGGAGACAATATGATTATATATGATGCGATACTTTATATTGCGAAATGTTTGGGACCAAACACCTATATCCGATAAACTTTGATATTTGTTAGATCTGATTACGGATAATTGAGATTAGACTGTATATAATTTTTTAATTGAATTTAAAAGTATTTTTAACAATTAAATTGTATTTTATATGTAATTTTATTGTGTATGAAACATATTTGTGAATGAAATATTTTAACTTCGTGGTATTATTTGAAATAATAGCCCTGAAAATGAAGATAGCGTAAAAATAGTGTGTATTGTGTATCAGGGGCAGATCCAGGATTTTTTCTAGGGGGAGGTCTGAACTTTTTCTAGGGAGGGGGAAGGTTCCAAATTTTCGAACCACAACCACAGACTTGGTAGAATAATGCAACTTATTAATAATAAAACCACAGGGAATTGTCAAGTTACCTCCCTTTGATTTTTCAAACATACCTTTTATATTCACCCAGCAGGCACTAGACGTTGTCACGACGTTGCCACAACGTTGTACCCTGACGTTGAAAAGACGTTGAAAAATGGTTGAAAATGAAAGTTTTTTAGACGTCAGAATCTGACGTCTATACAACGTCAGAGTCTGACCAAAATGCAACCATTTTTCAACGCAAATGCAACCATTTTTCAACGCAAATGCAACCTTTTTTCAACGCATATGCAACCAATTTTCATCATCGTAGACTGAGATTTATATAATTTCCAAAAAAAATTAACAAAGAATGGAATAATGTTAGCTTCAACAAATAACACTAAGTTATAGCCGCAATAAAATGTTATACAATTATTTGATTAAGTAGAAATGCTCTATATAATATAAGTTTATCAAAACTAGTCCGTCAATAAGAGGGAAAAATCCATAAATCTATACTTCTAAAAGTGTGCAGATTAAAAATAAAATTAATTAAAAAGTGAAGTATGTAAGGAAGAATACCACATTAAGTATGGCCATCTCCAATAACCCAATCCAAACACTTGCTGTCCACCATAAGCTTCCAAACGTCACGTCCTATACTGTTGATGAATAGAGCCAAACCCATAAACTAACAGAGCCGCACCATTTAAATACAAGGTGTGGCCAAATTAGGTTACGAATACACTCTGAATATCGGGCTACTGCACTTTACCAGTACGCAGTAATTCACCGGAAGTAGAAATATATCCCTTACCCTAACACTGTTTGATTAAAAAGCGAAGTGATTTGATTTTAATTTCATATTTTCTGTCTTATCAGGGGCTACTGCCCCAGAACCCCCGCTTTCTAAAGGTCAGTGACTCACCGTCAATACGACTCAATGAATAATAACGCAAAATAACGCAAGCGCAGTAGGCGCGTACCAGTAAAGTGCATTCTAGTCCTGAATACTCCATTTCTTCTGAATCTGTACTGCCAAGTTCTCCAAATCCAAAATAATTCCTTCTCCATTGGTAAAAACCTCAAATCTTTTTACTCCTCAGATCCAACCAACCCAGAATAGATTTTAATGAAGACAATCCCAACATATAGACCTAATCCAGCCTAAAAACCAGGTTATTTAAACCCAAAGTCACAGTTAGATGCAAAGTCGCGAAATCTGATGACCATACAATAATATGGCTATAGACTCAGTGCGAATCGTTTTAAATAAATCCAAAGTGTCGTGCAAAAAAATTGAACAATCTTTACCCCATTGTGGCAGCTGAATTATTGTAAGTTAAGGTGAATACGAAGCGTGCTGACTTGAAGCGTTCTATTACTTCAACCTTGTCGATCGTCTTGGCGGTTAAATTTCAACTTTACAGAGCTGCTCGATCTAATACTAGTGCGAGTTTCGCATTTACATATTTCTTATAATTCAACAATTCGGGGATATTTAAACTATTAGATTGGTACTACTGTACAAATAAAATAGTATCAGTATATTACCTTATGAAAATGAATTTGGGAAACGTTTGCAAGGTTCGGTCTACGATAACAGCCGCAACTTCGATTTCTATCAAAGGGGCGCAATCCTCGTTACCAAACTGTTTTTCTGTCGGAGTTGTCTTTCTTCTTGACAATTTCCGTAAAATTAATCGAATTTGTTTGTTTTAAAGATAGATTAAAATATTAATAAAAACGAAGTTTTAACGAACTTATCAGTATATTTTCTAGTCACATAATAAAACTTTCCCGACCAACTTTCAACGTCGTTTCAACGTCGGTTGTCGACGTTGTCTAGACGTCGTACTTTTAACGTTGAAACAACGTTGTATTTTAGTCGCCGACGTCGTGACCAAAATTCAACGTTGTTTCAACGTTGAAACGACGTCAGGTGCCTGCTGGGCATATATACAAGGGGTACAACTGCCTTTACTAGACCATTTCATCTAGATTTATTATTTTGTGACTCACAAAAAATACTGATGACCTAATAGCACTTTAACCGCCTGATTAAATCAATTACACATAACTCTTCGAGCTATGAATGTTTAATGTTTCAAAGCGCAGACCATAAATACGATTAAATTATCAAAAACATAAAAAACAGCGCAAAAATCTCAACTCGGACAAGTTTGTGCACATATGAAATTGACAAATCTCGAGGAAAATCCTTTCATTTTCATATTTCAAAATAACATATTTATCTCAATCAAAGAAAATATTTCAGAAAAACAAAATTATTGAATAAAAATGTAATAAATATAACTCTCCACCTTGACACAAACACTTGCGAGCCATAAAAAGCGAAGTTAACAAACTCTATTAGATAATCAAAGTTGTAGCCGGTATCCCTAATTTATTCAAGAAACTTGTAAGAAACTTTTTGATTGGTTAATTTTGCATACGAAAATCGCCGACTAATTCACTGTATCAAATTTGGAAGATTTAGACTTTTTCGCAGTATTTTGGTTGTCCCGTTTGAAAGTAGGAAACACCCCGTGAGGTTTGTCGAATCAGAAATTGTTTAACTAATTAGATTATTATGTTTGTGACATATTAGTGAAAATGGTTGTGAGAATAATTTTTTTAAGGTTAAATCAGATAAAAAGTGTACATATATTCGTTTTGTTTCATGACAGGTTAAGATCGGCATGATGTTTTGTATTTTTATAACTAGTGAAGCGAGAAACACAATCTAACACGGAGTAAATCATGCTGAAATCGACGTAACATTGAAATTTTGTCAATTTTCATTCTGTTCAACTGTGCACAAACTTGTCCGAGTTGAGATTTTTGTGCTATTTTTTATGTTTTGATAATTTAATCGTATTAATGGTCTGCACTATGAAAAATTTAATATTCATAGCACGAAGACTTATGTTTAATCTATTTAATCGTTCCATTAAAGTGCCGCCAGGGTATCAGTACTTTTTGTGAGTCACAAAATAATAAATCTAGATGAAGTGGTCAAGTAAATGCAGTTGTACCCCTTGTATATAAGTATATTGAAGGTATGTTTGAAAAATCCAAGGGAGGTAACTTGATAATTCCCTGTGATATAAACTACATAACCATTAAATCTATGTTACATATGGGCCCCTGTAGCATATCTGTTTAAGGAGATAGTAAAGCATTTTGTCATTTACTACTATGTTTTATTTATTATATAATAAACTTTTCAGGATATTCATTCAGTATAATGATTATAATGGTTGTTGGTGAAGATTATATGTATAATATGATATGATGATGATGAATGACTTGTAGATAGCACTGTAACACAGATATATCATGGTATGTTGTCATTTATTTTATTGAAGTCTCTCAATAGACTATATCTGGAATTCAAATATTTGTGTTTTCTTGTGAGGTACAAACAAACTTTCACCCTCCTGATGAAAATATGTGTACAAAAGGAATTATTCTGTAGTCTGTGCTTTTCAGCAATAATGTGTAATAACTTTGTTTGTATTGCTTACACATGAATGAAAAACCCACAAATTTGAGGTCTGAATATATAAGGTCTATTTTAGTCATTGTTTTAAGTTTTCTAAAGCACTAGTCTGATTTTTTCCCCTATATAATTAAATGACATCAAATAGTGTTATATACATGTATATGTAAAATAACAGCTAACTTACTTTATCCTTAAATCCCAATTGATCGTGCGAGTTTGATAGTTTGCTTCAAATCCTCCCCACAAAAACTGAATTAGGGTGTAAAGTAGGTCATGTGTAAAAATATTTTATTCAGACAAAACAAATTTTGGGTAGGTATATTTTGCGGACCAGCGGACCAACGGACCAGCGGACCAGTTTAGTATATGGGTACAGTTTATCAAACATGTGGATCATATATACCTATATAATAAATGTATTGAAGAAGTGTTAATATTATGTCGGGGTATAGGTCAAAAGATAAGATTGATAGAGTTTTGTGAAATTATATTTAATATTTATTCGTATGTAAATACATAAATACCAATTTCTAGTTGTTTTTAAATATTTAACTTGCAGATTTCAACTATAAATTGTTTCATAACAAATTGTTATGTGTATACAAAAATATAATATAATTCAATTGTTAGAGACTTTATCATTTGGAAACAATTTCGATTCAAGAAATTAAATGTTATATTTTAATGATTTACCGTTTATGTCATTTAAGCGTACTTTATAAATAAAGAAACCTAATCGTCTAACATTGACTTTTAATTCTCACTCTTGCCAAGTTATATTTACAATCTTCTCAAACTATCTTCTCAAACTATGATTAACTGTAGCGTTAAAGTTACGAACCAGGTAATAGGATCTATCTAGCAAATGTAATATTATTTTTGGCGGACTGTTTTAATAATGAAGAGTTTTGTACTATATTGACGGACTATTGATCTGAGATATCTATGTAGCGGACCAGGTAATTTTAAGAGAGTAAAAATGACGGAATTTAACACCAAAGTTTAACTGTAGTTTAACTGATTGTGATACATAGACGGACATTTACACCTAGGTTTAACTGTAGCGGACCACTTAATATTAAGAGCGTTAGAATAACGGACCAGGTTATAGATCTAGGAAATGTAAGCTTATTTTTGGCGGACTGAATTAATTATGAAGAGTTTCGAACTATGTTGACGGACTATTGATCTGAGGTTTCACTGTAGCGGACCACTTAATTTTAAGAGCGATATTGTAACGGACCAGGTTATAGATGTAGGAAATGTAAGATTATTTTGGGGCGGACTGAAATAATTATGAAGAGTATCGTACTGTATTGACGGACTATTGATCTGAGGTTTCACTGTAGCGGACCACTTAATTTTAAGAGCTTTAGGGTAACAGACCAGGTGATAGATCGACAAGATATAAGAATATTTTTGGGGGACTGTATCAATTATGAAGAGTTTCGTACTGTATTGACGGACTATTGATGTGAGGTTTCACTGTAGCGGACCACTTAATTTTAAGAGGTTAGAGTAACGGACCAGGTGATAGATCGACAAGATTATATGAATATTTTTGGCGGACTGTATCAATTATGAAGAGTTTTGAACTATGTTGACAGACTATTGATCTGATGTTTCACTGTAGCGGACCACTTAATTTTAAGAGCGTCAGGGTAACAGACCAGATGATAGATCGACAAGACATAAGAAATTTTTTAGCGGACTGTATCAATTATGAAGAGTTTCATACTATATTGCCGGACTATTGATCTGAGGTTTCACTGTAGTGGGCCACTTTATTTTAAGAGGTTAGAATTATGGACCAGGTTAGCGGACCAGGTAATTTTAAGAACAAGCTGATATAAAATTAATTTTGAGGACTATATTAATAACGGTGTTACATTGACAGAATTTTCACCTTGTTTAACTGTAGCGTACCAGTTTATTTTGCGAGCATTATACTGAAATTACTAAGAATATGAAAGAAAAAATGAGACATTTCTAAACATGTGTCTTTCCCTTTCCTATTTTTTGTCTATTTTTCATTGAATATGTATGTTTGTCTGTTTGTTTCTTTTTTCCTATGCTCGCCCGAAGCCCGTAGTGGCATATGGACGAGGGTAAAGAAACACTTCTCATAATCTTTTTTCTTTCAAACTGTAAGCAACAGAATATATGCGTGTTTTGAGTATTGAACATTAACTATAGAATTTAATACGATAGTTTAGCATGTACTTAATTAATAACTTCAAAGGGGTGTAGGTTGCAAATGAACCAATTAGAGTTTTTTAAATCAATTGTAAGTCTTCTTGTTTGTCATATCTAGCAATAATTTTTCGACTGTAATAGTAAGAATAATTATAAAACAAATAAATATTAATTTGTTACATCTAAAGAAAAAGTACAATAAAAAACTAAACTATAACAATAGCCGTAATTGTTTGTATTACATTCTAATTAAAAAGCATGATGCCAACATTTATTATTATATTCCTGAATTTTGGCATTTTTTAAATACCGTCATTCATTAGAAAGTTTTTCTATGATAAAGATATCATCTCATTGCCTTTCAAATCGTCATTTGTGCTTAAATATATTATACATGTGTTTTAATTTACATTTTCTATAATGTTTACTTCTTTCAAACTGTAACGTTTACTTATACAGTATAACCTCTGCTAACGGCACCTCTAACGAGCGGCAACTTCCGACGAGCGGCATATTAGAATTCCCCCCGTCGATTTTGCACTAAGATTTACCTCTAATGAACGACACCTCCGCAGAGCGGTAAACGGCCGTTAAGATAAATTCCCATTGTTATTCTTTACCTCTGTACAGCGACACTAAGTCTAGCAAGGTTAATATCAATTATCGATAATTATCTATGACCGGAAGATTTAAACAATAAGCGATACCCTCAATCGTATAATACTACCCTAAAGTGTCATGTTGTTAAATCATTTGACTAACAGGGGTTAATATACAAGTGACATATGGTTTCCATGACACCAACGAACGGATCTAAGATGAGGAGCGCTTTGTTTGGTAGGCTGACGTCATCAAGTATCAGTTGTACATACGTCCAGCTAGTTAACGATACTAAATGAATCTTATTTGTTATTGTACTTATTATGAAAAACTTCGATGGCATGAATTCAGTTTTAAAGTAATTTGAAGTTTAAGAGCCGAATCAGATAGTTACTCCCGAAAAGACGACGATAATCCATGCTAAATATTATTCGCCATTAGACAGGTATAAAAACAATTATGACGGTAACAGAAACGATTCGCTGGTGTATTGCTTTCTTTTGCGTAATACTAATCATTATGCAAGGAATTTCTAACGGTGATAATGATTAATTAAAAAAAAAATCGTAATCATATTAAAACTTTTTACTTTTGTCGATCAGCGCCCGATAATAACTGTATTCACATTACGGAACGGATAACGGCCAGTTTTCCGTACCGAAACGGCCGTTTTTCGTGATCGGTAGAAAAAGTCTACCTCTGCAGAGCGGCACCTCTGCAGAACGGCAGTTTTTTCAAACTCCGCCGAAAGTCGCTCTGCAGAGGTTACACTGTATTAATAATTATTGAATTGTATTGTTATTTGTCGTTTACCTTGGCCACGCATGGATGTTTTGGTAAAATAATCAAGTAACTAATAACGAAAGGTGTCACATCATACTGTCCATTGATAAGAACATACCAATTATGATAAGTGTATTAAGTCTTAATCCATTTATTTTGAATACATTAAAATTTGATTTTTTAGCACGAGTAGCGATAGTAGTTAATCAAGTATATAGACATCTTATGATTGATTGTGATATAATAATTTTAAGTCCAACGTCGTGTCCACCCTGCCTTGATATTGCAGACGCTGGAGTATGGAGTTATGAATTTATTGTTTTTATGGTTAATGATCTGTCTTCTGTTGATTACCATAAACTATTAAATATCAAATGTGTTGATTATAAGCAATTTAAAAGTCCCTGTTAAAATAACGAAAACACTAGTGCTGCAACGATTCACCGGAAAGTCGATTCGATGCGATTCGATACATTTTCTTTCGATTCGATTTTTTTCAATTCGATTCATTTATTAATATAATTTACTTCAAATATGCATTTATACATTTATTTGAGCTTAAAACTAAATAATATGGATTTACTAAAAGTGTTACTGAAATTTGATAACACGAAACTCGAAAATCTGCTAAATTTATATTTGCTTTTTTTTCAAGTACGAAATGGATTGGGTACGAATGTAACGTTCGCAAAAATGTATTATAATTGTAATTTCAACTAGAAACGTATAGACAGCATGAAGCATAAATTGTAGAAAGATGCAGTTCTTGATATACTTCCGTACATTTAACATAAACCTACGCTTTGTTGGGAAATATATTAAAATTTGAATTAACTAACATCGAAACTTGGCAGGTAAAATTCAATCACACCGACCCAATTTGCGTAGCAAATGGGGGCATGAATAAATATTTTGGAACAGAGTTTCCATGCTTGTTAAATCGTATTGGAAGCTTTAGAGAATTGTAACTAAATTAAACCCAGTTTCACAGTCAACGTACTTTGTCTTTTAGGTGCGCCTTTGCTTTTATCGTTGTAACTTACGTAGACATGTTTAAAAGTCAGTATCGAATCGAAACTCACAGGTCCCGAATCGAAATCGAATTGGCACTCTCGCAATCGAGTTTCGATGTATCGAATCGTTGCAGCCCTAGAAAACACTGGTCGATAGCGCAGTTGGTAGCGCGCCTGGATTTGGAATCTCGTGTTCTGGTCTTGTGAAAGATTAGGTGAGTCAATGGTCCAGGAAAGCTAGGTTAGGTGTGCTGAACGCCGCAAAATGACCTAAATTGTGTTGAGACGTGTAAATGGCAGGAGTGGCAGGCGTAAGATGTTATTTTTTTCATACTTAATGTCGTTTGAATGCTAAATTGTGTGTTTATAATATTTGTTTTTTTTTGTTCTGTTAAATTTTGCATAATGTTATAAAAAACATGTGAATGAAATTAAAGATGCTAATCTGTTCAGTTCTCTTTTTTATTGGTTTGGTCCAGATGCAAGTCGATATCTTTTTTGTTAAATATTTTATTAATACTTATTGAAAAAATATAATAGATTAAAGACATCATCTTGTAAGTGAACGCCCATACACTAATTATCGATTATTTCTGCCCGGGTTGGACAGTCGTGATGCTTAATTGCTAATAAAGCATTGGATGAAATTATTTTGAAATCCCGCCCACTCTATCCAAGATGTACGGAGATTAATTTGATTATAGACCAAGATAATAAAAAGTCTCACCTTCATTGTGATGTTATCGCACATACACACGGCGATAGCTTTTTAATAAGCAATGTTGTCTGCGCGACGAATCACATGTTATGCAGCTTTTACAATTGTGAAATTAAATGGTCTTCTGAAGTTCAAAATTCTTTCAATTTTAGCTCATATTTGACTGGTCTGCAGAATCAGTACTTCACTAATCTTACATGAACTATCAATATTAATAAACAGTCCGAAAATTTTCACTCTGAAAAATAAGTGGTCCGTTACAGTAATACCCAACACGTTGGTCCGTAATTTTAAACCCTCTTAAAAGTAAGTGGTCCGTTACATTAATACCCAACTCGTTAGTCCGTAATTTTAACCCTCTAAAAAGTAAGTGGTCCACTACAATTAAACAAGATGTAAATCTTGTCAATGTAACACCATTATTCTTCTTTATTAATTCAGTACGCAACAATTTCTATCATCAGCTCGATCAATCACCTGGCCTGTAATTTCAACACTCTTCATTATTAATACAGTCCGCAAAAAATAATCCTATATCTTCTCGATCTATCAATTGGTCCGTAACTCTAATCCTCTTAAAATTAAGTGGTCAGCTGCAGCTTAACCTAGGTGTAAATGTCTGTCATTTTATTAGCTCGACTTTTCGAAGAAAATGAGAGCTATTGCTATCACTTTTGCGTCGGCATTGGCGTTGGTTTTCAGGTTAAAGTTTTTTGAAACACTTATAATTTCAACAATATCCAAGTTATTTTATTGAAAGTTGGTATACTTATTTAGTGGGACTATATTAACCATTCTGTGAAAGGGGATAACTCTGGATGAATTATTTTATGAGTTATTGCCCTTTTATACTTAAAAAATTGCAAAATATGAGGTTAAAGTTTTTCCTATGTAGAATATCTTCAATACTGATCAAGATATTTGACTTAAAGTTTGCTTACTTATTTGTCGGTACTATATTTACCCGACTATGAAGGGATGTAACTGTGGATGAATTATTTTTGGAGTAATTGCCCTTTTATACTTAAGAAAAATGCAAAATATAATGTTAAAATTATTTCTTTATGTAATATCTTTAATACTAATCAAGATATTTGACTTTAAGTTTGTTTACTTAATTATGGGTACTATTTTTACACAACTATAAAGGAACGTTACTTTGGATGAATTATTGTTGGAGTTGTGCCCCTTTCTACTTTAACATTTAAGATTAAAATTTGTTCTAATGGGATATATTTTGAACTTATGAATATATTTGAATGAAAGTTGGAATGCTTATTCATCAGTTCTTCATCTATCCGACTCTAAAGGGACATAACTCTAGATGAATTACTTCTGAGTTATTCCCCTTTATACTTTGATATTTAAGGGTTATGTTTGCTCAAATTTAATATATTTTGTTTGATAGAAAGTTCGTATACTTTTTCATCAGTACTACATCTAGTCAAATACAATGGGACGTAATAATTGATGAATTATTATACCCCCGCTTCGAAGAAGAGGGGGGTATACTGTTTTACCCTTGTCCGTGCGTGCGTGCGTCCGTGCGTCCGTCCGTCCGTCCGTTACAAAATTTCCGTCACAGTTTTCTCAGCAACTATACCATGCAGCAGCCTGAAACTTTGCATATTGCTTCATCCTATAGTCCCATGTGGTGTAAAGCGATTTCATGCTCCTCGCTCATCTACTTCCTGTTTGTCGCATATTTTTAGATTTTGGCGGGGGTATCACTAGTGAGCATTAGCTCACAGATTTACTTGTTGTTGGAGTTGTGACTCTTTTTAATTCGGGAGAAAGTATTATGAAGTGAAATATTTTCAATACTTATGAAGATATTTAAATGACAATTAGTATGCTTATTCATCAGTACTACATCTACGCGACTACAAAGGGACATTAGTCATGATTTTTTTTTGAAGTTATGCCCCTTACTTTAATTTTGAATTTTGTTCAAATTGAAATACAATGTATTTATAGTTCTTCACATAGATGTTTAAATGAAAGTAGGTATGCCTATTCGTTGATACTATGTCTACTTTACTCTGAAAGGGCATTACTATGGATGAATGTTCTAGGAGTAATGCCCCTTTTATATTTTACAAATATGAATTGGTAATTATTGTTTGACTGAATTATATCCTTTCAAAAATTATGTCCTGTCTTGAAATTACTTTTGTTTAAAGATAAGCCTTGCCATGAACAAAACACCCGAAAAGTCGAGCGCGCTGTCCTTGGACTGCTCTTGTTTTAACTCTATTAAATAACTCGGTCCGCTACAGTGATACCTTACATCTGCTCAATCTATAAGCTGGTCCATAATTCTAACGCTTTTAAAATTAAGAGATCCGCTACAGTTAAACCTAGGTGTAAATGTTCGTCATTTAAATCTATTAGAATAGCCCGGTCCGCTACAGTGATACCTTACGTCTGCTCGTTCTGTAAGCTGGTCCGTAACTCTAATGCTCTTAAAATTAAGTGGTCCGCTACAGTTAAACCTAGGTGTAAATGTCCGTCATTTTAACTCTATTAAAATAACCCGGTCAGCTACAGTGATACCTTACATCTGCTTGATCTTTAACCTGGTCCGTAATTTTACACTATTAAAATTAAGTGGTCCGCTGCAGTGAAACCTCAGAGCAATAGTTTGTCAATAAAGTACGACTCTTCAGGGCTCATTCTGGGGTAAAATTTTAGGGAGAAGTGACTTCTCCCTCCAACTGAGTTAGGGAGAAGTGGTACCGTTCGCAAAAGAAGTTTCCGCGCGCATCCGATCTCAAAGTAACAGTTTATAACAGCCTTATAAACAGTTTGAAATACTTTTGTTTTACTCTACCACCAAATTTCATTGAATTATAACCTATTGATCACTTTACATTTGCTGATGTAGTTTTTTTCCAGTATATTGTTTTATATACGCTGGTCAAAGTAATAAATTATGTGACTAATTGTTATAAATTGTATCTTGAATTCATTTATTCTATTTGTACTATGCAAATGAAAGCATCTTTCAGTGACTTTGTGTCTTCATTAGCTAATAATTGTATTGAAATCATTTCAAAGATTAAAATGTAATTTTACCTAATAAAGTATTACAGTGTATCAGTATTCACTGCTACAGTGAAGTATTTATCAATACAAGAATATTAGTGATCATATTATGGATTTAATTATTTTTATTTCTGTACATATTTATTTTTGCTTAAATTTGATTTTTTTTTCACTCAAAAAATATAACGATCGGACCCGGGTACGAAAGTTATCGAGAACGAATGTTTCACGAGTCCATCGCCTTTTTTCAGATCAAACATATGATCTAATCAATTGTATACTTAAGAAATCATTATGAAATGAACGGGGTTTTAATTTCTGCATTTAATAGCCACAATATATCATTATATAGTGTACACTCGTAATATTCGACTAATAGTGAAAGTGCGGACCGGAAATTAGCTATCCGTTTCGTCCTCAATGTGTGACAAATGGAATTGTTTGTAAACTAATATTTGACTTCTTTGCTAATTAACTGATAAGCGTATCGATTAATGTGTGAACTGGTTACCATATTCACAAATAGCGAGCGCGTGGATAGTGTCCATGACGTAACAAATCTATTTTTAGTAACACCTTTTGTCATTTTTACTCGCCATCGAACGTACGTATTTTCCAACAAAGGTTCATTTTATATGTGTGGTTTTTAGACTAAACTTTAAATTAAACTTTTCTTCTTTCGATAAAGTAAGCGGCAAATGATTTTACGAGGGGAAAATGGTATGCTAGCATTGTTTTGGGGGACATGTGAAAATCTCGCTTCCGCAAGCCTTTACCCTTTCGCATGGCCGACTGCACATTGTATTGTTTAAGTTAGGGGTACGATTGGTGGGTCAAGCGTGCTATTTAATCCTCGCCGACGTGTCATAAACATATTAGTCACGGTCGTAAAACTGCCCAAGGCAACGTTCTACTGGGGCCTGCTAGATCATTACGCACTGTCGATCCTGATTGGCTAATCGACTTTCGATGTTGAGAAGCGACGCTCTGATTTGCTGTGGGTGTAAACTAGGCGGAGCGTAATCAATAATTGACGTCCACACGTTATTATTCAATCGCCGTAATCGGAAATACTCGGCGAAGTTGACTTCTCCTTTATGTTTTGATAGGGCGAAATGGTAACACACAAGGCGACATTATCGCCCGAATCGCCGTCGCGGCCGAGCCCTGCTCTTTATAATTAATGCAGTCTGACAAAAATAATCATATATTTTCTCGATCTATCAACTGGTCCGTTACTCTTACGCTCTTAAAATTTAGAGGTCCGCTACAGTTAAACCTTGGTGTACATGTCTGTCAGTTTTCCTCTTAAAATTACCTGGTCCACTACAGTGGTACCTCAGATCAATAGTCTGTCAATATAGTAAGAAACGTTCATAATTTAAACAGTCCGCTAAAATAATCTTACATCTGCTCAATCATAACCAGTCCGTAACTCTAACGCTCTTAAAATTTACTGGTCCGCTACAGTTAATCATAGTTAGAAAAGATCGTAAATTTAACTCTGTATAAGTAAGAATTAAAAGTCAATGTTAAACGATTATGTTTCTTTATTTATAAATTACGCTAAAAAGGACAAAAACGGTATCATTAAAATATTACTTTTGAATCTTATCAAATTTGTTTTCAAGTGATATAAAGTCTCTAACAGTTTAACTATATAATATTTATGTATACGCGTAACAATATGCAATGAAGCAATTTATAGTCGAAATCTGCAAGTTTATTTAAAAACAACTTGAAAGTGGTATTTATGTTTTTACATATGAATAAATATTAAATGTTTTCACAAAACTCTATCAATCGTATCTTTTGACCTATACCCCGACAGATTATTAACAAACTTCTTCAATACATTTATTATATAGGTATATATATATATGATCCGCATATTTGATATACTGTATCCATATACTAAACTGGTCCGCTGGTCTGTTGGACCGCTGGTCCACAAAATATACCTACCCTCAAATTTTATCACTCACAAGCTAATGTAGGCATTTTCTGACAAAGAAATGTATAATGCCTATTAATGGTTATATTGGCACTTTTTTAATCTCCCTTTTTTGGCTTTTATAAGAATTTTTTTAGAAAAATGAACAATTGTTTAAATTTTGCTGACAATGTGACTTATACTAGGTGTAAATTAACTATGTGAACATGGCACGTTATTGTACTTTTAATTTTGGACTCATCTTTTTATGGGGGGGGGGGACAGAAAAGTTCAAAATATTATGTAACTGTTTCATAGAATTTAATTCTTATGAAAATAAATTTGTTTTGTATCATTCATTGCTATTAGGAAAATAATCTATGCTTGTTTTTTTTAAATAAAACTATGATAAAAGGAAAACTTCTGAACAAGTTCATTATTATTTCCCTGTTTTTTGACAATTAGTCTCTTCTATTGTTAGATTGAGATGCCAAGTAAAAAACTTGGATTATATATAGTCATGTGATCTTCAGAATGTATATATCTGTTGTTTTTCACTGAAGTCTTGCAGTAGCCAAAACATTGAACTGATCAAATAGTGCATAAAATAACTTATACATTACAATGCCTGAAAATCTTCTTGTTAACCTTTAAATTGTATTTGTTTATTTGAATCCTAGCCGCGGCCGTGGCCTAGTGGCTAGCATGTCTGACCTGAATCCAGAGATCGCGGGTTCTAATCCATTCGCGGCAGGTCATACCCTATACATGAGATGTCGGCCTTGTGGTAGGGTAAGTTAGTACTGGTGATACTTTTTTATTGGTGATAGAAAAAGTGTCCAGGAAACCTATAGTAGGAAGAGCTGGCCGTTGTGTATATGACCTATATGTGTTGAATGCGACGTAAAAGAAACCCAACCAAACAAAATTTATTTGAATCCTCGGCACAAATATTTTTTTCCGATCTTCTAGATTATCTTTACATTCAATCTTAGTGCAAAGGAATTAATATAAGTAATCAATATTGAAGGGGCCAATTCAGAGTTTTAGGGGAAAGAAAGATGGTAGTTTCTATGCATTACATAATGTCATTTTAGTAGTGAGAAAAATCAGTGTAAATCATGTGCTTTTTATATGCCTGTTAGAAAAATGGGACATATTATGGTATGATGTTGTCTGTTTGGCAGTCTGTCTGTCTGTCTGGACAGCATATGGGTGTATAATGCCCCACACGCAGAGGAGCTCTTGTTTACTTTATTATTGACTGTTAAGATCACTTGACTGTAGAAGGGCTGTAACAATTTGATTCAATACATCAAAAATTAATTGAAAAGACGCCGCTTTGATTTTGATTCAGGAACTGCAATTTTGGTTTCGATACCAGCCTTTAAACTTGTCTATAAAAGTTTTAAGGAATTAACACTATTAGTTCATCTGAAAAACTATTTAAGCTCAATGAATGTTAGGGCTGTCGCAATATACCGGTATATTGCAATATGCAGCTGCGGCAATACGTACTGCTGTACGAATTTGATAAACCAGTACAGTCAAACCTGCCTTAGCGACCCTCTGTATAATGCGACTATCTGTCAATTCTGACCTAATTTGGTGTCTCCCGTGACATTTTCCTATAAATTAAACCTGTATATTACGATTCTCCGTCTAATGCGACTAGCAATCTATGAAATCGAGGCTGAAAATGCATCCGACTGTGTATTAAGACCTTGTCAAGGGAGAGTAGGACTTTTTCCAAAGCAGGACCTCCTAAGTGCCACAAAAACTTGATTAACACTTGACTTGTTAGGGCAACATGTATTTTATAGATTTTAAACATTAACCTTTGTGTTGGATACATTGTACTTCTGAAGAGCTTGTTAGATAAATGGTGTACAAAAAACTTGAGTTGTATTTGTACCCTGCGTATTGTGACCCTCTGTCTAATGTGACTTTTTGGCTAACTCCGAGTGAAGGTCACAATGCACAGGTTTGACTGTATTTAGCAATATTTTTAATTTCATTGAAAAATTCTTCCTTTTGCCTTATGTAGCTAAACCAGGCCTCTACATTAACTTATTTTTTTACTAGCCCGGTCGGGCTAGTAAATGCCCAAATCCACTAGCCCTGACCAATTTTTCACTAGCCCTGACCAAGGATCTTATTTATAGGGTCCTTGTCCTGACCATCCAATTTTTCCTGTCTCAATTATTACCGTCTAAATTGACAATACGTCTCATTTCATAGCAGTCATAGTATTTATTATGGTAAAATATTACTACCATGCATAAATATGCTAAATATGCATGAAGAACCTAATAAAAAAATTAAAATGAATGTATATTTTGATTTCTTCAATAAAATATCGGGGGTTACGAAATCAACTATCCGATTTTTCCGAGTCGTACATTTTCCAAGGTCCGGACCATTCTGTACACAAACGGTCTGACTGACCTCTGTACGGAGACGCCGCGCATCACGGGTAAAACTGTTTATTTACCTGAAAACACGCGGCAATGTTTACATTCTATCAATTTCCCCCTTCAAGTATACTGAACAAAAAGAGTATGAATTTTGTGTCTACTCAATAAAACTTGACTATCCAACTAACTAACCTCATTAAATTAAACTTTTATACCAGTAGTTAAACCTTCATCATAACGTGTTTACATCTGTCATTCTTTACACAGTAATTTGAAATCGAAACTAGGTTACACGGTTTAACTATGCACCTATACCTACAGAGGTTTAAAAGTAGAGGTGAAACGATTCAAAAATTTTCGATTCGATTCGATTTCGATTTTTCATCAAACGATTCAATTTTTCGATTCAATTCGATTTTCTACTGGAATTATATAGGACATAACAAAAAATAAATTATAAAAAGAATTAAGAAAGAGATACAACCCAAAGACAATAGAACATAAACATATATATTTAAGAACAGTGCATTTTTATCTGAGGGACCTCCCTCCCGGAAGACGAAAAATTCTAATTCTAATTCTTTAATAATACCCATTTTACAGGTATTAGAGCTTGAATAGTTAAAAACATTTTACTGCATTTTAGCATATATAAATGACAAATCGTATTATTTCCAACTTTTTAATGAAAAGTAATGCCCATGGACAAAATATTTTCTTTTGGTTCTGGCATGATTATACCCCCGCAAACGAAGTTTTCGGGGGTATACTGGAATCACCCTGGTGGTTGGTTGGTTGGTTGGTTGGTTGGTTTGTTGGTTGGTTGGTTGGTTGGTTGGTTGGTTGGATATGTGGTCTGTCCCAAAAAATTAATGCATTTGTAGTATGTTTATTTCTTAATGTACATGTATTAGAATAGAAGCTGTTATATACCATGATTTAATGGTGTATACAAAACTCATGTAACTATGGAAACATATCTCACTTGTTTAAAATATTTAATTGTGTTATATATTTTAAATCTAATTAGATAACTGTTTAGTTTGCTTTTTTTCTCAATAGATTTTTTTCTTATCTTATTTTATAGAATTTGCACAGGCGTTTACAGTTGATGTTTATATGCATGTTATATCAATTCCAATTCAAAATGGCCGACTTGCAGCCATCTTGAATTCTTTTTAATTTAGTTTAATTACTGTATGCTTATTTCTCAACAGATTTTTTCTTAACTAATTTAGATAGAATTTTGCGCAGGCGTTCACAGTTGATGTGTACATACACTTTAACTCAATTCCAACTAAATTCCAATTCAAAATGGCGGACTGACTGTCATCCTTTTTTCAAAATTAATACAGTCTTATATTGACTTATTACCATACATATTTTGAAAAGAAATTGCATACAAGGTCTCACTGATACAGTTGATCAGTATGACTATTCTTCATCAATTTATATTTAATATGGCTGACTGGCAGCCATTTTGAATTTTTATCTAAATTACTGTATAGTACGTGTATGTGTTTTTTTTTTACTCAATTTTAGCCAAATTTCGCTCCAAAGTCTTTATTGATGTAGTTGACTCGTACATGGATTTACTCTGGATACAAATTCATTATGGCAGACTGGCAGCCATTTTGACTTTGTTTAAATAACTGTATAGTAAGCTTATTTCATTACCAATTTCTTCTTGCTGAAGTCTGATTGATTTATTGATTGATTAATTGGATTTTACGGCTTATTAATGCAAAAAGGTCATATAACGCCGAAAACAATCGATGATACTATTACTTCAATAGATAATGAAGATTTTACGTCCTATATTTTATGATAAACATTTATTTCCTTCAGGTTTGGTTTTGTTTTGGTTTAACGGCGCACCAACAGAAAAAGGTCATATCGCACCGAAAGCAATCAATGACACTATTTATTAAAACGATATTAATGATGTAAAGCTCTATATCTTATTATATACATTTATTTCCTTCAAAAAGTTAAGTATCGCATATGATGGTACAGACTCAAAAAGTTCTTTAAGTGAGTTAACTTTAAAATGTTTGTCACGGATGTCTTTAAGATCCTGACAGTCAAGGAGAACGTGTTTGACATAGAAATGCTCATCACAGGGTTTACATTTAGGTGCTTCCTCTCTTGTGAGAAGGTATGAATGTGTTAATCTGGTATGACCAATTCTACATCGCGAAATCACTATTTGATCTCGGCGATTAGAAAATATGATGGTAAAGACTCAGTAAGTTCTTTAAGAGAGTTAACTTTAAAATGTTTGTCACGGATGTATTTAAGATCCTGGCAGTCAAGGTGCTTTCTTTCTTTTGAGAAGGTATGAATGTGTTAATATAGTATGACCAATTCTACATCTTGTACTAACTATTTATCTCATTGATTAGCAAATATTATTGACGAAGATGAATCAAGGGTTTATGGCTTTATGTCATGTAACTTATTGAATATAGCATTAATTCCACATTGTTTGCCATTTTGAATTGCTGAAGTCTATTATGTACTGCTATTTTTATCAAATTCTAATTTTTGAACTTTTTTTTTGATATATTGATATTTTATCAAATTCATAATGGCTGATTGGCAGCCATTCTGAGTTTTTCTTTTTAAAAAGCAAATGATTTGATAATTTTTGTACAGACTTTGAGAAAGTTAGCAATTGTTTAAGTTGATGTGCTTGGCATTTTCTTAAGTGGAATTCAAAATGGCTGACTGGCAGCCATGTTGAATTTTCTAATATCTTGTACAGCAAACATCTTTTTTTCTCACCTCATTTTGATAAAATTGTGCTGACAAATTCTTGTTGATGAAATTTTTATATGTATTATTCTTTTATGTATTTCAATGGACCAACTAATAGCCATCTTGATTTTTTCTGTAATGTTGAGAAGAAAACATCTTATTTCGTTATAGCTACATGAGATTTTAGATATTATTTTAACTTTACTACTGTGAAAATAATGATCGGTAATTTAAGCTTTCGTATGGGGTATTTGTGAAATTCTTGATACAAGATATTGTAAATACTAATTGTTTGATTTATATTGTGTACATTGCTGACTACCATTTTTACAATTGCCTTATTTTTTACTTGAATATCAAAAAATTACAAACACATTCTACATTTTGCTCATCTGGTTACAACATACTCATGATGAGTTTAAATGTAATCACTCTTTGTCTGTTGTTCCACTTTACATTCATAATGACCAAATGGTGTTCATTTTCATGGAAAAAATCATTTGAAATATGACAACTCTGTTCATTTTGCTTTTTCATATATCTATAGTGAATTACACTGTAATTTGCTGTTTATTTCCAATTTGATATTTGCATCCTATTCTTTTTACGGTTTTTATGCTTCTTACAACATTTACCCTTTTGGACTTCCACAATGTCGACTTGCTTTTATCTTGAAATGTTGCTGTTGCGGGGGTATTTTCGCCACTGGTGGCAGTTCTAGTTTAAAATAATTCTCATCACATCATAAACGTTAAATTAATTTTTATCAACTCTAGATCTATATTTATAACTTTCTTACACTAATGTTTATTTCAAAATCAAATTATTGTTGGGCTTAAATGAACGTATTAGTGAAAATATACAATTATCTTCGGACATTTTATAGAATTCATTTCCAATTTATAGTAAATAAAATCTAACCAACCACGTTTTGCCCGATTTTAATAGTTAAAAAAACAAAGAGGATTTTCCCGAAACTAAACGTAAATAACGTTAAAACAAACAATTAAGTTTACAGTTTATCTCTAAATTACTTTATCATGCTTGATTTAATTTTGTATCATAGGGAACGAAATCGCTTCAACCATTTCGGCGTTATGTCATTCATTTTCGCGACCCACACTAGATAGCAATTTCATATGAAACATCTTTTGTGATTAAAAGACTTATTGTTTTCAATGTTTTCATCTTGATTTAACAAATGATGCTTCAGGAAACGACGATGTGAAAAGTTTAATTTGTTTTTCTTAAGAAAAATCCCCCAATATTGCCGATCGTGTAAAACTAAATCGACTGGTTATATCTTGGTGGCCCCTTTATCACTATATTCTCTCTAGGTACCAGTCTTAGGTATATATGAATGATATCAAGCGTGTTAACTAACTCGACGACTCCATTATCGATTTTCTGTCAGCGAATTAATCTCCCAGCGTGTGACCGACAATAAGGTCTAATTGACATGTACGCGTAATTAACATGTATAATTGCAGTCTCACTTTTTATAACTCTTATCTGGATTAACAATCGGTCAATAAGGGTACACTATTTTAGTTTACTATAAAAATGCTTATTTTAACCGAAAAGGGGCGTTTCATTCAACTCACAAAACTACTGAAAAAGACAGTATTTCAAAAAAGAATCGAATCGAAAATGCCTCTTCCGAATCGAATCGAACCGAACCGAATCGAGCGTTAAAAATCGCGATTCTTTGTGAACCGCGATTAATCGTTTCACCTCTATTTAAAAGTACTTTGTATATATAGATTTATATTCCTGTAGCTATGAGTGATCATTTATTTTACATTTCAACAACGAGTTTGTCAAAAAACGAAAAAATCCAAAGATTTTGTCTTCATGCGCCGCACTTTATTCTGTTGCGTACCAAACGTCGAATTTTGAGTCGGTTGCGCGTCTTAGTATAGAGGTGATATCTTCACCTTCTATTTATAGAATGAGGTCCGGACAAGTCATTTTTCATTTTTTGTTAAAAATAAAACTATCTTTTAAAACGCCGTGAAAGTTATAAATAGATGTGCATAGTTACAATCGCCGAGCAAATGTGTCGCATAATCGGCTATAACATTACATTGCCGACAGTCTTTATTTTCCAAAATAAGTTGATCGTGTTAGTACATGTATAATTATGCTATGTGTATATGGGTGTGTGTCATATTAATTTCTTTGCCTTAATGTACGTAACTCAATGTCATGTACCCCGGGGAGTCTACATTTGTTTGCAGCAATTAAATCAATATTAATCCTTTGTTTGGCGATGAGCGTGCGTTGGCAATATTAAACGGATATTGATGTAAACAATTTAAGATGTGTGTAGGTATTTTTAACACTTAGTCGATGTTTGATAGCGTAACAATGCCATAATTGCAATGTCGCATTGTGTTATCAAAGAGTCCACTTTAATTTAATTGTTAATTACATGTAGAATTAAAACTTCAAACAAGCGTGACCCAATTTTTTTGTTGACTTAGTACGCTAAAAATGGCTGGTAATAAAAAATATCGGGGATCGCAGGAAATTGAATGTTCTTTATTAAAATATATTTTGACGCCCGCTAATTTATCATTTTATTTCGAGAAAGTTTAAACATTAATCTTGCCGTTCATATTTTTCTGAAGAAAAGAAACCCTACTTTCACCGAATTTACAAACGTATTTTATCGAACGTGTGTAAGGAAATCCCCGGACTAGTACGCCTCAAGACCGCTCGATTTAACACACACACCAGATTACTTTCAAATGCATTAGGATGCTCGTAAATAAAGCGTAAACAAGTTTTTGTAACCTTAAATTTGAGATTGGTTAACTGAAATCGGATTGATTTTTTGTGGTAATTAAAGTTTTGATTAAAATTAAGTAGCCCGGTTGGGCTACCTACGAGATAACTCCACCAGACCGGACCTAACTTGAACCAGTGAATGTCTGTCGGCTGCGCCTTAATGTCGAGCCCTGTAAACATCAGTTTTCCATGGTTCATTAGATTAAAGCTCAAGTTTAAAGAATTTATCAATCTGGATGCTTTCAGAATGTTCCCATAACTCTAAAAATGTCCAGTTTTTCCAGTCTGCTATAAGCACTATTCCTACAAAATTCTATAACATACTTTAATACTGAACTGTTGAATAAGTTATGACAGAAGTATTATGCAGACTTGTCTTTGGTATGCAAAGCAATATAAATCAAAGCGTTGAAGGCACTGAATTTGTTCGGGTTTAAAAAGTAAAATGAGATTTCCGGCTCCAACCACGTTAGTACATCAATAACAGTTCTGTGATAGGTAGAACAGCATTGCTACGGTTCATAACACTTCAAACAATCGACCTATAAATACATCAGATAAACTGGTCAGGCAGGCGAACACACTTTTGATGTGTGTTCAATCACAACAAGTAAAGGGGTCATTCTTAGAACAATGCAATTTTAACCGCTTTTAAGTCATCATTTATGCACATTTATTCTACTGCAGCTGTATGTAAAATAGATAAGTCCACTATTCAGACATCATTCAAAATCATTTACTACGATCTTTAAACTATTCCTACAGAACCATTCTATTACATAAGGTGATGTAACATCTCTGCTGAAAACTGGCACTATCGACAGGTCGTAACTGAATAGTTCATACCATTTTATTACATAATGGGACGTACTGAGACGCTTACCTCATAAGCTATTATACATACGCTTCAGTGAAAACTGATGAGCAAGTGTATTTCAGGAATTATTGCGCCTGTCATAGCAGACGATCATTTTGAATTGCTCTATACTTATATACTGAGGGACTACTCTGGATTTTGCACTCTTTCAAAATCGGAGAGGGTCTGAAATACGGTATATATATTTGTTCAGGTCTGACGTCGCGAACAAATAAAAATAAAAATAATCATGGTTGTAGTGCATTGCAATTAACCGCAATACACTTCTTGCATATTGTGACAGCCCTAATGAATGTATTGATTTGCATCTGGAATGAACTATACTATAATTCAATAAATCAATTCAAAAGAAATTAATAGAATCACATCGAATTGCTTGCTTTACAGGGTGTTTTGACCAACAGCTAATTAAATAAGAAAAGGAGAGAATCAAGTATTGTTTTTTTCTCAACTGTCAAAACATGAATAATTTCATGGTGAATGCGTTTGTTAATTTTGTTGTTGTAATACACCCATGATTTTCAGAGTGTGTATTATGAAAGAGTATACAGTAAAACTTGGATATAACATACTCGCTGGGCCAAAGAAAAAAAGGTATGTTATAACCAAGGTATGTTATATCCATATAGCATACTAAGTATGTTATATACAAAATATGAAAATTGGGCCAGGAAAAATGGTATGTTATAACCGAGTGTATGTTATAACCGAGTATGTTATAACCAAGTTCTACTGTAGCTTCTTATGCAGTATTATAAGTTTTAGTCAAGATAGTTTTAATGAAAACTAGGCCGCCAGTACAAAAACAATACATTCAGTCACCGTGAAATTATTCAAGCTTTGACAGTTGAGAAAAAACAGACAATAGCACATAAATTAACCATCACATTTCTTGTCTGAAAATGAGCCTTTGAGATGTTACTGTTTACTCTGAATCTTCTGTACAAATTATTTTTCTCATGACTCAGTTTTCTTTTGGACTTAATTTAGATCTATGCACTTAGGATTTAGAACTAATGGTAAACTTACAAGATCAATTTGAATTGTTTTGGGAGAGAAAAGTATCATGTATTAGGCACTATTTGATTGTCATTAAATTTTCTGTCTGGAAAGAGAAATTGGCCGGCGAAAAAAAAACAATTTTATCTTTTATGTTTTTAGTTGTAATTGTATGTGACAATGACTAAAGACCTCTGTTGTTTTGTCCAAGAAAAAGTGGTGATATCTGTCATTTTAGATTTCAAATTTTGTACTGGCAAATCTGTTTGAATAGATGAAAGAGAAATCTGATTTAAATTAGGTACTTGTACAAACTGAGTATAGCTAAATTTTTATTTCACTGGCATATACATTAACCCCTTGTATTTAAATACATACTACAGTACTTCTGTACTTATGATTGATAAAATAGTTATCCATATCTATGTAAATTAGCAGAATTAATGTATGCTCCACCAAGCGTTGAATGAAATTTTACTGGAGTTACATAAAATACATAAAACAAGAGAGTGAATTGCTGAAGTATTTTACCATTTTATTTGTCTATTTTTACAGGATCACCCTTGGAGGTCTGCTGCATGTCTAGCATATCACTTTGACTATGGTCAAACTTGAGACAGAAACATTGTAGATCAAATGTTTGTCCTTTGGTGACAAGATAGAAAGACATGTAAAGGTATATTTTTTCTTATTGTAGTTGTTTTAACTGATAGCTCATGAAACATTAGATTCTCCGCTGTTCTCCTACAACTCAACACATGGGGCCAGTTTTATAACCATATTGCTAAGTAGGGCTTTGTGCCATGTTACCCTTCTTACACCAAAAGGAAAAAGTATGTGATATCAAATAGAGAGTACCAGGGCACAAAGGGATACATAGTGATCGGCTTAGGCAACAGACCCAATGACAACTGGACTCTCAGTAATGATAACTGGATCTGTTAGTAAAGACAACTCAACATGTGAACATACATTCTCGTACCCCCAGGTTATTAACATTCTCAATCTAAGTATTGAGAATCCTACTAGACTCTGGGTACGAGAATGGTGAACATATCAACCCTTAGTATACAGTGTCTATTGTCATGTAATCTACAGCTACAACATATAAGGTTAACAAGGGAATGTTTTTCCCTAGGAATTCCCAGTTGATCTTGTAAATATTGATCATTAGCTAAAAATTCTGAGCACCAAAATTGAAAAGAGAGTAAACAAGGTTATTTGCAAAAATTAATTTTTTGCGACTAACTTGAAGATAAAAATTACAATTCATAGGTTAATATGGGCATTTTTTTAATTTGAAATCTAATAGTAATTTTATGCCTTATTTGAATCAGCTCTATTGTTTGGTTGCTGCAAAAATTTAATGAAAATTGAGTTTGTTTTCATTTAGAAGATCACATGACTATGTACACTGATGGAAAGGTCGCAAAAATTACAACTGTTGCTTATGAAGACAAAGATTAAAATGACAAGAAAAACTTGCTTGAGTCAAAATACCTTTACAGTTCAACAAATTCAATAAAACCTGTTAACTCTATTAATAAAATAATTTATAACAAGGGAGACCACTGTAGTATTATTAAAAACTAACTTAAACAGTCAGAATTATCTCCCTTATAAAACAAAACTAGATTTGACCCTGTTAGAATATTTTAGTTGTTTTTTTTGAGTTATTAAAATCATCTTTTAGTTCTCAATTGATTTTAAAAGTTGTTTTTTGCAGATTAAAAAATGTATAGTTTATTATTAAGATAAATTTAAATAACTATTTTATGATATTTTTTTAATTTAATTGTTATATTTAATTTTACTCTTTTGGAAATTCATTAATTAAAAAATCTTCTTTATTGAAACAATTGAGAAACTTCAAAGATTACTTGGAATAAAATGTGGTATTTCAGGTAGAGTTTCCATAATACAACACTATTATTCTAACTACAGTAATTTTTTCACAAAACTTGTATCTAATTTTAGTTGTTAGTATTTTCTCCTTGTCATTTACTAAAATTTTATAAACTATTATTTAGTGTCTAGAGAAATTAAAACTTACACAATTTCCATATCAAAGGGAGATAATTTCTCATCAAAAGTTAATTTTTATATTATGTTTATTTATATTATATTACAATTTTGAAAATTGAACTGTAAATACTTAGAATTGGAAACTATTGTTCAATTTTATTCAATTTTCAGTGGTGCATAAATTAACCCCTTTGATTTGAATATTCACTACAGTACTTCTGTACTTATGATTGATAAAATTATATTTAAATCAGTGGAAATACTTCTCAATGCAAGGTCACGTCGAGATGAACTTTGTATCGACCAATCAATGCATAGCTTTCATCTAGACGAAAACGCTATTAATCACATTTTGATTTCGTAATTTCTATGTTTAGACCAAGGTTTGCATGCCAATTTAACAGCGGTATTGTTCACAGTCTGCGATTGGGTGGCTCATTTCAAATTGCGTGATGTAGATGATGTAAACAAGTTACGTATCATAACAATTTCGTCATGAATATTATGACGAGAAAAGGTCGCCTGAACGTGACCTTGTTTGGAAAAGGCTAGATCAAAATTAGCGAGAACATTTTAGATAGGGTTAATCAGACTGAGAGAAAGTGTGTAACACTTCAGTTAAATTTTCTTGTTTGTATTTCAGATTGATATAAACAGAAGTACGGAAACATCAGGCATATCAAGCTGGTGAATGTAATACTATTGATCACTGCAGTAGAAGAATTTTGTCCATATAAGCTTGCCCTGCTGAAATTAAACAAGTCGTCTCGGACCTTTTGTCCTTGAGATGTTTGTTATCCATTTACGCGTGTCCTGTTGAAATTAAACAAGTCGTCTCGGACTTTTTGTCCTTGAGATGTTTGTTTTCCGTTTACGCGTGTCCTGTTGAAATTAAACAAGTCGTCTTGGACTGTTTGTTCTTGAGATGCTTGCTGTCCAGTTTCATGTACTTGATAAAATTTGGTCTGTTGATATTGAACAAATCGTCTCGGACTGTTTGTCCTTGAGTTGTTTGTTGCCCAAGTAAATTAAAAAAATGTGTTTTTGTTTTATTAATTAAAAAAGGATTTGTCCCCGAGCTATTTCGTACATATTAATTAACGTGTTACAAAAAATAAGGGACATATTTGTATACTATTTGATTCGTCCCCTAGCTATTTCGAACCCATATTTGTGGCTACACAAATATTTGGAGGCATATCCTTGTTTACATTTTGATGCGTCCCCGAAGAATTTCGAAGCCAAATTTTTCCCGGTAACGAAAATATTTGGGGCAAAAATTTATCCTAGTGTATAATGTATTCGTACCCCAACAATTTCGAAATAAAAAAATTGATTACGTAAATATTTGGAACAATTTTGAGTAACGAAAATTGCCTTGGGACGAATCTGTTAAATTGTAATTCGTCCCAAGGCAATTTCGAATATTCGGATTCGTCCCAAAACCATTTCGACCCCAGTTGTTTTTTTTGGTACGAAAGTATTAGGGGACGAATCTTTGTTTACATCTTCATTCGTCCCCAAACCATTTCGAACCAGGATTTTTCGGGTACGAAAATATTAGGGGACGAATATTCGGATTCGTACCCAAACCATATCGACCCAAGTTTTTTTTTGATACGAAAGTATTAGGGGACGAATCTTTGTTTACATCTTCATTCGTCCCCAAACCATTTCGACCCAAGTTGCTTTTTTTGGTACGAAAGTATTAGGGGACGAATCTTTGTTTACATCTTCATTCGTCCCCAAACCATTTCGACCCATGTTTTCTTCGGGTACGAAAATATTAGGGGACGAATCTTTGTTTACATCTTCATTCGTCCCCAAACAATTTCGACCCATGTTTTTTTCGGGTACGAAAATATTAGGGGACGAATCTTTGTTTACATCTTCATTCGTCCCCAAACCATATCGACCCAAGTTTTTTTTTGATACGAAAGTATTAGGGGACGAATCTTTGTTTACATCTTCATTCGTCCCCAAACCATTTCGACCCAAGTTGCTTTTTTTGGTACGAAAGTATTAGGGGACGAATCTTTGTTTACATCTTCATTCGTCCCCAAACCATTTCGACCCATGTTTTCTTCGGGTACGAAAATATTAGGGGACGAATCTTTGTTTACATCTTCATTCGTCCCCAAACAATTTCGACCCATGTTTTTTTCGGGTACGAAAATATTAGGGGACGAATCTTTGTTTACATCTTCATTCGTCCCCAAACCATTTCGACCCAAGTTGCTTTTTTGATACGAAAGTATTAGGGGACGAATCTTTGTTTACATCTTCATTCGTCCCCAAACCATTTCGACCCAAGTTGCTTTTTTGGTACGAAAGTATTAGGGGACGAATCTTTGTTTACATCTTCATTCGTCCCCAAACCATTTCGACCCATGTTTTCTTCGGGTACGAAAATATTAGGGGACGAATCTTTGTTTACATCTTCATTCGTCCCCAAACAATTTCGACCCAAGTTTTTTTTTGGTACGAATGTATTAGGGGACGAATCTTTGTTTACATCTTCATTCGTCCCCAAACCATTTCGACCCAAGTTGCTTTTTTGGTACGAAAATATTAGGGGACGAATCTTTGTTTACATCATCATTCGTCCCCAAACCATTTCGACCCAGGTTTTCTTGGGGTACGAAAATATTAGGGGACGAATCTTTGTTTACATCTTCTTTCGTCCCCAAACCATTTCGACCCAGGATTTTTTGGGTACGAAAATATTAGGGGACGAATATTCGGATTCGTCCCCAAACCATATCGACCCAAGTTTTTTTTTTGGTACGAAAGTATTAGGGGACGAATCTTTGTTTACATCTTTATTCGTCCCCAAACCACTTCGACCCAGGTTTTCTTTGGGTACGAAAATATTAGGGGACGAATCTTTGTTTACATCTTTATTCGTCCCCAAACCACTTCGACCCAGGTTTTCTTTGGGTACGAAAATATTAGGGGACGAATCTTTGTTTACATCTTCATTCGTCCCCAAACCATTTCGACCCAAGTTGCTTTTTTGGTACGAAAGTATTAGGGGACGAATCTTTGTTTACATCTTCATTCGTCCCCAAACCATTTCGACCCAGGATTTTTTGGGTACGAAAATATTAGGGGACGAATATTCGGATTCGTCCCCAAACCATATCGACCCAAGTTTTTTTTGGTACGAAAGTATTAGGGGACGAATCTTTGTTTACATCTTCATTCGTCCCCAAACCATTTCGAACCAGGTTTTCTTCGGGTACGAAAATATTAGGGGACGAATCTTTGTTTACATCTTCATTCGTCCCCAAACCATTTCGACCCAGGTTTTCTTCGGGTACGAAAATATTAGGGGACGAATCTTTGTTTACATCTTCATTCGTCCCCAAACCATTTCGACCCAGGTTTTCTTCGGGTACGAAAATATTAGGGGACGAATCTTTGTTTACATCTTCATTCGTCCCCAAACAATTTCGACCCAGGTTTTTTTCGGGTACGAAAATATCAGGGGACGAATATTCGGATTCGTACCCAAACCATTTCGACCCGAGTTTTTTTTTGGTACGAAAGTATTAGGGGACGAATCTTTGTTTACATCTTTATTCGTCCCCAAACCACTTCGACCCAGGTTTTCTTGGGGTACCCGAATATTAGGGGACGAATCTTTGTTTACATCTTCATTCGTCCCCAAACCATTTCGACCCAGGATTTTTTGGGTACGAAAATATTAGGAGACGAATATTCGGATTCGTCCCCAAACCATATCGACCCAAGTTTTTTTTTTGGTACGAAAGTATTAGGGGACGAATCTTTGTTTACATCTTCATTCGTCCCCAAACCATTTCGAACCAGGATTTTTCGGGTACGAAAATATTAGGGGACGAATATTCGGATTCGTACCCAAACCATATCGACCCAAGTTTTTTTTTGATACGAAAGTATTAGGGGACGAATCTTTGTTTACATCTTCATTCGTCCCCAAACCATTTCGACCCAAGTTGCTTTTTTGGTACGAAAGTATTAGGGGACGAATCTTTGTTTACATCTTCATTCGTCCCCAAACCATTTCGACCCATGTTTTCTTCGGGTACGAAAATATTAGGGGACGAATCTTTGTTTACATCTTCATTCGTCCCCAAACCATTTCCACCCAAGTTGCTTTTTTGGTACGAAAGTATTAGGGGACGAATCTTTGTTTACATCTTCATTCGTCCCCAAACCATTTCGACCCAGGATTTTTTGGGTACGAAAATATTAGGGGACGAATATTCGGATTCGTCCCCAAACCATATCGACTCAAGTTTTTTTTGGTACGAAAGTATTAGGGGACGAATCTTTGTTTACATCTTTATTCGTCCCCAAACCACTTCGACCCAGGTTTTCTTGGGGTACGAAAATATTAGGGGACGAATCTTTGTTTACATCTTCATTCGTCCCCAAACCATTTCGACCCAAGTTGCTTTTTTGGTACGAAAGTATTAGGGGACGAATCTTTGTTTACATCTTCATTCGTCCCCAAACCATTTCGACCCAAGTTGCTTTTTTGGTACGAAAGTATTAGGGGACGAATCTTTGTTTACATCTTCATTCGTCCCCAAACCATTTCGACCCATGTTTTCTTCGGGTACGAAAATATTAGGGGACGAATATTCGGATTCGTCCCCAAACCATATCGACCCAAGTTTTTTTTTGGTACGAAAGTATTAGGGGACGAATCTTTGTTTACATCTTTATTCGTCCCCAAACCACTTCGACCCGGGTTTTCTTGGGGTACGAAAATATTAGGGGACGAATCTTTGTTTACATCTTCTTTCGTCCCCAAACCATTTCGACCCAGGATTTTTTGGGTACGAAAATATTAGGGGACGAATATTCGGATTCGTCCCCAAACCATATCGACCCAAGTTTTTTTTTGGTACGAAAGTATTAGGGGACGAATCTTTGTTTACATCTTTATTCGTCCCCAAACCACTTCGACCCAGGTTTTCTTTGGGTACGAAAATATTAGGGGACGAATCTTTGTTTACATCTTCATTCGTCCCCAAACCATTTCGACCCAAGTTGCTTTTTTGGTACGAAAGTATTAGGGGACGAATCTTTGTTTACATCTTCATTCGTCCCCAAACCATTTCGACCCAGGATTTTTTGGGTACGAAAATATTAGGGGACGAATATTCGGATTCGTCCCCAAACCATATCGACCCAAGTTTTTTTTGGTACGAAAGTATTAGGGGACGAATCTTTGTTTACATCTTCATTCGTCCCCAAACCATTTCGAACCAGGTTTTCTTCGGGTACGAAAATATTAGGGGACGAATCTTTGTTTACATCTTCATTCGTCCCCAAACCATTTCGACCCAGGTTTTCTTCGGGTACGAAAATATTAGGGGACGAATCTTTGTTTACATCTTCATTCGTCCCCAAACCATTTCGACCCAGGTTTTCTTCGGGTACGAAAATATTAGGGGACGAATCTTTGTTTACATCTTCATTCGTCCCCAAACAATTTCGACCCAGGTTTTTTTCGGGTACGAAAATATCAGGGGACGAATATTCGGATTCGTACCCAAACCATTTCGACCCGAGTTTTTTTTTGGTACGAAAGTATTAGGGGACGAATCTTTGTTTACATCTTTATTCGTCCCCAAACCACTTCGACCCAGGTTTTCATGGGGTACCCGAATATTAGGGGACGAATCTTTGTTTACATCTTCATTCGTCCCCAAACCATTTCGACCCAGGTTTTCTTCGGGTACGAAAATATTAGGGGACGAATCTTTGTTTACATCTTCATTCGTCCCCAAACCATTTCGAACCAGGATTTTTCGGGTACGAAAATATTAGGGGACGAATCTTTGTTTACATCTTCATTCGTCCCCAAACCATTTCGACCCAGGTTTTCTTCGGGTACGAAAATATTAGGGGACGAATCTTTGTTTACATCTTCATTCGTCCCCAAACAATTTCGACCCAGGTTTTTTTCGGGTACGAAAATATCAGGGGACGAATATTCGGATTCGTACCCAAACCATTTCGACCCGAGTTTTTTTTTGGTACGAAAGTATTAGGGGACGAATCTTTGTTTACATCTTTATTCGTCCCCAAACCACTTCGACCCAGGTTTTCTTGGGGTACCCGAATATTAGGGGACGAATCTTTGTTTACATCTTCATTCGTCCCCAAACCATTTCGACCCAGGATTTTTTGGGTACGAAAATATTAGGAGACGAATATTCGGATTCGTCCCCAAACCATATCGACCCAAGTTTTTTTTTTGGTACGAAAGTATTAGGGGACGAATCTTTGTTTACATCTTCATTCGTCCCCAAACCATTTCGAACCAGGATTTTTCGGGTACGAAAATATTAGGGGACGAATATTCGGATTCGTACCCAAACCATATCGACCCAAGTTTTTTTTTGATACGAAAGTATTAGGGGACGAATCTTTGTTTACATCTTCATTCGTCCCCAAACCATTTCGACCCAAGTTGCTTTTTTGGTACGAAAGTATTAGGGGACGAATCTTTGTTTACATCTTCATTCGTCCCCAAACCATTTCGACCCATGTTTTCTTCGGGTACGAAAATATTAGGGGACGAATCTTTGTTTACATCTTCATTCGTCCCCAAACCATTTCCACCCAAGTTGCTTTTTTGGTACGAAAGTATTAGGGGACGAATCTTTGTTTACATCTTCATTCGTCCCCAAACCATTTCGACCCAGGATTTTTTGGGTACGAAAATATTAGGGGACGAATATTCGGATTCGTCCCCAAACCATATCGACTCAAGTTTTTTTTGGTACGAAAGTATTAGGGGACGAATCTTTGTTTACATCTTTATTCGTCCCCAAACCACTTCGACCCAGGTTTTCTTGGGGTACGAAAATATTAGGGGACGAATCTTTGTTTACATCTTCATTCGTCCCCAAACCATTTCGACCCAAGTTGCTTTTTTGGTACGAAAGTATTAGGGGACGAATCTTTGTTTACATCTTCATTCGTCCCCAAACCATTTCGACCCAAGTTGCTTTTTTGGTACGAAAGTATTAGGGGACGAATCTTTGTTTACATCTTCATTCGTCCCCAAACCATTTCGACCCATGTTTTCTTCGGGTACGAAAATATTAGGGGACGAATATTCGGATTCGTCCCCAAACCATATCGACCCAAGTTTTTTTTTGGTACGAAAGTATTAGGGGACGAATCTTTGTTTACATCTTTATTCGTCCCCAAACCACTTCGACCCGGGTTTTCTTGGGGTACGAAAATATTAGGGGACGAATCTTTGTTTACATCTTCTTTCGTCCCCAAACCATTTCGACCCAGGATTTTTTGGGTACGAAAATATTAGGGGACGAATATTCGGATTCGTCCCCAAACCATATCGACCCAAGTTTTTTTTTGGTACGAAAGTATTAGGGGACGAATCTTTGTTTACATCTTTATTCGTCCCCAAACCACTTCGACCCAGGTTTTCTTTGGGTACGAAAATATTAGGGGACGAATCTTTGTTTACATCTTCATTCGTCCCCAAACCATTTCGACCCAAGTTGCTTTTTTGGTACGAAAGTATTAGGGGACGAATCTTTGTTTACATCTTCATTCGTCCCCAAACCATTTCGACCCAGGATTTTTTGGGTACGAAAATATTAGGGGACGAATATTCGGATTCGTCCCCAAACCATATCGACCCAAGTTTTTTTTGGTACGAAAGTATTAGGGGACGAATCTTTGTTTACATCTTCATTCGTCCCCAAACCATTTCGAACCAGGTTTTCTTCGGGTACGAAAATATTAGGGGACGAATCTTTGTTTACATCTTCATTCGTCCCCAAACCATTTCGACCCAGGTTTTCTTCGGGTACGAAAATATTAGGGGACGAATCTTTGTTTACATCTTCATTCGTCCCCAAACCATTTCGACCCAGGTTTTCTTCGGGTACGAAAATATTAGGGGACGAATCTTTGTTTACATCTTCATTCGTCCCCAAACAATTTCGACCCAGGTTTTTTTCGGGTACAAAAATATCAGGGGACGAATATTCGGATTCGTACCCAAACCATTTCGACCCGAGTTTTTTTTTGGTACGAAAGTATTAGGGGACGAATCTTTGTTTACATCTTTATTCGTCCCCAAACCACTTCGACCCAGGTTTTCTTGGGGTACCCGAATATTAGGGGACGAATCTTTGTTTACATCTTCATTCGTCCCCAAACCATTTCGACCCAGGATTTTTTGGGTACGAAAATATTAGGAGACGAATATTCGGATTCGTCCCCAAACCATATCGACCCAAGTTTTTTTTTTGGTACGAAAGTATTAGGGGACGAATCTTTGTTTACATCTTCATTCGTCCCCAAACCATTTCGAACCAGGATTTTTCGGGTACGAAAATATTAGGGGACGAATATTCGGATTCGTACCCAAACCATATCGACCCAAGTTTTTTTTTGATACGAAAGTATTAGGGGACGAATCTTTGTTTACATCTTCATTCGTCCCCAAACCATTTCGACCCAAGTTGCTTTTTTGGTACGAAAGTATTAGGGGACGAATCTTTGTTTACATCTTCATTCGTCCCCAAACCATTTCGACCCATGTTTTCTTCGGGTACGAAAATATTAGGGGACGAATCTTTGTTTACATCTTCATTCGTCCCCAAACCATTTCCACCCAAGTTGCTTTTTTGGTACGAAAGTATTAGGGGACGAATCTTTGTTTACATCTTCATTCGTCCCCAAACCATTTCGACCCAGGATTTTTTGGGTACGAAAATATTAGGGGACGAATATTCGGATTCGTCCCCAAACCATATCGACTCAAGTTTTTTTTGGTACGAAAGTATTAGGGGACGAATCTTTGTTTACATCTTTATTCGTCCCCAAACCACTTCGACCCAGGTTTTCTTGGGGTACGAAAATATTAGGGGACGAATCTTTGTTTACATCTTCATTCGTCCCCAAACCATTTCGACCCAAGTTGCTTTTTTGGTACGAAAGTATTAGGGGACGAATCTTTGTTTACATCTTCATTCGTCCCCAAACCATTTCGACCCAAGTTGCTTTTTTGGTACGAAAGTATTAGGGGACGAATCTTTGTTTACATCTTCATTCGTCCCCAAACCATTTCGACCCATGTTTTCTTCGGGTACGAAAATATTAGGGGACGAATATTCGGATTCGTCCCCAAACCATATCGACCCAAGTTTTTTTTTGGTACGAAAGTATTAGGGGACGAATCTTTGTTTACATCTTTATTCGTCCCCAAACCACTTCGACCCGGGTTTTCTTGGGGTACGAAAATATTAGGGGACGAATCTTTGTTTACATCTTCTTTCGTCCCCAAACCATTTCGACCCAGGATTTTTTGGGTACGAAAATATTAGGGGACGAATATTCGGATTCGTCCCCAAACCATATCGACCCAAGTTTTTTTTTGGTACGAAAGTATTAGTGGACGAATCTTTGTTTACATCTTTATTCGTCCCCAAACCACTTCGACCCAGGTTTTCTTTGGGTACGAAAATATTAGGGGACGAATCTTTGTTTACATCTTCATTCGTCCCCAAACCATTTCGACCCAAGTTGCTTTTTTGGTACGAAAGTATTAGGGGACGAATCTTTGTTTACATCTTCATTCGTCCCCAAACCATTTCGACCCAGGATTTTTTGGGTACGAAAATATTAGGGGACGAATATTCGGATTCGTCCCCAAACCATATCGACCCAAGTTTTTTTTGGTACGAAAGTATTAGGGGACGAATCTTTGTTTACATCTTCATTCGTCCCCAAACCATTTCGAACCAGGTTTTCTTCGGGTACGAAAATATTAGGGGACGAATCTTTGTTTACATCTTCATTCGTCCCCAAACCATTTCGACCCAGGTTTTCTTGGGGTACGAAAATATTAGGGGACGAATCTTTGTTTACATCTTCATTCGTCCCCAAACCATTTCGACCCAGGATTTTTTGGGTACGAAAATATTAGGGGACGAATATTCGGATTCGTCCCCAAACCATATCGACCCAAGTTTTTTTTGGTACGAAAGTATTAGGGGACGAATCTTTGTTTACATCTTCATTCGTCCCCAAACCATTTCGAACCAGGTTTTCTTCGGGTACGAAAATATTAGGGGACGAATCTTTGTTTACATCTTCATTCGTCCCCAAACCATTTCGACCCAGGTTTTCTTGGGGTACGAAAATATTAGGGGACGAATCTTTGTTTACATCTTCATTCGTCCCCAAACCATTTCGACCCAGGTTTTCTTCGGGTACGAAAATATTAGGGGACGAATCTTTGTTTACATCTTCATTCGTCCCCAAACCATTTCGACCCAAGTTGCTTTTTTGGTACGAAAGTATTAGGGGACGAATCTTTGTTTACATCTTCATTCGTCCCCAAAACCATTTCGACCCAAGTTGCTTTTTTTGGTACGAAAGTGTTTTTTTCGGGTACGAAAATATTAGGGGACGAATAATCGGATTCGTACCCAAACCATTTCGACCCAAGTTTTTTTTTTGGTACGAATGTATTAGGGGACGAATCTTTGTTTACATCTTCATTCGTCCCCAAACCATTTCGACCCAGGTTTTCTTCGGGTACGAAAATATTAGGGGACGAATCTTTGTTTACATCTTCATTCGTCCCCAAACCATTTCGACCCAGGTTTTCTTGGGGTACGAAAATATTAGGGGACGAATCTTTGTTTACATCTTCATTCGTCCCCAAACCATTTCGACCCAAGTTGCTTTTTTGGTACGAAAGTATTAGGGGACGAATCTTTGTTTACATCTTCATTCGTCCCCAAAACCATTTCGACCCAAGTTGCTTTTTTTGGTACGAAAGTATTAGGGGACGAATCTTTGTTTACATCTACATTCGTCCCCAAACCATTTCGACCCATGTTTTTTTCGGGTACGAAAATATTAGGGGACGAATAATCGGATTCGTACCCAAACCATTTCGACCCAAGTTTTTTTTTTGGTACGAATGTATTAGGGGACGAATCTTTGTTTACATCTTCATTCGTCCCCAAACCATTTCGACCCAGGTTTTCTTCGGGTACGAAAATATTAGGGGACGAATCTTTGTTTACATCTTCATTCGTCCCCAAACCATTTCGACCCAGGTTTTCTTGGGGTACGAAAATATTAGGCGACGAATCTTTGTTTACATCTTCATTCGTACCCAAACCATTTCGACCCAAGTTGCTTTTTTGGTACGAAAGTATTAGGGGACGAATCTTTGTTTACATCTTCATTCGTCCCCAAACCATTTCGACCCAGGATTTTTTGGGTACGAAAATATTAGGGGACGAATATTCGGATTCGTCCCCAAACCATATCGACCCAAGTTTTTTTTGGTACAAAAGTATTAGGGGACGAATCTTTGTTTACATCTTCATTCGTCCCCAAACCATTTCGAACCAGGATTTTTCGGGTACGAAAATATTAGGAGACGAATCTTTGTTTACATCTTCATTCGTCCCCAAACCATTTCGACCCAGGTTTTCTTCGGGTACGAAAATATTAGGGGACGAATCTTTGTTTACATCTTCATTCGTCCCCAAACCATTTCGACCCAGGTTTTCTTGGGGTACGAAAATATTAGGGGACGAATCTTAGTTTACATCTTCATTCGTCCCCAAACCATTTCGACCCAAGTTGCTTTTTTGGTACGAAAGTATTAGGGGACGAATCTCTGTTTACATCTTCATTCGTCCCCAAACCATTTCGACCCAAGTTGCTTTTTTGGTACGAAAGTATTAGGGGACGAATCTTTGTTTACATCTTCATTCGTCCCCAAACCATTTCGACCCATGTTTTCTTCGGGTACGAAAATATTAGGGGACGAATATTCGGATTCGTCCCCAAACCATATCGACCCAAGTTTTTTTTTGGTACGAAAGTATTAGGGGACGAATCTTTGTTTACATCTTTATTCGTCCCCAAACCACTTCGACCCGGGTTTTCTTGGGGTACGAAAATATTAGGGGACGAATCTTTGTTTACATCTTCTTTCGTCCCCAAACCATTTCGACCCAGGATTTTTTGGGTACGAAAATATTAGGGGACGAATATTCGGATTCGTCCCCAAACCATATCGACCCAAGTTTTTTTTGGTACGAAAGTATTAGGGGACGAATCTTTGTTTACATCTTCATTCGTCCCCAAACCATTTCGACCCAAGTTGCTTTTTTGGGTACGAAAGTATTAGGGGACGAATCTTTGTTTACATCTTCATTCGTCCCCAAACCATTTCGACCCAAGTTTTTTTTTTGGTACGAAAATATTAGGGGACGAATATTCGGATTCGTCCCCAAACCATTTTGACCCAAGTTATTTTTTTTGGTACGAAAGTATTAGGGGACGAATCTTTGTTTACATCTTCATTCGTTCCCAAACCATTTCGACCCAGGTTTTCTTCGGGTACGAAAATATTAGGGGACGAATCTTTGTTTACATCTTCATTCGTCCCCAAACCATTTCGACCCAAGTTGCTTTTTTTGGTACGAAAGTATTAGGGGACGAATCTTTGTTTACATCTTCATTCGTTCCCAAACCATTTCGACCCAGGTTTTCTTCGGGTACGAAAATATTAGGGGACGAATCTTTGTTTACATCTTCATTCGTCCCCAAACCATTTCGACCCACGTTGCTTTTTTTGGTACGAAAGTATTAGGGGACGAATCTTTGTTTACATCTTCATTCGTCCCCAAACCATTTCGACCCATGTTTTTTTCGGGTACGAAAATATTAGGGGACGAATATTCGGATCCGTCCCCAAACCATTTCGACCCAAGTTTTTTTTTGGTACGAAAGTATTAGGGGACGAATCTTTGTTTACATCTTCATTCGTCCCCAAACCATTTCGACCCATGTTTTCTTCGGGTACGAAAATATTAGGGGACGAATCTTTGTTTACATCTTCATTCGTCCCCAAACCATTTCCACCCAAGTTGCTTTTTTTTAATCGAAAGTATTAGGGGACGAATCATTTTGTGAACCTAGGTACAGTTGTTGTTGAGTTATTGTCCGGACAAGTTTTACCTATTTTAAGTCCCAGTGACCTTGACCTTTGACCCTGGGGTCTCAAAATCAATAGGGAACCTCCACCCAAGGGCTATCCACACATAAAATTTGAGGAACCTAGGTACATCCTTTCTTGAGTTATCATCCAGACAAGCAATTGTCCACGGACAGGCGGACAGACTGACAGACGGACGGACGAGCGGCGCCATAACATAATACGACCCTTCGGGCGTATAAAAATACAAGAAAACTTAAAAAATATCTTTAATATATTTAATGCTGATAAAATTGACAAGACATGCATATCACATTTGCATCTGAACATTGATTCTTGTACATAATGATATACAAAACATTAAACATAGTGTATTAAAATATACTGGCCCATTTCAGGATACCTTATGACAAAATAATCATAAATCAAAAGTAGAAACATAACTAAAATGTTTAATACCGAGTCTTATAAATTCCAACAGATGAAAACTACACATAATACAATATAAGTGGACATTGCTGAGGAGATTTTATGCTTTAGCGCAATTGTTAACAACACCAGACACTTGACCACCTGCCCATGTTTTGCTAAACTATTGGCCAAATTTTATTGTTGAAAAATCCGTCTAAAAATACAGACAAAGCTAGTGAATTTTATTGCTATTGTATTGAAGTAAAAATACTAACATATGCATTTCTTGTATGAAAACAGTGGGATCTACTTGGGCTAAAAAATAAAAATACACATTAATAGTACATGTATGATTTTAATGAGTTTGGCTATATATGTAAATAGATAGTAATAAATATTTGATTTATCATGTACATTTGTATTTGATTAAAAATATACAATTTGTCCATAAAAGGTTAAAGATAAATCTGTTAAGTATAACATTCATTGACACTTGTTCCTGGAATGCATCATTTCACTGCCATCCTAATTATGCAACTGCCTAAATTCTTATATTGAGCAAGAGTCAAGCAATGTAGCTTGGTAAATGACTTTAACTTGGCATGAAAAAAGTTGTTCAGAGAAGAATGATAATGACACTTTTAATGTGTGAAAGACTTTGTATATTTTAGGCCTTATTTACATAAAAGCTAAATGTTTACTGATAAAATACCTGAGTCAGTAAAAAAATCTATTCTCATACTTAAAAATGTATTCATCACAATGTGAGATGGGACTTCACAAAAAATCTCATTGAGCTAAGGTTCAAATGCATAGTTAACAAGGAGATCATTTTAAACACAATAATAGTTGTTATCTTGATTTTTAGATAATTAATAAATAACATACAGTTGCCTATATTTTGTGGTAGAATAAAACACATGCGCAAGCTTTGATGTGCCAATATGAGTCCTTACCACAAAATGTTTACTAAGGATATCAAAATGAATGTATACCTTCTGTTCAAAGACAGAAAATAGAAAAACTCCTATGTTATTTCTTACGTATCAAATCTATGTCAATCTCATACAAAAATATAGAAAAATAAAATAATTTGACAGTTAAGTTTTAAAAAACAACCTTGGGGTAAATTAAAACAGCTGTGTATAATTTCAATATCAAAATATAGATGATGTAAAAACACCAATGTTAGAATTACAGATCAACAAATGAACAATGGAATACATTAACTATGATCAAATATACATGTATATTGGTTGTATTGGTCATAAAAATTGACATCATATGATGGTAAAATAAGGCATCATAAATTTATTAGTATACATGTACATGTATACTAATATTGTCAGATACATTTCCAATAGACTAGATGGAAAAAACCAACAATTTTGAGTGAATTAGATCTATTTTCAAAAAGAGTAAACAATGCCATACAATATTTAACAGTAAAAGTATAGAATACTTTCAAATGAATAATTTGCCAGACTTGGATCAAAATACACTACAAATGCCTCTATTTTATTCAAGGGATACAATTTAAGCACTCAATAGGATGTTCTAATCAAATAAGCATCTATTCATATAATTTTCAAGGCATTCAAGCTCATGTCTATATTTTATTCCCCAATAAAGCATACACACTTTCTTGAAGTAAATACTTGCTTCAAATTATTATAAGTACATGAAATATACAATTTTTATTAATTTATTTTGGAACAATCAAATTTATATTTATATTTATTCAGTTGATTGAATAACTTAAGTCAATATTAAGACAATATATATACAATTTGTATAAAAATATCAAAATAATTGTATAAAATATCAAGCAATAATTTGATCAACATGTTTGATATTCTTATAAAAAAATAGTTACAATTTTAATTCACAATGTTCAAGAGGTAGAAAATAAATATCTTTTTCAGGATCTTTATAATAGAAACAAATTGCTTTTAAGGCACATTATTAAAATAAATTGACAATTGTTACACAAAATAGTTCCATTTTAAAATTCGGGACTACTTTCTCTTTTAGGTCGGTCAAGAAAATATTCCTCCATTGGTTTCACTGCATGCTCTGTAATACAATCTGTAATAAAAAAAAAACCATGTTACATGATAAACTAGGGGCTACTGCACTTTACCGGTACGTAGTAATTCACCGGAAGTAGAAATATAACCCTTACCCTAACCCTAACCCTGTTTGAATAGAAAGGTAAGCGATTTTATTTTAATTTCATGATATTTTCTGTCTTTATCAGGGGCTGCCGCCCCCGAATCCCCGCTTTTAACGGTCACCGTCAGTACCAACTCAATGAAAAATGCAACATGACGCATGCGCAGTAGGCGTGTACCGGTAAAGTGCATTCTAGCCATAAACTATTAAAGCATTGCAATTTACATGCATATCAAAGTTTTGAACAATTTGAAATAAAGTAAGCTCAAATTTATATCAATTTATTTTAGTTTGATTTTACACTAATCAATTTTAGCTCAATTGTGAAACAAGTTCATACAACTTAGATTGATTACTTTAAAGTACACTTCCTGGAACCCTTGTTAGATAAATTACTAGCTCAAGGAAAAGGGAGGTTGGCTGCAGATTTGAATTGAACCAAGATGGAGCTGGCAATCCAATAGTTACCAGTTCAAGATATTTACCATATAGACAAAGTTAGTTCCCAAACACGTTAAAATAAACAAAGCCAATACCTCCTAAGCAGCTACCTAGTGAGACACTTTAAAATTAACAGAAAATAAAATCCATCCAAATTAATGACTTACCTAAAAGCCATGTAGTTTTGACACAAGTCAGTCCAGGATGATAGTCAGTTCCTATATAAACACTAGCTTTTTCTTTAACACCTATCACCTGTTAATTAGATAATAATAGAGTTTATTTCTAGATGCATTACATCTCTCTTACACAAGTTAACAGTTCAACAACAGATGTCAGTTATTCTAGTCACAGACCCAACAGCCAGGGACTTAGATTTCTACATCCAAACCTTTAGTCAGTACTAAGCACTAGGGATTAGACCATATGGCAATATATCGATACAATATTGATATGTCAGGCAAAAATATGTATTGTGGCCCAGCATGATATATTGTGATACGAGTTACGACCCTGACATTCCTAATCAGGGGAAGTCACTATATTTTCTGCATAAGACAGGTTTGTCGTATTCATTCAAGAGATATAATCTTCATGTCTATTTGTTAAACAATTCAGGTACAACTCAAACCGTGTACAACTCAACTCATGGGCATATAAACCCAAAGTTTGGACTACTCAACCGGCTGGTAGAGACAACTCAATCGATGAACAACCAATGATCATAAATAAAAGAAAGTGAATGTTTTGAATGTAACAATAACTATCCATATCGTATTGTAAATAATCGTATCGTCTCCTTTCGTATCATATGTATTATATCCTGGGATGATCGTATCGTTTCATCCCTGCTAAGCACATCTTGACAAGTGGCCGACAGATGACAAAATTATCAGCAGTACATAGGGTGAATGGCCAAAGAAAGTATGTCATGACCAAACTTCACAAATGGTTACATAGTTCTATTTGAACCACAGAAGCCCTATTTTAAACTCTAAATAAAGGAAACTTATCCTAAATGAAACACTAGAACAAGAATAAAGCACACAAACCTGACCACCACATAATTTAATCAATTGTACAAGATGAGGTCGAGATGGTCTTGATTTACCAGAGACATACATTGGTCCCATATTTCTAAATATAGATTGTTTATACAGTCCCTTACATCTCTCTTTTTCTAGACGAGCAACCTGAAATAGTTAATACATTCAAATAGGTTTGTTTTCTTTCTCAATTCGTAAAACAAGTTCTTACAACTTAGATAAATCACTCATAAGTTCACTTTCTGGTATCCCTACAACATGGTGGGTTTTGAATGGGATTCCACTTAATGTGTCGGTGGATACCCAAAGATTATTATCAGTCCAGAGTTAAAACTTCTTGGCTAAACCCTGCTCAAACATAAAACATGTCACTAAATATGCAGTCAAAGGACCAAATCTCTTGAGTCCTATAACCACCTTGGTTATAGGAAAATCATGCATTTTTATGATTTTTTAAGTCCCAACTGCTAAATTTGAAACATATACATTCGCTAAACTAAGACCATTCCATTATTAAGACCATCAATTATAATAGTTCAAATATACTAATATTTAATGTATAATAATACTACTATTATTCAAACCTTGCATGTAGGAAATGATGAAGTACATTCATAATCATGTTCATCTATCCACTTCCCATTTTCTAAAGATGATATTACCTGTAAGAATACAAGAAACTTTATTAACTTCAGTAAAAATTCTTATTTCAAAGATACATTGTCCCATCATTAATAAACTCCGTTATTACTATTAAAATGAAAACATGTTCAATGAATAAATCTGTAGTGCCTAATATTCAGCATTTTTAAAAAAGAAAAATTGTGAATTAAAAAACAATTTCTCCACTCTTTGGCACCTTGTACATACTAAGATTTCAATGGGCAAAATAGATCAACGAAAGTTCAGTGTAAATCTATTACTAACAGTTTAAAGTTAATTGAAATGAGCACCCAACATGACTACACAACATGACTACGACTACACAACCAAGCCTTACAAAAAACATCTAAAAAAGTATAAAAAACCCATACCCAATCTTTAGAAAGAAGCCAAGCACCTCTAGCTACACATCTGATAACATTTAATGTTCTACGTGGTTCTCCACAGATTACATGTGTTGTTGTTTCATTGACATTCTCAGCTATTATAAAACCTCCTAGTTTCTTTACTACAGAAATAACTATATCTTGTTCACTGTAACATATCAAAAATATAAGTTTATCTGAAAAACTGAACCTCAAGTCATAAAAATTGAGAAGACAATGTTCTCAAAGCTTAACTTTGCTCTCAAACTGTAGCCTATTCAATAGTGTAAGGCAAAAAAACCAATCCTACATTTAGGGCAAGTCAGGCACAAGTTAGGTAGAGTAGGCTTCAAATTGTTTATTTGTTTCTTATTACAACAGAGCCAACTAAGATTTTCAGTAGAAATCTCTTTTGTTTGTATTCCTGAAGGTAAAATATATTTAAATTGCTGAAAGCATAGGTAATGTCGTTTTTTGCAAAATAAATATGTAAAGATGTATCAAAAAAGAAACCTAGGGTTGACAAGATTTGCTAGGTAGGATGGGGTTGCCCAAAATACAGGATTTGTTAGGCCTAATATATATTGAAATACATCATAATATGAAAAACAGTGCATAAAATATGATAATACATGTACAACTTGCAAATAACTCATTTTTTTTCATGGCATTAAAACTGTACATGTATTTTAATAGCATAAAACTCAATCTAGTATATTGAAATTTTTTAAACAGTTTTTAAATATTACGATGTTTAAATATGTCTTTAAATATGTAATTGTGAACAACTAATAAGTAAATCAATAATTACAAGCCCATATCTAGACAGACAGGTTTTTACATTCTAGTCCTACAAGATAATTGATCTGAACATTGCTACAACATGTTAAAGTCTTATATACTTGACAAGTTGATATAACATAGAAAAGCATTAAATTTATCTCCTTTTTCTTGGATTGTACAAAAACCAGTGCTGACTAACTTTATACAGAGGCTGATTCCTTCTTAATAAATGCAGAGGGAAAAAATGATGAATATAATCTGCAGCGCCAAGCCCTGTTTCCAAAGTAAGAGATCTACAGAAAAATTCCCTAGATCACAACCACATAAATCCCTCCCTAACACGAAAATTACTATTTAAAACCTACCATGTATGTAGACTAGTCATAACAATTGATGGTCTAAAAAGCTTGGACCCACTTCTGAAACTCTTCATTTTTTTATTACATGTCTCATCCATAACACTGGCTCCAGTCTCTGATCTTTTACTTTCAGAACTTAAACTTTCACCAATTGATGTGAGTACAGATTTCTCCACAAGTTTTGATTTCTTACAATGTCTTTTTGATCCATTAAATTCATCAATACTCTTCCTTTGAGAAGTTAAAAATGACGGCATATTGGAATCATTGTAAGCCGCAGACATTGACAACGATAAAGTCGTCTCTCTAATTGAGCAAACTAAACTATTGTCTTTAGTAAGATTTAATTGAGTTGTGACATCCTGAATTTTAGCAATTGGGTCAGTAGAAGGAGCCCCTAAAGTTTTATCTTCACAATGAGTATCATTCACTAAAGTTTTTTGTACTTTTGTTTTTCGTCTACCTCTTCCTAGGGAATCCGACTCAGTAATATCATTAACATTGTCAGCTTCAGAGGTTTCCATTGTCTTTCTTTTCCTACCTCTAGTTTTACTCTCAATAGCTTTATTAACAGTTTCCAAAGTTTTATCAGAACTAACTGTATCAGAGTTATTATCATTTTTAACATTTTTCTTAATTCTAGGAGATTGTCTTCTTTTACCTTTTTTAGAAGTTTTATCAGTTGAAATTGAATCCTCTATTAAATTAGGTCTATCTATTTGTGAGCAAGTAGAAGGTTCAAGTAAAACAGAGGGCTGTTCATACATATCATTTATTGACAACAATTTCTTTTTCCTTGTGTTCCTACCCCTTGTTTTTTTAGTTTCCACTTTATCAATTTCATTACTGTCATTATGTTTTTCTTCCCCATCATTATTCAATTGATCTTCAGCATTGGTTGTTTCAGTCTCAGGTAATGACTTTCTTTTACCAATACTAGAAGAATTTCTTTTTTTCCTTGCTTTGAAACAATCATTTTGTTCAGAACCATCTTGTTTCTCAGGTATAACAACATCTGAAGTATTCACTACGCTAGAAGTTCTTTTGTTACTACTAGACCTTTGTCGTCCCTTTTTAGATTTTTTATCATTTTTCTCACTATTTGGTAAATCTGTATCATCATTATCACAACCAGTTTCACTTCTATTCAAGTCTGTGTTAGACTTACTAGGTTTAGGAATAGGGTCTTCTTCTTCCTCTATTGTTTCAGGAACTAAATCAAGCAAGTGACTTTCATCAAGTGCATCAACCGCTTGTTTAACAGACAAGCGTCTTGATGATCTCCTTCTTTTCTTTGGTTCACCATCAGATGCCTTATCTTCCTCAGCAGCCTTCTTATTAGATTTTGATTCAGAACCATCTAAGTCAGAATTTCTTGAGTTATTCTTATTACCTGTTCCTACTTCCTGATCCTCACGTTTTGATATTTTACCAGTTTTTCTATTTACTTTAACAGTGACATTTGCACAAGCTTTAATCTCTTGAGAGCTAGCTAAATTTTCATCAGAATCCATTCCAAAGACACTAGTTCTTTTAGAAGGACTATTAAGAGTTGCATTTATATCTTTAGCAATAGCTAGAATATCATTATTTACAGACGATTCACTTCTTATACTAGAATTAAACACTTCTTCTGGTTGTTCAGGGATATTTGATTCTGATTGGTGAGTGTGTTGATCATCATCAACATTATCATCATTATCATCATCATCCTTTTCACCATTATCACTATTATCATCAGCAGCAGATAAAATACTTGAGATATCAGTTGTAGATTGGTATGAACTTGATATGTTTTCATCGTCACTTATACTGACACCTAAAACAATACAAAAAGCTTAGAAAATTTTTATAATCATGGAATTACACAACAAACGAAAGTGATACAAGATAAATATTCCTAATATTTATTAATCATAATAAAACTCAACCAGATCAAATATATTTCAATTGCACTAACTGAATGGTCTGCTTGAAAACACATGTAAAGCAGACTATTTTGATGGCAGTAGTAATTGATTATTTAATTGTGCATCTACAGCCTAATGTAGACGTCTGCAACAAATGTTAATGAAAATTTGCTACAGTCAGCTACTTAACAAGGGGAAATCCCAGGTAAGAACTTGAGAACAAATCAAAAACACACAAGTCAACTACCATTGGTTTAGTCAGGATTGCTAACATGAAATTTAGAATTCAGCTGAAAGAGGTCAACCACTTCTTACAAACATATGATTTTTTGAAAATTTCCTTTTTGAGAAAGTATTTATATTTTTTTGTCAAAAGGTCCAATTTAATTCATTTTTCAAAGAGGTAAAATACATTTGCAGAGGATTAAGTCAACTGCTTAACAGAAGATTAGCAGCCTTGCTTAGTTTTCCAAAAATTTTAGCACAGAAAAATGATTAGATGCTTCATAGATTGCATAGCTTAATTTATTAATATTTGTAATACAAGTAAATGAGCATTGAAATCAACAATCCATTTTAATAGGCATTGAGATGGAGCATCCTTCAACATACAGTGTCATCCATAATTACTAGGGCTCTATATCTGTCATAGTGATCGATATGATATTTGTATCGATACAAAATGATCGATACTCCATATATCATGATATTTTAATAATAAATATATTTTTTATAAAACAGCAAAATAGTGTTGTTTTCTTCATTTATTTTAATTGTAGAAGCATCATACTACTAAATACACTGTCTTATTGATATTTTAAATGTTAAAGTCTGCCAGGATTTGCTCGAACAAATCCGAGTGACTACAGGTTCCAGAATTGATCTGTATTCTACATTCTGATTGTTGTTTCCTGGACTAATTAAAAATGAAAGTACATATAAAGGACATTTTACTGTAACAGGTTCTTCCCCTTGATTGAATAGAACAAAACATGACATAATTGATATAAGACATTTGCGTAAAGGAATATCATATTATGTATGGAGGCTGAATTACACCATGTCGCATTGTCCTGCGGGGTCCCACATAAAAAAAAAAGTACGACAAAATGGTCTTTTTGTCGTATTTTCCTCCAGCGGGGCGCCATGCAAAAACACAATCCTACGACAAATTAATTATTTGTCGTGTTTTCGCCTGATAGAGTGTATCTTTATTTGGCAATGCAAAATATCAACTGATTTGCAGACCATGAATTTTATTTTTATGACAGTCATTGATCGATATTTTGTTCGATATGGAAATGTTCAATCTGATATATCTATCGAACCTACAATACTGGTATTCGATATATATCGTTTACTGGTGTAAGGCCCTAATAATTACCTCTACACTTTTGTCGAGGTATGATTTTTAAAAATATTTTACAAATACTTGAGACTTTAAAAATAAATCTTTTGATACATGTACCTGTATAGCAATTACAATTGAACAAAGTATCATTACGCCCCTTTCAATGTGACATTCTGTTATATCTATTCTAATGTTTTGATACACATAAAATAACATTTTATAGTATAAATTTTGTTTTGTTTTTTGTTGGGTTTAACGACATAGCAACACATTGTATGGGTCATATAACGGCGGTCAGTCAACCTACTCACTCCACAGGGAAAGGCTAAATCCCTGGATTTAGCTGTTAACCAACTACTAAGTGCATACTTTCGTCAGTGACTGACAACTGCCCTACGTAATTAAAAATCGTTGGTAGGAGGGAGAATGGCCGTAGAAATAATTTCATGACCAAGCTCCATGAAAGTATGCCCTGCCCGGGAATCGAACCCACGACCCTTCGGTCAGTAGACTTGCCTGCTACCAACTGAGCTAGCTGGGTAGCTAATAGTATTAATGAAAACAAGCTTATGAACTTTATTTTGTGTAAAGGTAATTTTGGATGACACTGTATATTTCAAGTGGTGCCAACAAATTGAGCTAGCACAAACATGCAAAGGAATATATAAGTAGTAAAGATTGAAGGGATTTAAGATGTAAAATACTTAGATAGTGTTACCGTTAAATAATTTCTTCTGTAACAGTTTATAATTCAATTCTCTTTGGTCAAACTCATCTTCCACTTCACTGTTACTGTACAAACTTTCTCTTTCTGCTAATAAATATAGTAGTCCAAAGTTACAGGTTATTCTACAGCTCAGAAAAGGCCAAGGAGATAGAAGAAAAGGGGCAGGGCACATCAAAGGGTTGATGTTTCAAAGTAATTATTTTTGCATTGGAATGAGCTGCAACAAATCACTGCTTTACAATAAATGTTACCAAAGTGTATAAAGCAATATCTAACAGAATATGTCTAATAAATTTCTTTCTTTATTTGAATTTTACACTGTTAATTAATCTAAAACTTCCCATCAGGCTATGTACCACATCAGACTCACCAAACTGGCTTTATTATAAGGCTGCAACAAATCACAAATTCAATGCAAATGGATTTTTTTTATCAAATTTCATTTTTCAATGTGATCGAAAAAATAGTATACCTTATTCAAAATGTACATCAAATCATTTATTTGAGCTTAACCTTTTTACTATTAACAAAATAAAATAGTTACTGAAGCTTTCAAGTTACTTCAGAACAAGACCAATGAAGCAAATAAATTTTCATACTGAATGACATAACAATAAAGCAATAAAACAATCAGCAACCATCAAGCCTCAAAGAGGGTCATTGATACCTTATATGGAATTATCAGCACAGGGCTCAACAACAATTTTTAAAGTAAGTTGCCAGGTAGGACAACCAACTATATATTTCACTAGCTCAAGCAAAGTGTTCACTAGCTATAACAAGTTTCCTGAACCCAAATATAGGTTGTCAGGGGCAATCTGATGATCCTGCAGCATCATGATAGTGTTACATTACTCCAAGCTTTATAAGATTTTATGAAAGAGTTAAGATTAATCATTCCTCATGCACTAACCTGCTCTCTTTAGTCTTAATTGTTTCATTTTTTCTCTCATACTTGGTGGTGTCTCTGGGATAGTTAGTCTTATAGGTGTAAATACAGGTCCATCTTCCTACAATGTAAATAGTAAAATTAAAATTATCTAAAATAAATACAATGTAATTGTTATGGTAAAAAAGAGGGCCATAACGGTCCCTATTATCTAGACTGAAATACCACAGGCAGATGGGAAACAAGAGAAGTTCACTAGATACTAGAGATAACAATTTTTAAGCAATTTGGATATGCAAACATGGTGATGTGAATGCAAAACCAAATCACTTTCCTTCCAATAGTCAAGTTAGCAAGGACTTAGAATTGATGTAGAGGTCCTTTCAACAAAATAATACATCCCAAGTGTCTTAACTATAGCCTTTGTTATCACAACTTTTTTACTACAGGTACATAATACAAACTAACCCTGATCCCTAGAATTGGGTCAATTTCTAACCAAAAGCCACAATTTTACAACCTTCATGAAGAATCAGTAAGTTAAATTGAATGTCAATAACCTATGCAGGTTGTGAGGCATGGGAAATGTTGATTTAAAAAAAAATATTGTAAGAACAATCAAGATCATGAAAAGAACTGGCATCAGCACTACAGGTCAGACACAGGCAATACTGATGGCCTTGATATGGACATCACCCAGGAAAAGACCCTTGGGCATATGGAGAAATATAGAAAGAGATGATCTGTTGGTGTCTTATGCTCCTCCTAGAGTCAAGTGTAATAACAAAACAAGTAATTTCTTAGTTGGGTAACAAAACAATTAATTTCTTAGTTTGGTAACAAAACAAGTAATTTCTTAGTTGGATAACAAAACAAGTAATTTCATAGATGGGTAACAAAACAAGTAATTTTGTAGTTGAGTAACAAAACAAGTTATTTCTTAGTCGAATAACAAAACAAGTAATTTCTTAGTCGAATAACAAAACAAGTAATTTCTTAGTTGGGTAACAAAACAAGTAATTTCTTAGTTGGGTAACAAAACAAGTAATTTCTTAGTTGGGTAACAAAACAAGTAATTTCTTAGTTGGGTAACAAAACAAGTAATTTCTTAGTTGGGTAACAAAACAAGTAATTACATAGTTGAATGACAAAACAAATAATTTCTTAGTTGGGTAACAAAACAAGTAATTACATAGTTGAATGACAAAACAAGTAATTTCTTAGTTGGGTAACAAAACAAGTAATTACATAGTTGAATGACAAAACAAGTAATTTCTTAAATGGGTAACAAAACAAGTAATTATTTAAATGGGTAACAAAACAAGTAATTTCTTAGTTGGGTAACAAAACAAAATAAACATGATAATACCTGAGACTGTGGTTGAGTATCTTGTACTAATATATGACCAAGATAAGGACTATTAGATGGTGTACAGTCACCACCACGTAGATTGTTCATCATGTTCTCTTTCTTTCTTTTCCTAGCTACTCTTTTAGCACTATTGGCTAATTCTTCTTCAAAGTCCTTTGGTTGCATAGATTTTAGTTTCTATAAACAAATAATAGACATTTGAATCATGTAAAGCTAACACACATCCATGTGTGAAAGTTGAAAGTTATAAAAATACTGATAACCTACTTCCAAAATATTGTCATCTACAGATTTCATGTGTATTAAAATCACATGGAGTAATTTATCTTCAAAATACTGAAATCAGTTTAATACTGAAAACTTTCACTAATGCATATTTGATGATACAAAATATCTATCTGTATTAATATAATATGACTTCTTTTAGTACATGGGGATGGGGCCTTGAGCCTTGTTTCTTACAGAACATATGGAGAAATTTTATCACAATTGCATTGATAGGGGAACAAAAAATTCAAAGTAAACTCCTAATTTGGGGAAACTACATGATTTTAAGAAAATTTCAGAAGGGGCATGTAAACAGCCCCTGTTATGTAAGGAAATAAGCCTTGTATAAGAACCATTTCAATAGGACTAAAATTAAGACATTTGTACAATGGTTTGATGCCTTTATCAAAATACAACTTCCTAATGTCCAAGGCATTCTCATTATTGTTTGTTTGTTTGTAGGAGTTAACGCGGTGTCAACACAATTTAGGTCATTTTATGGCGACCAGCGCACCTAATCTAGCTTTCCTGGACCATTGTCTATAACCAGTACTTACCTAACCTACCCTTTCACAAGGCCAGAAACTTCTCCATATTATCTATTCAATGGAGGAAAATTGACATTATTGTCAAATTTTCATGGAAGGGTATAAACTCCCCGGGTGGGATTCGAACCCGCACCCCCTGGGGCAAGAGATTCCAAATCCCAGCACGCTACCAACTGCCCTATCGACTCGGTTTTCTCATTATTGTTTAAATATGTCTGTTTTGACACCTATATTATTAATGGTATAAGAATGTTACCTTAAGTTTAGTTTTCTTAAACATATTATTTGAGACTTCAGGTACATTGGCTGGATACATTCTTTCAGAAACATGTTCCTGGTTTAATTTACAGCTGAAACATAAAAACAAACATAAAAATAACAAAACATGAACAACTCAATGACAATTTTCATTTACAGCAAAATTATACAAGTATAATTTTGAACAGTAGCTTAATGAAATATCAGAACAACCGTCCTTACAAAAATCCACTCGCCTGAAGCCCTTGACTGTAGAGAATTGATTCATGACTAGTGAAAAGACTCATATATCATGTAATCTAGCAAGTTAATAACTTGGCAAATTGCTACAAAATATAACAAATTGGACTAGAGCTTCTAAAAAAATTTAAAGAAATGACTTGAATAAGAACTCAAGACTGGAGAATATTAAGTACAAATATATACAAGCATTTCCAAGCATCTAAATGTCATTAAGTACATTATATACTTTTTTTGTGTACTGAGACAAGTTAAATATTTTTGGCATAGCACGTGGCTTTTTTGACAATTTCAATATTCATCCTTATACCAGTGTGTAATACAAGCACAACATAGAGCAGAAAAAATCACTTAGGAGTTTTTTCCATTTTTTTTGCTGTTTTTACCAGTTTTTGTCAGTGGAAAGGAAAAAAACAATTTTTGCTGGCGAAATCGCAACCTTGCTGGAAATGTTTAGATCTCTTTAACATCTAGTAAGGTTTTAATTAAGTAACTAAGTATACCTTTCCTAGTAACAGACAACTACCCTTCTTGATATAGCAGTATAAGCCCTAACTAAGAGAAAGAATGGTAATAGAAAATATTTTAATTAGCACAAATTGCAATAGAATCTATGTAATTTGCTTTCCCATATTTAGGCTCAATTTCAAGAGCTTAATACTCAACTTTGAAGAAAACAGTACATGATGAACGATTCAAACTTAGTAAGTGCAACATTGATGTGATAAATATTCAGCAGTCACTGTCAAGGTAATGTAAACACTCAAAACACTTACTTTTCTACCCATAATACAGAGAGTAAATGTTTTCCTTTTTTCTTGGCTTTATTCTTGGTTCTTGTACTCCCCTCTTTAAAAATGACATGCGTAACATCATCAGTAAATTTGTCAACTACAGTAGCTCCAAGTTGTATAAGTACTTGTTTGACTGCATCACTTCTGTTGTCATTGGCTGAACGCACTTCAACGTAAGCTGTCACACCTAAATGATGATATAAAATTACTACAGCATATAAACAATTCTGGATATAATCCAATCTGATTAAAACCCGATAAAAAAAATTCCACTCGCCTACTTGCTAATTTAGATCTGACTGTTTTCAAACGAGGGTCACGTTCAGGTGACCTTTTATCATTATAATATTTATGATGAAATTGTTATGATCAGTAACTTATTTACATCGTCTACGTCATGCAATTTGAAATGAGCCATCCAATCACAGGCTGTGAATAAAACCGCTAGTAAATTAGCTTGCAAACCTTGGTCTAAAAATAGAAATAACGAAATCAAAATGTTAATAATAGTGTTTCGTCTATATGAAAGCTACACATTGATTGGTTGACATAAGGGATATCTCGACGTGACCCTCCATTGAGATCTCACAGATTCTGTACAACAACACTCTACAGGATATCTGTTTACGGAGATTGGGTAAAATCAGGTCTGTCAAAAAGAATTTCAGAATCAAAAGATGTGTCAATCATTTCTAATAATCTGTGGCCAGTTTTTTTAAGAAAATCACTAAGTTCTCTATAGCCCTTTGTCCTCTGGTACATTCCTTATGCTGAAAGTATAAGTATGTGATATCAAATTGAGGGTAACAGGGAGGAAAGTACTTGCTCAAGATATGCCTATAATACTGACCATTGGTCAAATTGAATTTGATCATACTTTTGCTTTTGATGAGAATCTCTATATAAAATGTTAAAACATATGGTACACTGTATTACATACTTCAACAAGAGCTGTCAGAGGAGACAGCATGCTAGACTTAGTAAGTATTTATCACAGGAGATGTGGTTGATGATAAGGAACATACATATTTTAAAATTTGAAAATATAACCTTAACAAATTTAAAGTAAATGAATAAACAAAAAAAAAATAAAGAAAATTTTAAGTTCATGGCGGACAATTTTGAAAAAAAATGTATAAGGAGTTATGAACCTTGTCACATGAGATGTGGTTGATAATAAGGAACATATATTTAAAGTTTGAAGTCAAAACCTAAAGAAATAAAACAGTTGCAGTAAAAACAAATTTAAAAAAAAAAAAATTTCTAAGTTCAAGGGGAGAAAATATTGAAAAAAAAATGTATTTGGACTTATGAACCTTGTCACATGAGATGTGGTTGATAGTAAGGAACATATATTTAAAGTTTGAAGTTAATATCTTAAGAAATAACAAAGATATAGAAGAAACTATCAAGAAAGTATTTTACTGCACAAAAACTTATATCTGTGCACAAAAACTTTAATCAGAAATGTGGACGGGGACGCCGAAGCCGGGGCGAGTAGAAGAGCTCTACATTACTACGTAAAGTTGAGCTAAAAACTGCTTATATTACAGCGCAATTTATTCTGTCTGCAACATTTTATTAACACAAATACAGTGAAATATACCTGAAATGAGCTAAATAGCTGAAGATTCTTATCCCTGAACAAATGTATATACACTAACCTTTAAGAACTCTGTTGTCAACAATTTGTGTGGGAAGTAAATCATCATTATCATCATCATATCTGTTCTCGCAATTTAACTGTAATCCTGAATCATCCATTAGTTCCTCCTACCCTATGTAAAATAAGATATATAAATAATTGTTTTATTGTATTGTCTAGGTTTCATTCTGTACATTTAACACTTGTGTAATAGCTATTACTCCATGACAACAAGCTACCAGCATCTATCTAATCAATGATATTTAATTTATTTAACTATCAATCTATGGTCTATTTTACTCTATTAATCATGCAATCTACAAATAGTATAAGTTTAAAAGTTATTATACTTCCCCCTAAGGCAAACTTTGTAACTGTTATACACCATATTGAAGATAGCCCGACCTTAAGTTAGGCATGTATAGGATTAATGTAAGACAACAGTCTCCAAGACTATTCTCCCTCGAGATGATCTGTCACAAGTCATATTTATCATTGGACTGTCTGTCCCCAAATTTTCTGACTACTCAAGTAAACTTAGTATGTGACACTTCGAAGACGACAGCGTCATATTGCCGTATTTTAAACCTCCGGTAAGTTTATAAGTAAATCCAAAATGGCACTTGTAATAACAATAGGATAAGTCACGTCGGTAAATATTTGTTTATTTCAAGTAATAATGAATATAAACAAGTGTTCCTATGTTTAATGTTGAAACATACGCATGTTATTAGACTTTCTTAACTCTAGCCAACCCTCACAGGGTTGTCTACAGTTACGGAACTTCTGTAACTCTAGAACCTGGGTCTAGAGTTATAGTATCCAGGACTAACCGTGGTTCGCGGTGTTAAGCGTTAAAAACAATTAAATGTCACTTAAAAAATTTAATGTCGTTGTTAACCTGCTTTATTGACACTATCATTTTATTTTGCACCAATATCAATCAATAATCCTGTCCGAAGTGCAAAAAAACGGTTGAAACACATAAAAATAAACTACAACTGTATAACGGCAGCCATCTTGAAAAAGGTACTTTAGATTCGCGAGCTGTGACGTCATTGAAATAAGGTCAATGAAAATTATTTTTTTGTGTCTCGTATCCCAGATTTTACGAAAAACATTGCAGACAAACGTTCTGGTTAAGTATTTTTTATGTTTTCGGTAAATAAATTGTTAATATCAAAGTCAACATATTTTGGAATAAGAAAAAGTGTGTAATTGTGTAATCTCAAACGAATTTTGCAAAAAAAACTATTTAAAACGCATTCTGTTTAAGTTAATAGATCGATACGGTAGCGTAAACCAAGTAGTAAACGTGACGTCAGGTTATAGCCTCGATTTCGAAATCTCGCGAGAGTATGAACATAAACAAAAATGGCCGCGAATCAAGGTTGGTCGCGAACTTAGGTACGTCGACGATACCATAACTCTAGCACTGCCTATTTTTATTGTCAAATTTTGATGTGACTGGGAGTAAATCATATCTAGAAGAAAATAATGGGGGGGGTGTAAAATTGTCAAGCTTGCTATAGGGTGTGGTCAAAACGTAGACGAATTGGTAATTTCAACACTTAAAATGAAATGTAACTGGGAACCTCTTTTCTGCTTCTGTCTTTTTCTGTTTAGGCACTTGCCAGGTCTATTTTCTTACTTTTACTATAATTTTTTCATATGTAACTTTACATTCTCTTTTCTTTGCGCACTATCAAAGAAATATAAAGTCTGACAGTTTGATAAAAATATGTAGATGTAGATGATTTCATAGACAAATTGATCAGCAACTTGAGGTTCAACATGTTCAAGTTCAACTAACTTAGAAGTTAGAAAAGTTAAAGTTAGACTAAAGTCGAAGTTACTTTTTTACGAAAGCGAAAATTTGGACTAAACTTAAAATGATCACTTTCAATGAATTGATTCTGGATCTGTCAGCTGTCTTTGTCTCATAGAGTTCAGTGTATTAAGTCTATTTGTTTGTTAAAAATCATCTTACAGTATTCGGCACTTCTGTATTTACTTTAAAAGTCCCGCAGTTTCCGCTTCCGTTTGGGTAAAGTCCAGTTTCCGGAACAGTGAAAAGACGGTTTTCGTTACTGGCACCTTATAAAGAGTCCTTTCTATAGAAAATCCCTGATTTTAATCAGCTTTCTTTAAAAAAGTCATTAAATCAAAAAATTAAAAAAAAAATTGGGAATCATATTTAACCAATGAAATAATTAACATTCAAGTGTCATAAGTCAATTGGTTACTAGGACAATACTTACAGTCTACAGAGATACAAATACATGTACGTTTTATTTGGTTATCATCATGTACATATTGTTCAATCAATGAGTTCCAAGTAAGACTACTAATCAAACCAAGGACCCTATTTATACACATGTATACATATAAGGTCCTTGATGATATAATTAGTTTGAATATAACATTAAAACAATAATTAAAGTTAGAATCTATTCATGTACATGCATTTTCAGCAGTTTAACAATATAAGAAAAAAGCAATTGATTTAACAATAATATATCTATAGCCTATACATCTTAGATTAATAACCGATGTATGATGTAATTAACGAAACCTTAAAGCCTCATTATCAGAAGTAACATTGTTTTTGACTGCAATTAAAATAGACATTTATCTATTTTAAACACATTAATTGAATAATATTTTTTAATGAAATGCAAATATTGCTTAAAATGTTCATGTTATTTATTGCTTTTCAAAGTGAAAGTAGATCAAAACCAAAAGTAGAAATTGCTTGTCAATAGTTTTGATCGCGATATGTTCAAGATGAAGTCTTGTTATAGAAAACAAACTGCTCCAAACTACACAATTAAGCTCGAAAACTATTTTGGATCAATTATATTGATCATTACAGTATAATTGAATATAGTGTGCTCTAAAAATACCCTCCTTTTTTAGAAATGAACACTTTATCAAATTTAGAAAGCAGGGCGTTTTAACAGTTACAGTGTCTCGAATGCATGTCATATTCTGATAACTTCATGTTTGTAAAAAAGTTTTCAAGTCTAATGTTAATGAAAATAAATCTTCATATAGTGGCTTTAAAATTAAAGATATGATACTTGAAAAAGCTATACAATGTATATAATATATGTGTGTCGCCGGTCCGCAGTACGCACTGAAAATATTTTATCCAAATTCGAAAAACTCGGATATGATCCTCAGCAAAAAAGTTTGTTTTGATAAACTCAAGAGCGCTCGAATAGATAAAGTATCTGATAAAATCAGTCCATTCGGTACTGATTTTTACGGAACTTGTTTGTTTTCGTACCATGGAACTTTCGATCTAAACTAGGGCCAATTAATTTAAGCAACGGTCTTAAGCTACGGGCATTTTCATGTCGTTTGTATACGTGAAAATATATAATTGATAATTATATAACCTAGGTATCGACTTGTTTAGGTCATGTAATATCGGAATTTGTGAAGCGTCCGCGTGCGTGAGGGTTTAAAAACAGACTCATTTGTTAGTGAATTTTTCTTAAGGTGGGTCGGTACCTTACTTGGAGATAAAAACGAAAAAAATAGTTCGCGCTATAAACAGGCATGCAAGTACAATAAACCCACATATTTAAAGTATTGAATGTCCGATGCCAATGATAATTATACTAAAATGTTCCTGAAATGTTGTTGCATACAATTAATTTGTTCCGATTTTCTAAATGTCACGTAAGTCGTAAAGATTGTACATTTTATCACTGAATTCAGGGTTTTCACGTCTAAAAGATTTTACCAATTGCCGAGTTATAACGTTTATTTTCATATCAACGCAGAACGGTGGTCAAAATCTTATCGTGGTTTTTGAAAGGTACACACTTTTTGTGTTCTTTTAATGAAATAAAAAGTAAAGTAAACGTTATCAGTTTTTCACAATATCGCATTCAAAGTAAAATTAACTTCATAACAACAACGTTAATATTACGTTGCGCTGACGTTGTGATTAAAACATTTGTTGCAAAAATAAGAAGAAGCGGACTTTGGTTGACTTATGTTGAATTAATTTTGAACAGATCAGATGCTAAGTGTTACAAGAACTTAATTAAGAACAGGAAAGAAACATCAAACTTTAATTTACAATAAAATTACATGAATAACGCAAAATCTCAACGTCAGCGCAATGTAATATTAACGTCGTTTTTATTTCAGAAACATTTTGGTATAATTAACTCTAAATACAATATATACAATTCTGAACCGTACTAAATTGTATATACCGTATAAAACTAGTTATGCAATATACTAAGTGTCTATACAATAAACAAGTAGATACCTAGGTTATATAATTACCACTTATTTATTTTCACGTATTCAAACGACATGAAAATGCCCGTGAGAACGTTGCTTAAATTAATGGGTCCTAGTTTAGGTCGAATGTTCCATGGTACGAAAACAAACGATTATTTTTAAGTTCCGTAAAAATCAGCACCGAACGGATTGATTTTATCAGATACTTTTTCTATTCGACCGCTTTTGAGTTTATCAAAACGATTTTTTTGCTGACGATCATATCCGAGTTTTTCGAATTTGGATAAAATAATTTCAGTGCGTACTGCGGACCGGCGACACTCCCCTCGACTTTAAATATTTGCCTTTGGTCCTTGGCCTGTTAATGAAAATAGTATTCCAAACACTTTATATAATCAAAGTACTGAAAGTACTGTTGGAAGGAATTTTTGAACGATTTTAGGAGTTCAAAGTCACTATTTCGATATCCATCATCATCTCTTTATCATTCATAATCGAATGTGTTTCATATTTCATTTTACATGCATATTATGCTACTGATCGAGAAGTTGTATGTTTTGATTCGTGGGCAGGGCATACTTTCGTGGAGCTATGCCATGAAATAATTTCTATGGTCATTCTCCCTCCTACCACTGATTCTAAATCATTTTAATACGGCAGTGTTCAGTCACTGAATTGCATCTAGTAGTAATCCAGAGGTTGAGTCTTTTCAGGAACAGTGATAGGTGGATTGCTGGTCACGATGTAACCTAAACAATGTGTTGCCATTGAGTAAAGGCCACAACAAATTGATCACATGTTCTATGTATTTTGTTTCAAAGAATGGAGCTATAGAGCAAATAAATTCTTTTTCCATATTTTGAATTTTGAGAATCCAGCGAAAGCGAAGAATAAATTTGTGCAGTTTCTAAGACATTTATTTACCATAAGTTAAAAAGAGCAGAAAAAGTATGGACTTTCTTATATAACATATAACCATATATCTATAGACTATAGTGTAATCACGTAATAAGTATTTCTATGCTATATAAAGCAAGTTAACAATTACTCCAGATGAAAATTCAATTGAATTTAAAACTAGTTAGAAGTAGGGTAGAAGAGGTTTACACCTTCATGAGTTCATACGGAAATATAACTTCATTTGTCTTTGGTATTACTTTTGTTAATACTAGATAACTATGAAGCACAGATTACCAATTAACAGAAACACACTAATCTTATAATGGACCAACCCGGTTCACTTTTTGTGTATACAATGTAATTAGATTTTGGTAAGTTATGCTAATGTCTAATAATACCACAAGAATTAAATCAAGCCTAATATGTTATTTTGGGACATCAAAATTGTAGGAATGTAAATTTTTCTCCCTGTTCTACCTGCTCTCTATGGATCAATCTTCATATTTTACACTATGACGTCACGTATGACGTCACACATCAAGATAAGGTGTGTAGAGAGAGTAAATGTTCAGTTTACGGTCTAAGACAGAGTGCAGTTATAATATTTTTGAACAATGGATTGTGTCATTGTAATTTCTAATGCCGTATGTTAGCAAGAATACATTACTGCTTAAGAAATAACTTACAGTGGTCTATATTTTGTTGTCTAATAAAATATAGGCACGAGTTGTGATGCGCGTATGATTAAATCACGAGTGCTTTAGCACGAGTGATTTAATAAGCGCATCAAACGAGTGCCTATATTTTATTAGACAACAAAATATAGACAACTGTAAGTTATTTCGATTCTAACATTGTAAAATACATCCGTAAAAACGATATATTTATAGAACTATTTTTAACTGTCAGAAACGTCATGCAGTTGAAATCCACCCCAGTGCAAAGACCGAAAATAGCATTTATTTACACAATTCTCACAGATAGGTGATTCTTATTCCGAACAAAAAATATTAAAATCTTAATTATAGAATAGAAACCAAATTGTAAAAGTCAACCCTAATAAACTCGGGCGCCATTTTCGGCTTTGCGCATTTAACGTAGGGAGTAAAATTTCAACAGCCGTCACGAGCTATATTTTGTTGAATAATAAAGCATAGATGACGTCACATTAAATAAAGAGTGTAAACGCACGTGCCTATGTTAGAATTTACCGTAACAGTGAAATTTGCTGATTTATTTTGCTATTTAGAATTCAAATTCTAATTTTTAGTTCAATTTCTACTTGGTCTAGTGTAAAAACTTCTGATTTTCCAAAATTTATGATGCGTTCATTTCAAGGTGCGGACGCATTTTTTCAAAGGTACGAGTTGCAGTCTATAAAAAAACATTTAAGAAATTCGCTTCGCGCTGTCACTAAACCTCTACGGACACCCATCCAAAGATTAACCTTACATTTTGTTGCTTAACTTCGATAAATGTCCAGCGCTTTACGATCTCAAAGTAAACTCCTGCTGTGATAGCCGCTCGTTAAAATTGTATATATATACAAGCGTGTGGTATATGAGTCAAAATATATTTTTGCAACAAAACTGGCATATCAAATCCAAAAATATAAAGTATGTTTGAGAGTGACTTGGGGTATGTTTTTTGTTAGATTGAAGCATACTCTTAACAACCCATGTAAAAATGACCAACATTTCGACCTGTTTCGGGAAAAAAATATTATAATCCCTGACCTTGGTTTCATCATTTCCTTCATGTAACGAATTTTTATATTTCCATGTCTGGCTTATGGTTACACCTATTCACTTAATTTCTGTTGCAGAACTTCAATTAAGATACGTTTTGATTTTAGGTTTTATTGTTTATTGTAATACGATGACTGTTTGCTGTGGACTTGCGTGTACGCACTGAAGGGGTAAACACGGCATTTTACCAGTCTTATTTGTTTTACTGTAAAAATAAAAAGCATCAGAATGGTTTTCTCTGTAGTTGTTTTCATAAAATCGGTTTATCCCTTTAAATTCACCACTTATCATAAGTGCTGTCAGAACTGTGAAGAAAATAAAACGTTCCGACATGACTCGTTACACTACTGAATGATACGTTACATCAGAGAACATTTTTTGTTACAGGAAGGAGTTAATTACTGAAATTCGTTTAAAATTTTAAGAACCAATGAACAATGAATAAAGACATAATAAAGAAATGAAAGATTAACATTTAAAAAGTTGTCTAGTGAGTGTTTTATACTTCAGATAAAAGTTATTCGAGTTAGGTAAAAACTTAATATATTTCTTTGTTACATGAAAGAATATGTTCTGTTACAGTTAGGAAAATTGAAAATAAAACTTGATATTGCTGACTGAAAACTACTTCAGCCACGCATTATTGAACTATCAGTATGATAAACACAGACAGGTTTCAATATTGAATGCTTTATTCTTCAGATAAAAGTTAATGAGTAAGGTCAATGCTTAAAATATTTATTTGTTACATGAAAGAATGATGACTGTTACAGTCAGGAAAGTTGATAATAAAACTTAATATTGCAGACTGAAAACAATTTAAGTAACACAGTACTGTACTATCAATGTGTAGACATAGAAGCATTTTGATATTTACAACCAAGGCCAATCTAATCTCTACGTTGAATGTTTTGTCTTAAACTATTATGATAGATTGTTTCGCCACTGAACAATATATGGTGACCAACACCATAAACTAACACTCAATGATAACAAAAGGAAAATGGCTAACATTTTCAGCCTTAAAAATAAATGAACTAAATGTTCAATATTTCTGAAGTTTAATGATATCTAGTCTTTTACGTAGAGTCTAGATGCCAACAGACGCCCATGTTCATTCTCAAGAATAAATCCCCCATGAACTACCATGAAGAAAATACTTATTCTTTTTCTGGGATTTGTTTTTAAAGCAAGCTAGTGAAATGATTTCACTCGCATCTAACTACATTTTGTCTTGAGATGTTCTATGCCAGACTCTACAAAAAGACAAAATCAGTTGGCATGTACACACTTCAAATAGACGAAACTCGATCGTCAACCAGATGCTACAAGTAGAAATATCGGATGGCATATGCACTCAATAAATAGACAAAATAGGTTGGTTTCTTTACAAATAGACACAAACGTTTGACTTTTAGACATTACTAATAGACAAAATGGGTTGTAATCAAGACTCTTCAAAACTTAAAATACAGATTCTACAAAGAAACCAATATAGGTTGGCATCTAGACTCAACAAATAGACAAAGTCGGTTGCTATCTGGACTCTATAAATACTCATAAATCGGTTGGCATCTACACTCTACAAATAGACAATATTCGGTTGACATTTGCACTCTATAAATACAAAATAGACTATAGCTGGAATTCAAATATTTGGGATTTCCCCACCGGTACAAACAAACTTTCACTGTGACAATAAAAACACGTGTAAAAAGATCAAAAGGATTTAATCCATTGTTTGTGCTGTTTAGCAATAATGTCTAAAAAAAACATAGTTGTACCGCCTGTGCATGGACGGAAAAAAACATAAATTTAAATCCTGGTTAGGTCTATTAGTTGGCATATGCACTCTACAATTAAACAAAAATCGGTTGACATCGAGACAATACAACTTGACAAACATAATTAAGTATCTTGACTCAACAAACAGACAAAACCAGTTGGCATCTTGCCTCTACATTTCTGCAGACAAAATTCGGTTATCACTTGAAATCTACAAATTGGCAAAAATTGATTGGCATCATCCGATTGACAAAAATAAGTTGACATCTAGATTCTACAAATATACAAATAAGGTTGGCATCTACACTCAACAAAAAGAAAAATTGTTTGGTATCTGGACTCTTATATTTGACGAAATTCGATTGTCATCTACTTTCAACAAATAGACGAATTCGGTTTGCATCTAGACTCTACGTATAAACCGCAATCAGTTGGTATCTAGCCTGTACAATTAGACCAAACGATGTTGACATCTACACGCTACAAATAGATAAAATCGGTTGGCATCTAGACTAAAAAATAGACAAATGAAGATTGCATCTAGACTAATCAAATATACGAGTTCATTTGGTATTTGGACTTTTCAAATAGACACACTCAGTTAGCATCTAGACCCAATAAATAGACAACTTTGGTCTGCATCTAGCCTCAACAAATCGACAAATTCTCTTTGCATCTAAAATCAACAAAAAGACAAGTTGGTTTGGCTTCTAGACTCAACGTATAGACCGAAATCGGTTGCTATCTAACCTGTACGTAAAGACCAAAAGAGGTTGACATCTAATCTCTACAAATTGATAAAATCGGTAGGCATCTAGATTAAACATCAACTTATATCGGCTGGCATCAAGACTTAACAAATAGACGAAAATCGGTTTATATGGACCAAATTCGAGTGCATTTTGAGATTTACAAATCGATCAAAATCGGAAAGCATCTAGATTACACAAATGAACGTAGATCGGAATCGGATCCAGAATCTGCAAGTGGGCCAAAATTGATAAGCAAATAGGCTCTTTAAATCGATAAAAATAGATTGGCGTCAAGACTCCTTATATTTACAAAAAATCGGTAGGCATCCAGACTCTAAAATGAATACAAATCAGTTTGTCTTAGGACCCAACAGATAAAACCATAATCGGTTGGCATCCGAACTCTAAAAATCGTCTAAAGTCAGTTGGCAAATAGACTCCACGAGTCGAGCTAATTAGGTTGGCATCCAGAATCCACAAATCGACAAAAATCGGTTTTTATCCATACTCATCGTCCAAACTCCTTTGATAGCAAACCTTCTCACATAAACCAAAGTCTGTGGGTATCTCTAGACGGCACAAAACAACCAAAATCGGTAAGGATCCGACGCCTACAAGTGGATTAAAATTGGTTAGCATATGTACACTGTACATCGTCCTTCAATAATCCTTAAACGTGTTTCAATTATCACCATGTAAATGCCATTGTAATATTAACATTTTGTATAGGTATTTTCATAGAATTAGCTATGTTTTAAACAACTGTTGTAATCAGATGTACGTTACATCCTCATAACAAAACTAAAGTTTATTTCAATATTACTTCTAGAAACAATTGTGAGTTATTCCTTGATGTAACAAGTTCTGTTTGATTAATCTTAAATACACAAAAGATACCAACTTTTCTATTCATGTGCGAGTATACAAAACAACACACATAGCTAACTCATAAGAACATCGATTTTATCAATTAAAATCAAAATTGAAAAATATCTTCGAGCTAAATTCCATGCTGTATCGAAATCACTCCTTGGTGTAACGATTTTGTTGTGTTACAACACTGAATGTTACATAAAGGATGTATAGCATGCATTTCATTACTTTATTAGTCTCAGCATGTCAGTTTTCTTTACTTTTATTTAGAATGGTCTTACATGTGATAAATGTAGTTTATTCATCGCTCAGAATATTGGAAGTCTGTATTTCAAACAGTTTTCTGATTGTTACATAAAGGATCAGGTAGAAATATACGCAACCACCTCTCCGCCTTGAAAATATAATTTTTGGTGTTTGGCATCAAGAATGAGTGTTCCGGTTGCAGGCAAATTATTATAAATGAATACTTTTCAAAAAGGAAAACAATGATGTTTCTTTTGTAAATGGAGGAATCGTTGTATTTATTTTTTATCCAATTCTGTTACAGCACGGAAGTAGTTTATGGGGACAACATAACTGATAGAAAAAATACGATAACATCTAATTATACTAAGTGTATAAGTGTGTTTTTCTGTGTAAATATGTATGAACTAAAATATGTATTAACATCATCACTTTTGCATAAGGTTTCAACAGGTAGCTTTAACCAAAATCACCAAAAATTTACTTGGGAGACATTGACAATAGTCACTTTTGCTTGATTAATTGATTTTTTAAAGCATTTTCTTTCCGTCTAAATGTGTATTTTATATGTGCAATATTTCCAGACAGGTACATTTCACTACTTAAAAGTTGTTTTATATTCCATACATCACAAAAACAAGTTAATATGACCTGGGACCTGTTTTTGTTGCAAAAATATATTTTGGCTCATATACTAATGCGCAATAATACAAAAAAACTTCTCTCCGTGCACAGTTAGAAAGTTGTTTGATTAATGTGTAAAAAAACCATTAAATATCATAATGTTAAGTATTTGTTTAATTTACTTTTTTTCAACTTATCTACTTTTGATAGTACGCATATTTTTCTGCTGCACTATTTCTTGATCGCATTGACTCATTGATTTCTATTGAGTTGAAGGTGTTGTTCGTTCTTTTTCAACTTTCCCAGAGCGCTGACATAGAAAGGAATTCTTTGAAAAGAATTCCTTCCAAAAATAAGTGAGTGCTCTTAATTCTAAGATTTATTGCAAGTTTAAACAATCCGTACTCAAATACTCATAAAAGCATATACATGCGTTGAGTCAATATCACCCAAAATAGAATGAGACTAAACCAGACGTGTTTGAACTAGACCAACAATCGACACTCCTTGGTAGTTTTCAGAAAATGATATCGCTCGTTAGATATCGGATATATCCGTACGTTCTCAAGGTTATCCAATCCTATTTATGCAATAAAATATGTATTAAATTAAATTAAGTTTAACAATCGTTAAACAGCGGGGTTTTTCGAATCTTCTGGCAGTTTACCAATGTGTCTACTTGATTAAAAAACCCAAGATTGCAGATTTCAGTTGATGAAAAAAAATGTTTAGGTTTGGTAGTTTGGTGTTCAAGTCAAATACACGTTTAACCGACTTGACATCGTGTACGATAGCCCAATTACTTTCATCTAATGCCACCCATTTACAAATGAGTGAAATGAAGCAATTGAAGGTAAATTTCCGGCTTTAAAAAATCAATAACCAGTACTCGTCCTATTATTTGGCCACCTTTTTATTTCTATCCTGTCCACTTGTCCTATCCAGTTCATGGGTGTGTTTTATCAACGGTCTTCAACTAAGATCGAGCTGTTAGGACCATGTTGATGCTGTCGTATAGGAAAGGGCGTAAAAGGCGGACTAGAACACGACAGGCATTACGCAGCCTTGTACACCATTCTTGTACCCAGAGATTATCAAGATTCTCGATCTAGTATCGAGAGTCTTGATAGTACATGTATTGGTAGTTTCGGATAACTTCAGACACAACATAACTATAATAACAAATGGATAAATCTATGTGTTTGGTTATAGTAATACGTTATCACAAAAACTTAATGTAAAATAAATTAACATTTACTCTCTACTATATTTATCAACTCAAAGAGTGAATCTACTGTGAATAGAGTGTTTTAATTCGACCGTAGAGTTATTAAGTTCAAATCTCAATTTAAATATCATATTTCTAAATTCTAAGAATTTTTGTAAAAGGTATTCATTCAGTACAAAGGAATGACAGATTTTGCATCGTAAATAACAAACCCGCAAAGGGTCACAAATTTTCCTCGTTCTTATGTGACATTGAATACAAAAATCATTAATTTCACGCTGCGCATTTCAAAAAGTGGAAAATAAGTAAACATCTCAATATAATTATTTTTATATTATGTAGCCTCCCCCTTTTTCGTGGAGATACAAATAATGATATGGAGATAGACGCTATGATATGCGGATAGTTTAGTTAATAATGTATTAATCAATGTAAAATCAAAGTACTGAAAGTACTGTTGGAAGGAATTTTTGAACGATTTTAGGAGTTCAAAGTTACTATTTCGATATCCATCATCACATCTCTTTATCATTCATAATCGAAATAGTTTCATATTTCATTTTACATGCATATTATGCTACTGATCGAGAAGTTGTATGTTTTGATTCGTGGGCAGGGCATACTTCCGTGGAGCTATGCCATGAAATAATTTCTATCAAAATTGTAGGAATGTAAATTTTTTCCCTGTTCTACCTGCTCTCTATGGATCAATCTTCATATTTTACACTATGACGTCACGTATGACGTCACACATCAAGATAAGGTGTGTAGAGAGAGTAAATGTTCAGTTTACGGTCTAAGACAGAGTGCAGTTATCATATTTCTGAACAATGGATTGTGTCATTGTAATTTCTAATGCCGTATGTTAGCAAGAATACATTACTGCTTTACCGTAACAGTGAAATTTTCTGATTTATTTTGCTATTTAGAACTCAAATTTTTAGTTCAATTTCTACTTGGTCTAGTGTGAAAACTTCTGATTTTCCGAAATTTATGATGCGTTCATTTCAAGGTTGTTTTTTTTTGGATTTTAAGGTGCGAGAAATCAGACAAACATAACGATTAATTTGTTGCGGTCTATTAAAAAAAAAACAACAAAAAAACAAAAAAACAGTTATGAAACTCGCTTCGCGCTGTCACTAAACCTCTACGGACACCCATCCAAAGATAAACCTTACATTTCGTTGCTTAAATTCGATAAATGTCCAGCGCTCTACGCTCTCAAAGTAATCCCCTGCTGAGATAAACGCTCGTTAAAATTGTATATACATGTATATATAAACGTGTGGTAGATACTACTGCGCAATAAAACAAAAAACTTCTCTCCGTGCACAGTTAGAAAGTTGTTTGATTCATGTGTATAAAACAATTTAATATCATAGTTTTAAGTATTTGTTGAAATTACTTTTTCAACTTATCTACTTTTGATAGTACACATATTTTTCTGCTGCACTATTTCTTGATCGCATTGACTCATTGATTTCTATTGAGTTTAAGGTGTTGTTCGTTCTTTTTCAAATTTCCAAGAGCTCTGACATAGTAAGGAATATAGTCTATTTTATACAGTATAAGTTCATTCACTCGAACACCACCGGGTCGAATTAATTGGCCGAGTCGAACACATTGTCTGGCACCGATCAATTTCCCTTCTATATCTATATTAGTCAACCTCTCTTGGGTCGAACAGGACTGAGTCGAACTCTCGAACCAATATCTTGGCCCCGTGGTTTACAAATACACTTAAATACAATTGTCTCTCTCGAACAATAGATTTTCACACATCGGCCGTAAAATCTTGACCGTAGTCATTGTTTTTTGACGCGTGATGATAACAGGGCGTGAAAATCGCTTAACAATAGATTTGTTAATTGATTTTAATTGCTTAACAATAGATTTGTATATTGATGTTAATTTGCCCAACACATTGTGATTAGTAAATATATTGTTTATAATATTGCATAAAAATTGCTTAACAATAGAATTGTTTGTTGACTGCAACTTGTAGACAGGCACATATTATAAAATGTCATGGTATGATTAAAAAAATGACAAAACAAGTAAATAAGGTCTCGCTAAAAAATTAATTAGCGCATATACAGCGTGTATGTTAGTTTTAATTAATAAAAACTGATAAAAAAGTTCGTGCAATTTCGGTAAAAAATAAGTCCAAATTAAGGATCGAAATGTTAGAACAGAATATACACACATATACAACGGCGGAAAAAAACTTACTGGAGGACCCGGTCACATCGAACCTTTCTCACTTACATGTAACCACATTAAAGAAATTATCAATTCATCTACTACTACTAATCTATATCGTAATCATGTTCATAAATGTAAAAATAACGCACAACAAATATGAAGTTGGCAATTTTTTTTGCAGTAATTACTAACTACGTATACATGACACATGAATGAACCGTGTGTTCGGGGTACATGTATATACTAAACCAAGGGAGATAACAAATTTAAAAAACCATTGATCTATATTAATAACGTCGTACTTGGACGAAAGTCGGCCGGGTCGAACACTTGGCTCTCTCGAATCATTTTTCATGTCCCCTCGAGTTCGAGCCAGCAAACTTTTACTGTACTTATAAATTTAATTAATTACAGAAAATTACAGCGCTTTTTATATTTAATGAAACTTCTAAGTGCCCCAATTTCCACATTGTAGGAAATTTTTATTTTTCAATATTTATGTCCGATCATAATGAAAATGTGTACAGTATAGGACCATACTGCCGTCTGCTTGCATAATTTGTATGCTTCTTTAATTATAGGCGGATTTAGTGGGTGGTCAGGGGGTTCGAATCCCCTAGAATTTCCAAAATGTACATGTCCATTAGTGTTTTTCTTTACTAAACGTCATCCTTAAGTAGCATGCAGCAATATATCTTGGTACTTAACATAGATTTAATGGTTATGTAGTTTTTACTATTAATATGTTGCATTATTCTGCAAAATGTGTATACATAATGTGGTTGTGATTCGAAAGTTTGGACCCCCCCCCCCCTAGAAAAAATTCGGACCCCCTTAGAAAAAATCCTCGATCCGCCCCTGTTTATCGATGCAAACTAAGTTTTGTCGTACATGCGTTAAAAAGTGGAAATTGGAAGATTTCTTTTCTTTCAATTTACAGAATGCAATAGCTATTAGAAATATTATCTCTGCAGGTGACGCACCATCTTGCCAAAGACATATGGCAATTTCTTGTTCTTGTGGAGACATTTGAGCCATTTCTTGATTTTTCGGTGGGTATATCAACACACTAATGATTTTCACCAAAACAGACCACGTGGGATATTTGCACGAGAAACACGTGCCCATTTCCGTTTTTTCAGTAATGCGCGACAAACTGGGTTTGCATCAATAAATGAGCATGACAACCATGCAAACAAACGACAGTATGGTCCTACAAATGTATATACATTTCCATTATCGATTGGAAATAAATGTTAAAAAATATAAATTTCGAACAATATCGAAATAGGGGTACTTAGGAGTTTCGTTAAGAATATATATGTACGATCGAATAGTCTGTTATTGAGTTGAACACACAAATAGCTAGAATGGAAAACGTATTATTTTTCAATAAAAATGCTGCAGTCAAGTTTTTATGTGGACCATATCCATAGCTAAAATAAAAAGCAAACATTCGAGTTATTTGATTCAAATCTCACATGCCAGATCTAGGTAACTTATCAATGTACAAGATTGGGGAGTCTGGATTAAATGATAACCTAACTTACGTACATCTGATATCTGCGAGTATACATATCAATATCATACTAGCTTAGACAAACATAACTTTCAATGAGTAATGGCAAGGGCGGACCCCGCTTGTTCTTCAGGGGATCCAACTTTTGCTGATTTTTAATGAACCCAGTAGTGCTTTTCACAAAAAAATCTTACGATAAAAATCATTGTAACTCAAAAGCAAGGAACATTCTTAATACGGTCATTGTTTTGACTTATCAATTTCAAATATTATTGAATTGGGCCACAACAAATTGATCTTTTGTTCGTCGGATTTCCCGCACCTAAAAATCCGAAAATGGAAAAAAAAAATATTTTTTTTTTTTGCTTCCGCACTTCAAAATTTTTACCGCATCAAGATTTTTTTGAAGTCAATTTTTTTTGGCACTCAACCAAGAAGTTTTACGGAGAAAATCAATAATTTTTGGTCTAAATATCAAAGCTTATCACCATGACATTGCTATATTTGTAACAAAACAGTAAAGTATTCACGTTTACATACGTCACTATATGATGATCGTGTCGATCCTTTGTTCCTTTGTTTTTCTAAATCCTAAATTATATTTAGTACACGTTTTAACACATGTATACTAAATTTATACGTAATAAATGCAATGCTTCACTTCCATAAACTTTAACTCTTGATACACACAGAAGTTGAACAGTGACGTAGACAGAGCGGCTCCATCAACCCTACAAATATGATCTGGATGTGTGACGTCATATGTTCACCTTCTGTGTAAAAGTAATTTACAATAGAGGTCGACTCATGTCTTATGAATTGAGGTAGGACAGGATAGAAGATTTCCTTTTCTAATTATGTTCATGCTGGGGAGATATTCGAACAGACTGATTTAAAATGAAGTTGTATTTTGTATTATTTACCAAAAGGCTATACTTTCGACACCAAAACGTATAGTCCATTAAATTTTATAGGGGTGCTGATTCCAGGCGCGTATCTAGGTCGTTTTATAGGTTACGCACAAAAAAGTGGGTCGAGGGCATGCCCTTAGATGTTTATTCACTACATTTGCTAAGGTGTATTTTGATGATACGTAAGCCACCGGTTGTATGCTAACAGAAATACCCTTTTTGAATTTAATATAATAGGGGATATTATATAATAGGGATTTGTAGTAAATGCAATAGATTTTCATCAAATTTCACTGTCGTCCCAATTATTTCGGCCAATACGGAAAACAAGTATAACAAGTTTAAATGAAAATATCCACGTGCAATGTTTTACCAGCACCATTCAAAATGACATTAATGTTAGGAAAAATGTGTTTCTATATGATTTTGAGGTAAATTACGGTCACAGACTGTTTCACAAAATAATGCATTTTCCCGCCGATCTGCAATTTTTAGCCTCATTTTAAATCACTTAAAGTCATATTTTCGATCATAATTGCAACACTTTTTTGTAAAAAACCTCAGAAACATTCACAAGTTGCATGGAAGACATGTACAAAAACATAAATCAAGTTGTTTTTTTAAACTCTGGAATAGTTAGTAGGGATGTAACGGTTAACCGATATACCGGTTAATATTGCAATACGAGTTTTAACGGTTTTTAACCGGTTCGTTTTTTCTTCAACCGGTTTTTGTAGTTAAGTGTCATACTACTTGTTTTTATCAGCATCTGATAGTTGAATGTTTAAACAAATGTTAAAATGAATTGAATGCTTGAAATACTCTTACTGTGGGTTTAAAGGTTAAACATTTAGTCATTTGAAAGAAAAATATCTTCAAGTGTCTGTTTCAAACGACGCATTTTTCTAACATATATACCATTTTACATTTGTAATTCAAACATTTGGATAAGAGATCATTTGGAAATACCCATATGCGTGCTATGCTGATCCAATTAGGACGAGGTACTTGCATTAATTAATGCTTTGCATGTCTAAGCGAAAAACCGGTACGTATTGCAATATATTGCAATACTGGTTCTGCATATTGCAATATATTGCAATACGGTTTTTACCGTATTGTTACACCCCTAATAGTTAGTACATCGTGCTTCAGCCAGTTATAGACAGTGACGACCGAGAAAATTTAAAAAAGCACTTCGTTACAAATCCCTCTCTTGAAGAATCCCTGTTATAACACTGAGATAACATGATCACATTTACAAACAATACAACTGTATGAAACATGATAACATATTATTTAATAATGCTACTCAACATTCAAACAAAAAAGCGCAAAACGTCGCTGTTTTGGTGAGCAAAGGTATTTATCACTTATCTAGCTATGTCAATAGAAAGTTCCTGTGCATAGCTATATTATCCGGCCAGACGTTCTGTTGTCATTGTAGACCTCAGGTATTTCTTGCAAAGTATAACATACAACAACTTTAAATGTTGTCTGAACAATATGTTTGCCAGACATTAAACTGAGTAAGTGTTTAGGCCTATGTTAAAATCTGAAAATTCAAAGTTTGTTTACATATCAGAAGCGAAAGTAAGCAACAGAGGACAAAGGTCGCTCACAATCAAGGCCTTATTAAAGACTGTTGTTTTTTTTCTTATATAAGATGAAGAGTTATGAATGCAGTAATTAGAAGACGTATGTGCGCAAAACATAATCTTATTTATACTGTTAAAATGTCAATAATATATAAATACACAACAGAGGTATATATGAGAAAACAGAGTTGGATGGTGTGCGGCCAGAGTCTATTTTTTTACTTTTGGTTTTTGAAACCAAAGAATTTCCCATACAGGCACTATTTCAGTTAATTTTGAGCTAAAAGATTGTTCAGACAGCATTTGTAATAGATATATACATGTACTACTTTTCTGATAGTAAAAACGTGTGGCGAGTGTGATTCGAGGGCCCTTAGATTATATATTTTACTTTACAGAATTAATGTGTAAATCACTTTTGGTATAGATCAAGGATTTGCACACCAAAATGATCATTTGCATTGATTATCAGTAAGATTTCTGATAATGTAATTACGTAAATAATTAATTGATTTTGGTCATAACTCATGAGTTTTTTTTCAAAGAAGTTTCAATGTGCACAAGCAGACATAAAATTAAATTTGTGTAGTTTAATATGTCATTTTTATGACATTTTCATGAAGTAAAGATATGACAAAATTCAAATAATGCCTAACCCTGGTTAAGCATCCAATTTCTCAGTGTTTTTGGCACTTTTAGATTTTCAATTTCTGGAATCGAGGTTACGCACGTGCGTAAAGTGCGTAATGGCAGATACGCGCCTGGCTGATTCTATTTTTCCTTCAGGAATACTTAGGTATACTTAGCAGTTGTATGTTGTTTAGTCTGTAGCATAATTTAGTTAATTAATAATCTTCTTATTCATAATTAATAAGACTTTATTTATGCACTTAAAAGTTAACAGGTTTTGTTCATTATCATTTTATAGGGGTGCTGATTCTAAAATTCTCATTCAGGAACTTAAGTATACTGAGTATATGAATATAATTATATATAATTTTTATGTTTTTGAGCCCAACCTTTTTTTACTGGAATAATATTAAGACTTTATTTATACACCAGAAGTCAACAGGTTTGGTCCATCATTTTATAGGGGTGCAGATCCTAAAATTTTCATTCAGGATGATTTTAATTTCCTGAGTAGCCACGGTGGCGAACCCACGTGACTTCATCCGGGTATTTTTTACCATATTTGGAATATAGGTCACTCGCATAAGGTAGGTTTTTTGCTTATTTTGAACTTATAGCTTGGTGTTTTTTTCAAAGAATACGCGCATAAACCCCCTGCTTACGAGATATGATTGCTGCAGTTATTGTTTTCCTGAAAAAATTAGCCGTCTTGGAGTAATTTGGTACACAAATTTCGGTGCGATCGAAATTGTCAGGGTAGCGTTCATTGAATTTCACCAGTTAATGTGTTAAAATGCCTTAATTTGTGCCGACAGTTATGCACATGGTAAAAATATTTCATATACACATCCAATTAACCTTCTATATACGATAACGATCTTTGAATAGAGCTAGTTTGTAAATTATGAGAAAATGTGGATTATGATAACGTTCATTGCCTGTGATTTTATGGATAACGTTCATTTCCTATGTCGAGTTGTTCAACTTACTCATCAGGGTTTCTTTAAAAGAAGTAAAAAATTAGTCTAACATATATCTTAATTATCTGGCGCTATTGTGACACATACGCTCTGAGTCGTTTAGTATCGTTTCTGTATCTCTTCAATCTGAAGTAGTCATTTTCAAACGGCTGGCAGTCTAACGTTGCAACATGTAATTATTTTGATTTATAGCTATGAATCATTATGTTGATTCTAATAATTGTTTTATTATTTATTTATTTTTTATAAATGACTCCAATCGGGTGATATTTTGTCGATCATTTTGTGATTATTTTCGTAAAATACTTTTTAGCTCGACTTTACGTAGTAATGTAGAGCTCTCCTACTCGCCCCGGCGTCGGCGTCCACATTTCTTATTTAAGTTTTAGTGCAGTAAAATACTTTCTTCCATATCTTTTTTATTTCTTAAGATATTAACTTCAAACTTTAAATATATGATCCTTATTATCAACCACATCTAATGTGACAAGGTTCTTAACTCAAAACACATTTTTATTAGAATTATCTCCCCTTGAACTAATTAAAGTTTTTGTGCACAGATTAAAGTTTTAGTGCAGTAAAATACTTTCTTTATATTGCATATGTTACTATAAATAGTAACAAAATCGACGAGAAAGTGCGCCAATATAGCCTCAATGTAGGCAACACATTCCAGTATTGAGCAAGTGTGCCAAAATATCGATATTTGGCTCACTTCCTAGTAGTGTGCCAAAAATCGATATTGAGGCAACTTCCGGTCATTACGCACCTTCAGTTTAACAACGGCAGACTTTCCGCAGGTGAAATTCGTACGTAATAAGCAACAAGAAGCTATTCAATTTTACTACGTGTTTTTTAACAATAGCTAAGCAAGTGTGCCGATATCTTCCTTAAGGCACACTTGCCCTGTTTAATAACCTCTACATATCTTTGTTATTTCTTAAGATATTAACTTCAAACTTTAAATATATGTTCCTTATTATCAACCACATCTCATGTGACAAGGTTCATAACTCTAAATATATTTTTTCTGAATTATCTCCCCTTCAACTTAGAGTTTTCATTAAAAAATGTTTGTTTTTACTGCGGTTGTTTTATTTCTTTAGGTATTGACTTCAAACTTTAAATGTATGTTACTTATTATCAACCACATCTTATGTGACAAGGTTCATTACTCCAAATACATTTTTTTTCAATATTTTCTTCCCTTGAACTTAGAAATTTATTTTAAAAATATTTGTTTTTACTGCAACTGTTTTATTTCTTTAGGTATTGACCTCAAACTTTAAATATATGTTCCTTATTATCAACCTCATCTCATGTGACAAAACTTTAAATACATTTTTTTTCAAAATTGTCCTCCATGAACTTAAAATTCTTTAATTGTTTTAATTATCTATTTACTATAAATTTGTTAAGGTTAAATTTTCAAATTTTAAAATATGTATGTTCCTTATCATCAACCACATCTCCTGTGACAAATACTTACCAAATCGAGCATGCTGTCTCCTCTGACAGCTCTTGTTATGAATTACTACACAATTGATCTGTGATTAATTTTTACATTGAGTAGATCTCATTTTCAACGGAAATTACAATGTTGAATTATTTTTGAATTAAAAGTTTATATTGATTAACGAATTGTGTTGTCGTTTTTTTTTTCATTTATGCAAAATCACGTGTCTTATCGATGTGACCACGGTAGAGCAGTGCATTTATACAAATCTAAAATAGAATCCACATCGGATTAACTTCCTCCATTATATAAATGAGTTAGAAGTCGATCTGCTACCTCTAAATGATAAATGTGATGGGTTCGAACCAGCTAGTGACAATGGCGTTTAATTGCCAACAGGAATAATGTCTAATGCTCACACACAACTGTAATGTTTAGCAGATTCAGCAAATCAACTATCCGCCTCATGACAGAGATTGAAAAACCACAAAAACAAAGAAGAGGTTCACTATTTTCAAATATATTATCTATATATAACTTATATATAACGGCTCATCAAATCCCTCTGAATCTAGCTTTTCCATTACTGACGGCACAATTTCAATCATACTTTGAATATTCAGCTCAAGTTTGGTCTTTTGTCTATCAGAATTAGAAGTTTGGTCGCATAAATCTATGAAAGACGGTTTTGGATCACTTAAGCCATCACAGATCGAAGAAACGTCATGGTGAGTATTACTATCAGCATCAATGGGACCTTCAGATAAAATATCATGTATATCATGATGCTTTCGGGTAACTTTTTGCTCAAAACTTTCATCAAATGAGTCAGGCCAATACTGAGGACCACTCTTGGCTTTCTTAGGGCTTGAATGTGTCGATCTTAATCCCTTTTCTCTTCTATCTTTTTTCTTTTAAGTGTTAATTTTAATTTTGTCCTGGCCATTTCTGAAATTTAAAACATAAAGAAAATAGTTGAACAATAAGAAATACTGCTAATGTAAATTCATTTAAAAAGGTCTAAGCAAAAAGAAGAGACATCCTAGATTCCATGTACCTTCGTAGATTTAATTTTAATTTTCACCTATCAGATAATTTAACACGTCAGGCTAAACGTTTATTTAGCGCGTCACTAAAAAGTCATTGTATTAAATCTAAATTAAGTGGTCAACTTAAATCTTTATTGTATCCCTGTGTATATGTATATAAACTCTAAGTTGTATCCCATGCAATTTGTACAATGTTTGAAAATCAAAGAAAGGTCACATGTTACATCCCTGCACGTGTAGTCATAAAATGAAATGCACTATTTAGGTCATTTTTAAGAAACCCTGGTGAGTAAATAGGACAACTCGACATAGGAAATGAACGTTATCCAGAAAATCACGGGCAATGAACGTTATCATAATCCACATTTTCTCATAATTTACAAACTAGCTCTATTCAAAGATCGTTATCGTATATAGAAGGTTAATTGGATGTGTATATGAAAAAATTTTACCATGTGCATAACTTTCGGCACAAATTAAGGCATTTTAACACATTAACTGATGAAATACAATGAACGCTACCCTGACAATTTCGATCGCACCGAAATTTGTGTACCAAATTACTCCAAGACGGCTAATTTTTTCAGGAAAACAATAACTGCAGCAATCATATCTCGTAAGCAGGGGGTTTATGCGCGTATTCTTTGAAAAAAACACCAAGCTATAAGTTCAAAATAAGCAAAAAACCTACCTTATGCGAGTGACCTATATTCCAAATATGGTAAAAAATACCCGGATGAAGTCACGTGGGTTCGCCACCGTGGTAGCTGTTTGTTGTTAATTCCATCTCTTTTTTATTTGGTTAATATAGGGATTTATTTTACATAAAAAGTCATCAGGTTTGGTCCTTTATAATTTTAGCAGTGCTGGTTCTAAATTTTTACAATGATCTAGGAAGTTTTGAAGTTCAATATTGAATGAAATCAGTATATTTTACAGTATGATAATATAGTACAGTTCATCTAAATGCAAATGGAACAAAATACAGGCATTTATATTGTATGTATCATATTAAAAGCATTAATTTTATGAATATTACCAACAAGTAATCTTTCTTAGAACAAACTACAAGATAATCAGAGCTAAACTGACATTTCCTTGTAATTCAAGGTCAAGATAATAAAACCCAAGGAAAAAATACTAAATATGAAACTATAATTAAGGGGAAAATATTAAATACATGCAGTGCTTTTAAAATTGTATCATGTAAGAAAATTGAATAAATCCATAGTAGTACAGCATCAATCCATGTTTTATATTCAAATAAGCATGTCTATATCCACAACTATAATTTAAGAGATTATTGTGGCTTATATGCACTTTGAAATAATACAGAATGCTATTTATTAAAGTTTTTTCTCCAAAAAGTCCATATTTTAAGTGCATTTTGACTTTAAGTAAATGAATATTCATAAAAATAGAACTTTTTTTTATTTTTCGCTTTTCGCTCGCTCCTCAAAATGCAAAATGTGGGGAAAAAAAATTTTTTTTTTTTCGCTCGCTCGCTCCAATTTTTTTCGGACAAAATCCATAGAACATATGATCAATTTGTTGTGGCCCTGTGTAGAATATTGTAAACCTTTTGAATATGATATATCATAATTACATTAATTATTCTTCTGACTTTGAACTGCAAATTATATGAAATTGGCTTACGATGAACTTTTCCGTAAGATTTCTATATGAAAAGGTGCCCTGGCTCTTAAGTTATCGCCTATTGATATTTTTGTTTGTAAGTGTTATACGAGCATGCCAGAGGTTCTTGTCAGGATCCCAACACCCCCATTTCATCCGCCAGTGAAATATGTATAAAAATCAGTAGGGACCTATACTTATATACATGTGAACACCAAGTAATGTGTTTTCCATACATGTAAAGTCACTTTGTGTGAGTTAAAAAATATATTTACAATATTTCGGACTAGAACTTATTAATTATGTCAGAGTTAAGCGGTTTCCAAGATATAAAAAATATGGTTACAGCGACCATAATCATTCGTATATAATTACTTGGGTATTCCCGTGACTTTAAACGTTTCATCAGAAAAAAACGATCTAGCGTAAATTGTGATCGTATTCAATCGTAAGTACTCGGTTATTTTCGTGACCTGAAAATTTTCATCAGGCAAACTGTACGCTCCCAGTCGGAAAAGCTCGGTCATTTCCGGTTACAATAAACAATTGTAGATTGTTGTAATGCGATAGTATGATACTGCTGAGCCTGCGGACTGCAAACAACATTCATAAATAAAGTATTGCTTGCAAAAAATAGGCAATATCCTATGAAACAATAAAGAATTATGTCCGGACTAATACGAATACTCGTATATCCCAGTTATAAGCATTTTTTTTAATAATTCATCCCGAATCCATAGTACGTACATTGTAAGTCTAAATGTAACCCTCGCTGCATAAAGTTATTATAATCATTATAATAATTATCCTTAGGCCACAACAAGTTGATCATTATGTTCTACGGATTTTTCTGAAAAAAAAAATGGGGCGAGCGAGCGAAGATTTTTTTTAAAAAAAGTCTTTATTCACTTGCTTTATATAGCGGTTTGACCAAATTTTTATGAGCGAGCGAGGAAATAATTTTTTTTTTGTAAAAACCGTCAAAATTAAGGTGCGAGCGAATCCATAGAACATATGATCAATTTGTTGTGGCCTTATTAACTAAAAAAACCAGCCCTATGCATGCGCTTCTCATACTCCCAGAGGTCAGCTCGATCCTAAATAATATTCGAGGGGTTGATTGATAGTCAGTCCCTCAATCTTAAAATTCTTCATACCTTTCTTTGAAAGTGTAAAATAGTTCATGCATTGGAAAGCTAAAGATTGAAACATTCTTGAAACGTTTTATGAAGTGATAAAATGATAAGATTTAGTGCAGATTTTATCAATTGAAGGAATAAATTACACACATTTCTCTCAGAGTGTATATCAATCTGATTAAAACCAGATCTAAACATTTTCCTCTCGCCGACTCGCTAATTTAGATCTGGCAGTTTTTAACGAGGGTCACGTTCAGGCGACCTATTTTTCATTATTATAATATTCATGACGAGATCTTTGTTAAGTAACTTGTTTACATAGTCTATGTCACGCAATTTTAAATGAGCCGTCCAATCGCAGACTGTAAATTAAACCGCTGTAGAAATTATCTCACAAACCTTGTGTTTCGTCTAGATGAAAGATACACATTGATTGGTCTACATAAAGGTCATCTCGACATGACCATCCATTGAGATCTTAGTCAGAGTTCCTGTATGACAACGCTCTACTGGACATCTAACAAGATTTAGCATGGACACAAGGATATCTAGCCTCGACATACCTTATCCAATCCCACTCTCCCACACATCCTCCCAACTAAAGAAATGTTCATTAAAATTTAAGAAATACATGTATTAGAGTGCGTACAAAAAAAACGTGTTTTAGTAAACATTAAAGATGAGACAATTCATTTCAGGGGTAGGCAGTAATGAAAATAAAATTTGTGTAATTCATTTTAACAAAATTAGCATGGTTGATAAACCACCATCACTTGGTAATCATGCTAGTTATGGTAGAACACTTTCCATTACACCAACAACTAAGACACAAGTAAAACATAACACATTTGTTAATTTTAAAGTTATATCCTGGACATCCCTAGTCATGGATTAGTTCATTGTATTGTTATTATAAACAATGCTTTGTTTTTTTGTACGCACTATAGACAACGGTAGTGATTAGTCAAAATGCCATAATGGAATTCAGACACTGTTCTTCTTTCTCGTGGAAAGTAAAGTGCCACTCCAAACTAATCATTTGACATGTTATATAGCTTTGTTCGCGACCTAAGTGTTTTAACTGTTAACCACGCGTAATATGTCGTCAGTTTAAGATCCTGTTTTTCATACTCATTGTGGCTGTCACAAAATGAAGAGTGCATGACAATAACCGCAAGTGTCTTAAAGTTGTTATTAGTGGCTATATTGTAAAGAGGGAACAGATCCTTCCTGACCCCCACTTTCTACGGCCCTTATTCACAATGAATATGTTAACAAACGGATAGTGGCACTTGACAAAATTCAAATTCGATTTGACGTAAGCGGATGAAAAATATATTTAAATGTATTCAGTCCGCATTCTTTCAAATATGCAGCATATATCATCAATTATAAGTGGTTTTTTCTAATACAAAACAAGAGTTACTAAACTTATACTTGAACAATGCATGTATACTAACTTGTTTACTGTTCGGTTAGTACTAGCGATGTAAGCTACATACGCATCATTTATCCACTTGAGTATCATTCAACAGCTAGCATGGCGGGCTGGGGAAAACGTTTTATTAAAATAGTTCAAATTTTTCTAGTGACTTTTCACGGAATTAAATTAGGTAAGCAATCAATGAAATTTATTTTATAACGTCTTTGCAAACTGTATCTCGATGATTAATTTCTATTATACATTTATATTCATTTTACATAGTATAAATATTTCATAGATTTCATTTTATATCACGGTTTCCTATTTATAAAATACATGTCACTTGACAAATTAAAAGTTTAATATCATGAATTTATCATATAAGTTTTTGTTGGTTTTAACGCCGTAACAACACATTGTATACGTCATATAACAGCGGTCAGTCAACCTACTCATTGTTCCTGGAAAGGCTAAATTTCTGGACTTAGCTGTTCACCAACTACTTAGCGCATACTTTCGCCAGTGACCTGAAACAGCCCTACAATTAAGAATAATTGGTAGAAGGGAAAATGGCCGAAGAGATAATTTCATGACTAAGCTTGAAATTTTATTTTCTAGAAATTGGCAGTTTTCATTTTAATATTAAACTAATGAGTTTATTTCTCTATAAAATACCAACATTGAGAGATAAAACCTTAACTCCTCGGAGTTCATAACTCGGGATTATTATTATCTAAGACATTGATAAAGCCAACCCAAGAAAACGACGATTGTCATTAGCAGAGAAGAACAAGTTGTAATGATGAGACTTAGGACAGGACACAACCGGCTAAATGCGTACACGCATAAAAAGCTGAAGCTGGCACCGACAGCTACATGCGCATGCGCTGAGGATGATCAAAACACGGAGCACATCCTTCAAACCTGTGAAAGACACCACCAGGAGTGACTAGCAATATGGCCGACTGAGACAACTCTACAGGAGAAACTGTATGGTATTGTAGTTGAACTCAGACAGACAATACCATTCATCCATAAGACTGGTCTGACTGTGTAACCCTGAAGGAAAAGAAGAAGAAGAATAGGAATTTTCGCGTTTCATGTTATGCGTTACATTTATACGTATTTAAATGGCATCGTAGTTGAGTTTCCATTCGAATTGACGTTGATTTTAAAGAAAGTGAATACATTTTCTTCCCTTTTATAGGTTTACCCATTATTAATTCACGTATGATTTTTAGTACGGGGACCAGAGGGGTCCACCGTGCACCCCCCTCTAAACTTTTTGCCACATATGCTAAATTGTTCCTTAGGGTCCACTGAATCAGAATCCGCGCTGTTCTCAAAAATAAACTCTTGCGCACTACCTGAAATGTCACAGTTTCCATGGCAATCCCTGTTATTTTGTCGAAATTGTCGGTGTTTGTAAAATCATTAATAACTTGAACAATCATTAAGCCAAATAATCTATTTAGTGTCAAATCAAAGCTGAGACACTGCCCTTTAGAAATATATGTACAACTATCCGCTAAAGTACAGTTTAAAATTCATGAGATTAACCGAAAAACATTAAAAATGCAGAAAAATATCGATTTTTATTCAATTACATGCTTATCTTTAAATGTCTGGCCCCGTACTATTTTATAATGTTGAATTTTTTTGAAAACTTTTAAATGGAAGATTCGAGACATGTAATGGGGTCATTTTAAATCTCCTATCTCAGTAAATGTACTAATTGACGTACAAAATGAAGAGAACATAATTATCTTTTCCGATGAGTGAAGTAAATATATGTAATTGTAAACTTCTTGCTTATCAATTAGATTAAGGCATAGAACTTACATACTGTTTAATTGAAGTCAGATCAAATCGTTGCATGGTATTGTCAAAGATTTAGTTTGGATTTAGTTTGATGACTGATTGTAAAGTAGGCCTAAAAGAATAATGAGTCATGATCTATTGTATGTTACATGAAACAGCGGAACAGGGCTCGAATTTAACAAAAACTTGGGTTCGCAATTTTTTTTCGAGTTGACTTTGTTTCAACTCGCAAAAATGAAAACAATCATTGGTATTTTTTCTCCAAATTTTAATGCATTCATAAATACTATTCGTCTATTCAAATCAACATAGTACTATACATGTATTTAACTGTAGATAAAACAAGGGCGTTATTGTGGGATAGACAAAGAATATCAAACATTTTTAGAATTCTTGAATTAATTCTAGCGATCTATCTGGCCGTTTTAATGCTAATTTGAGCTTCATTAGTTTAGACAGTAATATTATTTCTTCGATTTTCACTCGCTGAAATTTGCGAGTTAAAATACAAGTTACTCGCAATTTCAAAATTCACTCGCATTTTGCGAGTGCGCGAGCTTAAATTCGAGCCCTGCAGCGGAAGTACTTACGATGAGGAATCAAATGTCCCAGGTTTAAACCCCACTAAATGTACTTCTGACTTCATTTGGCAAGAAACTTACCGAGACTGCTTCTTTTCACACAAGTTTATATGGGTACTGTAGGAACAGTCAGCTTGGTAGTGAGTATATGTTTAAGGGTTATTATACAAGACGATTATCAAGATTTGAGCATTTTGTTGTCCACACCGGTTGCCTAAAGCCAATCAAAACGATCCATTTGAGGTCACATCATGGAAAAATGGACGACGAATTGTCAAATTAGGGTGCGTGAATGGACTCGTCGACGCCATGTTTTATCGGGTTTTCTGTTTGTATTGCGGGAAAATACCATTATCAATATACGAACGAGCACCGGTTTCAAGAAAGTTGCCATATAAGACTAGACTAGAAAAAATGCAAAACTAATTAGGGACTTTAGTCAGTTATTTCCCCCTTGTATACTCTTCAAATAGGTAGGTCCAATTAGTTGAATTACTTGGATTTTACCCTTACTTTTCAATGTCAATTTGCCAAAATAATCTTAAATAACTTTTTTGTAAATCATTTAATTTTATAAATAGACAGGGGACGGTCTAAAACGTCGACACATATTGCTTGAATGTTTTACTAAATGAGAAAATGTCATACACGGCTAAACGGCGAATTCAAGCATTTTTTGGAAATGCTAATACTTGTTCGATTATTATTTTCGTGTTTTTCGGGGGTCAATGGCCTAACATTTTTAATTATTTCAAATACAAACGGTTCATATAGATTTTTTATCTTTTTAACATGTAAAAAAATCTTGAATAAGTCAGTACTGCAGTTTAATATTCAAAGCAGTAAACAAAGCAATTGTTATCTTCGAACAAACACGCGACACATAACTTCCGGTTTGAATGTATGCTCACTTAACTGTAAGTGACTATAACCGGAAGCGGGAAATAATCTTTTCACCTCCATTAAGTATATACACAATAGTGTCTACCATTTTAAGTTAGTAGATAGAAACTTACATCAAGTACTTAAAGTGAGAACAATGGATTCCATGTTTTAAACAAACTAATGTTACAAAACTTATTTCAAGGAAGGATCCTGACTGTTTAGTTTCGCATGTGGGGAATTTCCAAATCTACTGATTAGGGTCCTAAACAACAGTAACACTTTGAAATCAAAAGTTTCATCATTTTAGAGAATGTTTTATAGAGTATAAAGCGTTCCTCGAGCACACTTTGCCGCCTATGCTGTGCTCAACATTTTACAATTTTAAAATGTATAATAGTTAATTTCCTTCTTAAATTTTGATGAAGGGGAAATAACTCGTAAATGAATTACTCGATATAAATGGTCGACATATCACATGATGTATATGAACAATCGTTGTTAGTAATTAGGGACTTTTGTCAGTTATCTTTCCCTGATAAAATCTGAAGCAATCCAATTGGTAAGTAGGTTCTTGCAGTTGGAATCCTCGAATTTTATCATTGAATTTCTATGTAAGAATAACAAAATATTTTATCTAATATCTTTCTTGTTAATTAAGATATTTACAAAAGTGATGAAATTTATACAGTTCTTTACCATAAAATTACTTAGCTTGGGTTTCAAACAAATTAAATGATTTACAAAAAAGTAATAAAAGATTAATATTGGCAATTGACATTAAAAAGTAAGGGTAAAATCCGAGTAATCCAATTAGTACGACCTACCTTTTTGAATAGTTTACAAGGGGAAATAACTGACTAAAGTCCCTAATTTAGTAATTCTATAATTGGTACTTAAGAAATAAGAAACTTGCGTCTATTGTAAAAATGTCCGATATGTAGAAAATCAGAATATTTGTTTTAAAGGAACAGAACATTTTAAAGAAGACACATAATATGTTTATTGCTCACGTTTTTACGATTACGATCGAGTGCAGCGTAACAACAAGTAAGGGATACCAACAAGAGCTTAACTCATTGCATCGTCGGCAACCATATTACTTTCTTCCGTTACACTCCTTACGTACCGAGGGCAATTTGACTGGCAAAATCTCGTTTTCATGAATATACATGGAGCAGGAGAGACAATATTCTTTTAATGAATCGCATATTATAATTAAATACTCTTCAATAACAATGATGTCATACTGGGATTATCTCACATAAAATAGAAACCAATGCACATGTTTATTTCTCAAAATAGTTGCGTAATTCCATTGGCTAATTTTCTGAAGTGGTTTCCTTGCGGAACCAATGAAACTGCCTCATTAATTATTCATGATTACGAGATTTTCCTAACTAAATGACCTACGGTGCATAGCGGAGAAATGTATCGTGCGATAACCAACGATAAATTATTGTCATTTATTCCAAACATTTTTAAAATACAAAATGACAATTAGCCTATTGGTTATAACAACGATACAATATTGATACAAAATACCGACACCAAAGCAGATAATAATCAAAGCACTGGAGTGCTGGAGGAACAATGTCCTGTACTTATTTATTAAATAAAGAATATAATTATGTCAAAATACCAAACATGTGCAGCAATATTATCTATGAAATCATGTATTAAGTATCAATTAATAGAATTTAACAAGAGCAGTCCAAGGACAGCACTAGACTTTTCGAGTGTTTTGCTCATGGCAAGGTTTATCTTACTTTATCTAAGAAAATAAATCAGTCAAAGAATAATAACTAATTCATATAAATATAAAAGAGGCATAACTTTTATAACATAAATTCATAGTAACGTCCCTTCAAAGTTAAGTAGACGTAGCATAGTGATAGTAGAATACTGATAATGATAATGGTGATGTTGATGATGATAATGATCATTGTCAGACACAAACAGTCAGTAAAATTTCTGTGCAGTCCAATTATAGAATGCGGATATTTCCATAAAACAATACAATATTCCATCAGCGCCAGAGTCCTGAAACTCGTTAAATACGCACATATATGCTTTTATATTTATATTTTGTCAAAGGGCACAATTAAAAAAAACGGTCCCGTATACATTATTGCGTACGAGTTATAACTAGACTATAAAATCCGAGGATTCCAACTGTAAGGACCTACTTACCAATTGGATTGCTTCAGATTTTATCAGGGAAAGATAACTGACTTAAGTTCCTTATTATGCTACACTTTGCCATGATAGGATATGCTATGCTATGTTATGCTCCGCTATGCTACGCTATGTCATGCTACGCAATGTTATGCTACGCTATGTCATGCTATGCAATGTTATGCTACGCTACGTCATGCTATGCAATGTTATGCTACGCTATGTCATGCTAGAACATGCTATGCTATGCATGATATGCTACGATTTGCAGAGCTATGCTGCGCTATGTCATGCAAAGCTATTCTACACTTTGTCATGCTAAGACATGCTTTGCTATGTTTCGCTTTGCTACGATATGCAATTCTACGCTATGCAAACAATGCAATGCTGCGCTATGTTATGCTATGCTATGCTATGCTATACTATGTCATGATAGGACATGCTATGCTATGCATTGCTATGCTACGATATGCAATGCTACGCTATACTTTGCAATGCAGTGCTGCGTTATGTGATGCTATGATTTGCTATGATACGCTATACCAGTATGCCATACTATGCAATGCTACGTACGCTACGCTATGCCAGTATGTCATGCTATGCAATGCTACGCACGCTACGCTATGCCAGTATGTCATGCTATGCAATGCTTCGCACGCTACGCTATGCCAGTATGTCATGCTATGCAATGCTTCGCACGCTACGCTATGCCAGTATGTCATGCTATGCAATGCTACGCACGCTACGCTATGCCAGTATGTCATGCTATGCAATGCTACGCACGCTACGCTATGCCAGTATGTCATGCTATGCAATGCTACGCACGCTACGCTATGCCAGTATGTCATACTATGCAATGCTATGCTACATTATGCCATGCTAGATCACACTATGCAATGCAATGCTTCAATATGCAATGATACACAGTACCATGCCATTCTATGCTGTGCTTTGCTACGAATATGTACTGCTATGCTACGATATGTCATGCTGTGCTGTGCTATGCTCACGTATAATCTTTACATTTTTATCGTTTATTTCAGTGTCATCTCTATCATTTGAGTCAGATTATACAGAAGTTAATGCGACAAGATTTAATAATGTTACACTTCCTTGCACAGTAATTCCTGCTTTAGACGAGGTCTACGAGGTCAGTACTTACTATAATCATTTACTCTTTATTAAAACACAACTTCCCGAGAGAATTTTTTGCGAAAAAGACGTATGCATATTTTAGTTTAGTTTAAACATATTTATTCTTATAATATCACAAGATTACAAAAATATTTAAGTTTCACAAAGGTACAAATAAGATATTCCTTGAAAGGATTAGAACGGAAGAAATTTCTTATGGGGTTCTTCTCCTTTTGTAGATGATTAAACACTTATCATGGTTTAGACTGCTTAAATGATCTGAGAAAATGAAAAATGAACTTTAGAAACATTAAATAAGAAAAGGAAAGAGAGAGAGAGAGAGGGGGGGGTGAGAAGTAGTAGCGACTAATTTCATTTGATTACTAAATGAACATTTTTGTTTTTCCTATGTATAACTGGACTGTTGGAATATTTTGAGTTGTCATTGTCTGTAAGATTAAGCTCGCCGTATGAGTATTTTGTAATTTTCTAGAAGATACTGATAAGTTAGTCTGCTTAAATCGCTAAGTTAATTAAAAAAGTAAAATATATAGTTACGATAGTAAATCTAGCCGAATATAGAACGCTTTAACCTGTTGTCTGGTTCCCAGTCGTACTTTGGCCAGTACAAGTACGCCAGGCAAATCAGAATAATGGCGGCGACCGATGAATTGTATGTAAGGTATCGGATTATTCTGTTTTCAAAGGAACATTTCTCACTATATAGGCTTAAAAAGATGGAACTTAGTACAAAAATCCTGGGGATACCTTATTTTCGTCTTTCTGTTACATTTATGATAAATATAAAGTATCCGAAATTCTAACAAGAAATAGTCAACTTCCGAATGGTGTCTTCTTTGCTGACATGGTTTTTGTAAATCGTTCGCTAATTTAAGTGCACTTCGAATGACCTATATAATACCGACTTCCTATCAAAATGACCATCATAAGAAAAAATAAGAGAAAGTTTTGTAACTTGGGTGCCGCCATTATTGCGCTTTGCCTGACCCATTAACGTTAGTGGCAAGGGCAGGTAATCCAGACTATTTAACCTGCTACAAGAAAGCCCTCCTTCCACAAACACTCGTTCAAATGACTTAGATCAAAGACGGTCGACGTACCAACTGTTTGAATACATTGTAGCTATCCTATCTTGTTGATATTTGTCTTTATTCAAAGTTGAAGACCTTGGTACACTGTTGACATGTTGTTTCTGCTGTTGTCGAAATAAATGAATGTAGTGGGCTCATATAAAAGGACTCCCTTTTTTGTGAATAGGCACTTAGTCAAACTCAAACTTAGAAAGCAAGTCAACCTACTCACTGTTCCTGGAAAGGCTAAATCTCTGGATTACCAATTACTGGGCGCATACTTTAGTCAGTGACTGACAACTGCCCTTAATGATTAAAAATCATTTGCAGGGGGAGAATGGCCGTAGAAATAATTTCATGACCAAGCTCCACGAATGTACACTCACCGGCAGTTCTAATTACACACCCTATACTTTATAAATTTTCCAGATATGCGGAAAGCATATTATTGCATGTTATAGAATCGTTTAATTGACAAATCATTTGTCGACATCAGCAAAACAAGTTTATTTCAAAAATGTAACAGCAACATGATATCTTAATCCATTTTATTATGTAACTATCCGCAACAAAAATCACAACTTGGTATTTCGTATGCCCCCGTTCGCCCTGATTTCTACAAGCCATCGTGATCGCATACCATTGATGATATTTGTCAGAAATCATCGATAATGTGCATCACATTCCTGCAAGAGATCGTTGGATAAGTCCTGGATGCTGTGTTGGTGCCTAAATTACCGTACCTGCCGTCCAAATACTCGTCTCACTCGCACACGATGGGATTCAGGTCCGGGCTGCACGGTGGCATTAAAACATATCGTGTTATTCGCAAGCGTCTTCTGGCCTATTCTTTTCTCAATGGACGTTGCCAGTAGGGATGCGCGATAATACCGGTATACCGGTATATCGCAATACGTCTCAAACACAATACGTACCGGTACGGTCCCGCAATATATCGCGATATTTTTATCTTAATCTAATAGACTAAAATAGCATACTCGAACCTGTTTTGCATGATTTGTGGCCGAATTTGACCAGAATCTATTACATTTCTGGTTTTCCTTTAATCTATTTTAGCATAAAGTACTAGAATAAAGTATTGACATATCACATATCTACCTGTGACGACTTTAGTTTAACATTAAGAAGAGGTGTTGGAACTGATGAATATTTTTATTATTTGACATTTGACGAAAAGAATAAATGTTTTCGTAAAATTTAGTTGGCATCATTAATATTTTATTTCAGTCTTAACCTTTTCTTATTTTGTACGCGTCCGCATTTTTATACTTATCCTTTAAATTGTTGTCCGCATTTCCCTCTATATCTAATGCTCAATAGAGAAAGGGTATCATAGATAAATTCATATCTGAATTAATAGAAAAATGTTTTCCAAATATTAGATCAATGGGACATACATAATCGAGTTCCCGAATAAATAAACGCTTTATTGTCGTCTTTTGATGTCGCCTGAACATTTTCTAAACCTTTTGCGATTTTTCAAAGCGTTCCTATAAAGCTTAACATCTCCAAACACTCTGGGACAAAAGAAGACATTTGAATTGCATCATTGTAAATTGAATTTGAAGGGTTATCATTTAAAATATGACTTGAACGTTTAGGCTATATAGAATTTATTTTTATATTTTGCTTGTAGAACAATTCTGCCAAGAGCTTATAACATAACTAACAAGTTAATTAGGGACTTTAGTCAGTTATCTTTCCCTGATAAAATCTGAAGTAATCGAATTGGTAAGTAGGTCCTTACAGTTGGAATCCTCGGATTTTATCATTGAATTCCTATGTAAGGATAACAAAATATTTCGTCCAATATCTTTCTTGTTGAATACGATATTAACAAAAGTGATGAAATTTAGATAGTTCTTTACCCTCAAAATACTTCAAATATTTTCAAATTTCAAACAAATTAAATGATTTACAAAAAAAGTTATTTAAGATTGATTCTGGCATATTGACATTGCAAAGTAAGGGTAAAATCTGAGTAATTAAACTAATTGGACCTACATATTTGAAGAGTATGCAAGGGGAAATAACTGACTATGTTCCCTTATTACGTATATAGATAATTACAAAATTAATTTGTTAGTTATGTCATGTTTTGTTTTGTTTTGTTTTGTTTTTCACTCATATTTTGTTGTTTTCTTTTGCTTGGTTACACTGTTAAAACATTTTGACCAATCGCAAAACAAAGAATAAATTTAGTATGGCCTTGTTGTACAAAAGTAATAAAATATAATTGACTCTGTGTCGAATAATTGCATGTCCAGCTTTTAGGCCCATTCATAATCCCAAGTCGATATTCGATTTTCAATAGAAAAGTATAGGGGAAAATTCTTTTAACGGTCATAACTGTTTTATTTTTAAAGATATCAATTTTGTGCAAATGATGCAAGAAAGTTTAAACTTTCTTCTTTCATTTGATTGTTTTTATTTTTTTGTAAAATTGTAAAGTTTTGGTCCCTTTTAAGGTTTTATTTCATAACTCACGTTACTATAAACAAAGAAGGGAAATAAATACCCATGCTGATATAAGTTGAAAAATAAAGCCTTTCCGATTCTTTGATCAAATTTGTGCAAATGACTTGAAAAAGCTGTATGTTTCTAGTTTTCGGAGCACTTTTTAAATTTAAAATATCTTAATGAAGTTTTGGTCCCATTTGCACTTTTTTCCAAAAGTTTTGCATTTTTTAAGTATTTTTTTCCTAAATTTATAGTGTGCGCTATCGGATTTATGGACCCCTGGTGTGATTGTATAATACACTGCGCATAGCAAGGCACAGCGGGTACACTTTTATGACAGGATTACCTTCCTGTCTCTGTTTTATTGATAACTATTTGTATATACACAATGAAGTGACATGTAGTTGTATCTGTCAAATGATGTTGTAATAAATGTTCTGAAATAATTATAATGAAAGTGTTACGATTCTAGGCAGGTTAGAAAATACATACATGTAAATTATCTGTTTATTCAAAGAATTATTGTTCGGGAAGATTTACTTGACTATACGTATTACTGAAACAGTATCATCAACATATTACTTTATTCTTGCGGCATAAGGATAAATGAAAGACATCAATTGATTTTAGTTTACCTCTATATTAATTAAAAGGTTAATGCATTAAAAACTAGTTATTTACTAGTTTAAAAATCATTGTAGAACGATTGTATTAAAAAGGTGAAATATTAAAATAAATAAAACAGTTATACAAATTAATGCATGGGCAGTTTAGTCCAAGCAAAATAAAGCGGCAGGCGAGACAAAAGAATAGTTATTGGCGGCTTAACGATAACGATGAGGTTTGAATATTGTTTTAAAACAATTCATTTAAATTTAAAGCTTTTAAAACAATAAGAATAAGGCATATCTAAATTAGCATTCTCGTTCCCAGAGTCTAATAGGATTCTCAATACTAGCTAGTATTGAGAATCCTACTAGACTCTGGGAACGAGAAGAGAATGCTAAATTAACGGATAGGAAATTAATAAATTCAAATGGTAGATGAGTACATAATTCTCATTTCTAACATAATTTGACCATCAAAAATTATTTCAATCATCTTTCTTGTTTTATCTGACTGCATTGTATACAAAATGTCACCTTAAAAGTTGTGAAACACTTATCTGTTAATTTACACTTGTTGCACATTGGACAATATAAAACATTTGTCTACAACGGATTTAATTAATCCGACTTGAAATCGTGACCTACGATCCTTATCTTATCTCATCGATCACAACAAGGGGTCATGGCTTGTAGATTATATCATCGCAAAACAGACGTATCTACAATCAGAGCTATATGGCTGTATCATAAAGTGAAAATCTTGATGGGTCTAAAAGTTGGGTATGGGTACAATTATTGGTTACGTCATAACTTTGTGCGTAGATTCGAATTGTTTTCTCGTACTTTGATCACTTCGGCGTTTTAATAATAAGCAAGTACATGTACGTTTATTTAGTCTGGGCAGTCTCATACTGCGCTTTGTCGAACTAGGTGCCCGTTCTTAAAGAAAGTCGCTACGTAATGCTTTTTGAAATGCGCTTTTCGTAGCGTGTATACAAGTTCTACACAACGCGCAAAGGGGTTTACGTAAAGCTATCAAATTCAAGTTGGTGACTTCCACAAACAAAAGTTCTAAATTGTAACAAATGAAAAATATAATCACCAATCTGTGACCACGTTTATCAACTTTAACTGCTCCGACAAAATATGTGCATTAAATAAAACAGACTTATTGAAAAAGAAACCTGTTCACTATGGGGTTCAGCCATTTTAAAAGACGAGCAAGAAGAAAAATTGCTGCGTATCGCTAGCTAGCGATTCAATTTAGTACTTCGTAGCAGACCGCTTCATAGGAAATTGCCACGAAGCGATACGAAGAACACGCATTAAGGAACGGGTTCTAGTTTAAAATGAATTTCAATTTGTCAACGAGCTTTTAGACGGCAATATATTTAAAACAATGAATCTCTGAGTTAAAAAAGAACGGTCATTATTTTTGGCTTTATAACGGGTTAATCTAATTTTTCATCAAACCTTTTTGAAATATAAACGAAAATCTTTATATTATCATTTACGTCTTTCATCAAACTTGATATAAATTTCTTTTCACATGAGCCTAGATGTATTCAAATGCTTAAATTACTTTTACACAAAGAAATAAAAAAAGAGAAAAAATCACTGTATATTCGTTTAACTACATATCGCTTTTCAAAATACACCCCAACAAAAGATGGTTCAACTCAAACATGTTATTGAAATCGCCTATTATTACCGTTATTTCAATAAACTTTAGATAATACATACCTTATTACTGTGGTTTTTGAATTTTATTGAAATAAATCCAAGCTCTTTATATTGCGTACATTCATCCGTTCCGTTCCGATTTGTCAGGTTTTTATACAAAACCGAAATTGAAAGAAGACGCGCTATAGAAATGTTGATGACGATTAAAACGGGCGCAAACGAGTTTAAATCATTAAATATTTTCAATAGATTAGATTAATGTATTCAAATAATATATGATTTTATTATACTTATTAACTTATCTGAATTATATAATATGCAATATAATTGTGTTGAATCTTCATATTGTCATTCAAATACAAGCATGGGTGCTGAAAAAAGCTTATGTTATGAACTCCCAATATATCGCAATGCGTATTGCAATACGCTGTTTGATATCGCAATATATCGCAATACGAAATTTCCGGCGATACCCATCCCTAGTTGCCAGCATGTCAACGTCAACCGGCCTGATTTTGGTTTCCTAGGCTATAACGTACCCCCTTTCTAGCAATGTCTGCAACTCCGTACGTTAGCTAAACGGACGCTAAAAATGCACATGATATTTCATGCGGGTTCTGTTGCCTTCTGATAGCGTACCCGGAATTGAATTTACACGACACGTCTGTCTTGATAATGAGTGGGGAGTCGCCTATGGGGTCGTCCATGTTTGTCGGTTTCATTTCCGATTTTCTGCTGCACCAAAGTTATTGGACAGGGTTTACAGTTGAACACACGTGCTACCTGCAAATATACCATGTATCCAATGTTATTTTAAGATATCGATTTGAATTGTTTTTCAGTCCAATTGAAGTCAGTTTTTGGTAAGTTTTAGTTGAAGTGTAATAGTAATTCGGATAAAAACTTCGAATTTAGCGCAAATTTCAGTAAAAGTTGATTTCTTCTAAAATCTGAAAACACAATTAGATTTACTTCAAATTAGGAATTATTATAACATGGACATTCTCCTGTGAATTTCATAATTAAACATTTTTATGAAAGCAATTGTGGTGTAAATGACCATTCGGAACAACCTCGGCGATCATCTACGAAGATATACCTCGGAAATCAGACGTAGTAGGAATACAACCAGGTTATTAGGTCCGGTGACTGTTATTTTCATTTCAACATTCAATAATAATATTGTTACACGCTTTATCACATCATTTCATCACTACAATGTCACACACGTCGTATTTCTGTGTAGTTCAGACTATTGTACCACAGAAACCAAATTCCTATAGATCTACTTTTTCACCTTATGATATCCGAGGTTTATCTGCGTAGAAGATCGCCGAGGTAGTTCCGAATGGTAAATGACCCTTGTCAAAACACGACGTCACGTCAGTTAAAGCATGTAATTTACCTATTTTATTGACAAGTCAGCTTCGTAACATTCCAACTGCACGTGTCCTCTCTGGCAAAGTCATACGGGCCATTGTTTTATAAATGTCTTTACGGCTTTTTTATAAGTGACTACAATGCTAATGATTTTGGCTAGATTTAAACTCACAAGCAATTATTTATACCTGTGTGCACGAGGAAAATGTTGATTTTAAATTTTCGCTTGGCGCGAAAATACTCAAATGATGACATCATTGTGACTTGCGAAAATTACACATTACCAATAGTGTTATACACGTAAATAAAAAATTCGTATAACACATCATGTTAATACATTTTTTTCTTCAATAAAAAGTGTGTAATTAGAACTGCCGGTGAGTGTATGTCTCGTCCGGGAATCCAACCCACGACCACTCGATCAGTAGACCTGTGTGTCACCAACAGAGCTAGCTTGGCGGCTGAATATATCTTCATATAGTGGCTTTAACATAGTATATTTACATATTTATAGATATCATGGATGTTAATGGGTAGTGAACTGACATATGGAATTTACACAGTGTCCGTTGATAATAGATATGTGGTCGATCATCAATCACCTAATGTTTGGAACTTAACAATACGCAATGTTCAAACATGGGACTCCGGACAGTATTTCTGCAGGGTTACGAACTCGAGTAAAGAATCCCTTGTAAATTTGTCCGTGGCAGGTAAGTTGGCATTTTTTGTTTAATAATCATGTGTCTGTATTGGTCGTGACATGAGGCATAACGCAACTATCTAATTGTCATTTATGGTTTATACTATATAGATCTATGTAATAAATTTAGTACATTGGGCCGACTTGATTTGCCAGGGCGGCTCATGCCGATTCCTAAACGGACACCGGCAAATAACTTTATTTGTTCCGAGATTAAGCCGGAATCACAAGCCGGTGTACGCCGAATACGCCGGTTACGTTTGAGCGGCGAGCGGCTAGCGTGTGAGAAATATAGCTGAAAATGGCAACAAGTGAAACCATTATTATAAAAATTTACTAATTTTATGGTTAAATACTAATTGATGTTGTGTGTAACTACCGTTACGCGTCATCTGTGTAAGAGTAATATAAGAACACATTTTACTCGCCAGACACGAATTTAAAAATATGTAAAGGATATTAACTGAGTGCGAGGGTTTTCTAAGTTAGAACAACCTGGCCGCGGACTTCTCGTGAAAATCCGAAAACGCGAAGCGTTTGAGGATTTTGAGAAATCCAAGGCCATGTTGTTTTAACACAGAAAATCCGTAGCACGCGGTTAATATCCGACTTACACAACGATTCGAGCGATTAGTTACACATGTACATCGACTGGGCATGGACTTCATTTTTGCAAACGAATTTGACTTCAATGGTGCATCTTTTTCTCTTACGAGCGTTTAAGTGGATCTGTTAAGTAGAACTCACTTTTAATTAACAGATAACGAGCGTAATTTTGAATAAATGTTTTAGAATCTGCGACGGTAAATAATATTTGTTAATTATAATAATAATAAATTTGTTCAATAAATGAATCCAGAAACTTAATTAACAATAAGTGCATAATAATAAGTTTCTGGTTTCATTTATAGTTATTTTTATTAAGGCTAGTACTTGTTCTTATTCAATGCCATTATCTCATTTTCGGTAAATTACGCAATTTTACGTCTTATATGGATAAAGTCATGAGCAGTGTTATTTTAATACTTATTCTCGATCATATCTAATTTGGTAGTATTATTGTAAGTCAATAAGCCAGAATTTGAAGTATCTCAGGTGATTAACATCACTACTAACATCATTATACATGAATACATACAACATATTCATATTTCACAACTTATGAAGAAACCATAAGTTCTGATTATATTTTCGAAATGAATTAAGTTTTGTAATAAACATTTCATGGAAATACAAAAAGTTTTGTATTAAATATAATATATAAAAATTAAACAGTTCGTGTTCATTTTAAATTCTAAATTTTCACGTAGACTGCGTTCCATTTATTACACGAATTAAAATTTCACGAGGGCAGGTCTTTCTTTTTCACGTGGCCGGGTTGATATCTAAATATCAACTCGCCCACGTGAAAAAGAACAACTCGCTCACGTGAAATCTTTTGTTTTACAAGGGGGTTCCGAAATATATCAACCCATGTTAAACAAAGGAAGCGGTGTGTAATGACGGCTAAAATGATTTACATGTATTTATAGGTCGTTTGCGTTAATGCTGGACCCCTATTTTCCGTAAATATCTTATAAACTATAAAAGCGATTTTGCTAAAAATTTCGATACAATCTTTTTTCAATTTTTCCTTCTAGGATTTAAATTTTCAGAATTTTTAATACATAAATGAAAAAGTTTTCCATAGGGTACAATGCAAAATATTTGGAATTTTTTATCAAAAATCCGGCGGGAGGTAAAATAAGCTGTTCTGATTATAACATTGTCATACTTCCAGTGTATTGATACAATGTCCCGTGCGTTTACTGTAAATTTGTCGCTTAAATAAACACTCGACGGTTTACTGAATTGTAAAGCAGAGATCCGTCTTAAAAATCGTACGCGTTGAATTTGTACAGGTTTTGACGATGCAGACGACAGTGATGATAATATTTGAGTTTGTATATACTGTTATACTTTGTTATCAAATAAAATTTCTAACCGGGCCTCATATTTAGCTATTATTTTGTATCTACTGTTATGTGGCTGTTCTGATTATGGCACATACCCATTTAACAAAAGTCGCTTTTTGGCTTCAAAATTTGCATTGCATGTCTATGGGAAGTATGTTATGTAATTAAAGAAAAATTCTGAATTTTTGGATTTGAGAAGGAAAATGCTAGTTTTTATCACATAAAATTTTGAGTTAATTCCATCCGTTATTGAGATATTTCATGATTTTAGGGGTCCAGCGTTAACGCAAACGATCTATACATACACTGAGTTAGAAATGCGACCGTCTGCAACAGTAATTCCTCGTTATCCTCGTCATTACTCATCATTACTTCGCTAATTATTTTTGACGCAATCACAGTCGTAGCTTTTGACACCATTTTAGTTAGCCGGAACGCTTGGTTCATATGTCACACCGGGGCGAGCCGATCGGTGATCGGTTAATGCCGGTTCGTAAGCCGCACTGGCAAATCAAGTCGGCCCATTATCACCCAAATTTAGTTTTGATTTTTTACAAAATGAATAGTGCATTTTCATGTACAACGTTTCAGAATTTATAATACATTAAAGTTATGTCACAAAGCTGACAAATAATGGGAACAATGTAAAAAGTATAAATCTATTTAGATATCTTTCGCTTATTCATTATTAAGTATAAGTATGTTAGTGGTCAAACTAAAAACAACAACTAAATTTGCTCTCTCGTCCCAATTATTTTTCAAAATCCGGACGAGAATCTAAAAATTAATTTTCTTTGGCCTCGCCAGATCGGTTAACTACTTCGTCCAAATTTTATTGTCAAATTATTTCGTTTCCACTCAGATTTCGTTCGCCTTGCTTGAAAAGAAAGCACACATTTGGAGAAATTTCCGAATGTTTTCGGGCGTTTCCGAGTGTTTCCGAGGCATGATATACAATTTTCTGACGATTTTTGTTTATTTCAGATATACCTGATGAGGGTCGAAACTTTTCTTATAGCTATGGTAAGTCATTAATGAATCTCGAACTTATGTAAATATTATCTATTTAAATATAGACAACTGAAAATACTGATTTTGTTTCGCTTTTATAAAAATATAATTAGTGTTGTATTGTGCGTGAAGTTTGACCCCGACCTGACCTTTTATGCAAGAATTTTCATTACATTGAATACGAATGTAATATTAATGCTCGATACAGATCGGAGTATATCGTCAAAGCTCGAATGTAATTATTACGCAGGGAATAATTTTTGAAATATATTAAAGCGTACAACGAGTGTCCGTTACATGCCAAAATGTAGAAAAGGCGTGGTATTGATTTTCGTCGGGATATGTGTACATAATTATTATATCTTTTCGCACAATGCACAACATATATTCCACCAATCGGACTATCAAAATTGATGATCTAAATAGCGTGATAGCCTAACTAAACAGAGACATTTTTTCAATTTTTTAATTTGGGACTTTAAAAACGTTAAAAAAGTATAATTTATTGCAATAACCAAAACGTTTGGTCTTAATACAAAGATTTAGCATTTTGTATTATAAGTTATATATAGGCTTTTTTATTTTTCCGATAACTTTTTTTAACAAGCCATTTTTGCACATGGAGGCTTTACAAGTATCAGAATTAGTACATATGCGGATCTAGCGGTGGGGGGGGGGGGTCCGGACCAATCCCCCCTGAAATTTCCAAAATGTACCCGTCCATGAGTGTGTTTTTTTTAACTGTAAGCCATTGTTTAAGTAAAATGAAGCAATTTCTTCTCTGTACTTAACATAGATTTAATGGTCATGTGGTTTGAATTGTTAATCGATGTATGATGCGTTATTCTGCAATAAATAATACTGCAAACAGTGTATAATGTGGTTGTAGTTTGAAAGTTTGGATCCCCATAGAAAAACATCCTGGATCCGCCCCTGTAGTAGATGGTAATTTTAGGCGACATAACATGGTATATTCACACGCTTATGACCAATACAATGTGTTGCTACGGCGGTAACCCCAAAAACCAACAAAAGCAAGTAAGGAATGATTTAAATTAGATTTGTAAACATGAAATGTATTCTCACTAGTTCTACTATTTAATATTTATTCACCATAAAGTATTGTCGTGTTGATGTACCATTAAACATACACAAACAATATTATTTTACAATTTGTTTATTTTACAGAATTAACAAAGCCAATGACTCTCGACCAGCCACCTACTACTACTGATGTTTATGATATGCCTATGACCACAAACGACCCTGATGGCTGCTCTGGTAACACATAAGTTTGTCTTTGAGAAATTACATATATATATACACAACATTCCTTGTCACTCTGTTCTTTTCCTGATAAATAGTTTGCTATGACTAATATACTTAACTAAACTCCTAAGTACCCCGATTTCAATATTGTTCGAAATTTATATTTTTTAACATTTATGTCCAATCGATTTACCCGGTTTTGTCGTGCATATGTTGAAAAATCGTAAAGGGGCACGTGTTTCTCTTGCAAATATCCCACGTGTGTTGATATGCACACCGAAAAATCAAGAAATGATTCAAATGTCGCCACAAGAACGAGAATTTGCAAGGCCGTGCGTCACCTTCATAGAAAAGATTTCATATAGCTATTGTTTTCTGATAAATCAAAGCAATAAGAAATCTTCCCAGTTCCACGTTTTAACGCGTGTACGACAAAACCGGGTTTGCATCGTTAACGGAGCACACAAGCTATTCAAGCAGGTGGCAGTATGGTCCTATACTGTACAGATTTCCGTTATCGATCGGACATAAATATTGAAAGATAAAATTGGGATACTTAGAACTTTCGCTAAGTATAAAAAAACACTGCAATTTTCTATAATTAATTGAATTTTTAAGTATAAAATAGAGTATATTCCATACATTATTATATAAAGTGTGTATAATACTATTTTCATAAATAGGCCAAGAACCCTAGGCAAATATTTAAAGTCGGTGGGAGTGTCGCCGGTCCGCAGTACGCATTGAAATTATTTTATCCCCATTCGAAAAACTCGGATATGATCGCCAGCAAAAAAGTTCGTTTTGATAAACTCAAGAGCGCTCGAATATAAAAATTATCTGATAAAATCAATCCGTACGGTACTGATTTTTACGGAACTTGTTTGTTTTCGTACCATGGAACTTTCGACCTAAACAAGGGCTCATTAATTTAAGCAACGGTCCTACGGGCATTTTCATGTCGTTTGTATATGTGAAAATATTAAGTGATAATTACATAACCTAAGTATCGACTTGTATATTGTATAGACACTTTGTATATTCCATAACGAGATTTATACTGTATATATAATGGAATACTGTTTAGAATTGTATATGTTGTATTTAGAGTTGTATTGTGGATATATAATTATATATTTTTAACAAATGATATATTTAAAAGAACTGTATATTAAATTATTTTAGAATTGCATATTGTATAGAATTGAATAGAGTAAATAATTGTATTGTCTGTATGGAAATGCATTATGCATATAGAATTGTATATTAAAAGTACTTTGAACTTTATATTGTTTAGAACTGCAGATACATTTTTATAGAGTAGTCATTTGTAAATAGAAGTTTATATTAACCTAACACTGTATATAACTGTTTATTGTTAATAGAATTGTATTTGGTTATAGGTTTTAAAAGTGAAGCATCATCGATTATATATGTAGAATTTTATTTTATACACGAAAGTGTTTATTTAAAAATAGAATTGAACATTATACGTAAAATTGCGTTTGTAAAGAATATTGTGTAACAATGTTAAAATCATTTTTATGCACACTACAAAATTTTATATAGAATATAATACGTATGATTATGAATTCTATACAATAACAAAAGTCTACATACAATGTTCAAAATTCATGTAGTAACGCAATTTTACATGTAACCGGGTTTGCATCAATAAACTTTGAGCATGACAACCATGCAAACAAAGCTTAAAAATGTTTAATGTTATGATATAAAATGTATACTTTTATAGCAATAAGTACTTACATGTATTTGATAATAAAACAATTCGTTATAGAATATGATTAAAAGGCATCACCATGATAGACGTCTGCATAATTCAGTTATGTTATGTTTGCACATTTACTGTAGAACATTAAAATATTACTTGTCAGATGGGGTTGAAAGACATACAAACTTGTCCGCATACATTAATTAACAACTGGGATAAATAGGGCATATTTTGAAACCCACTTCCCTTCTGTTATAATTAAAGAACCTTGGGCCTTGTTTTATTACTAAATTATGTAAATTTTACATTTCAGTTGATCGTCCTTGTCAGAACGGAGGAACATGTATCACAGGAAATTGTACATGTTTTTCAGTATATGAAGGTACAATCAGATTAAAACGTTATCTAAGATTTTCCGCTCGCCTACTCGCTAATTTAGATCTGGCCGTTTTCAAACGAGGGTCACGTTCAGGTGACCTTTTCTCATCATAATATTCATGACGAAATTGTTATGATTAGTAACTTGTTTACATCGTCTACGTCGCTCAATTTGAAATGAGCCGTCCAATCGCAGACTGTGAATAATTCCGCTAATAAATTAGCTCGCAAACCTTGGTATAAAAATAGAAATTACGAATTCAAAATGTTATTAATAAAGTTTCGTCTACATGAAAGCCACGCATTGATTGGTCGACATAAAGGTCATCTCGACGTGACCCTCAAATGAGATCTTAGAGATCCTGTACGACAACGCTCTATAGGATATCTGTTTACGGAGATTGATGAAGGTACTACAAGTATTGAAGTCTTTGTGAACGTTTATCTAACTATTTTAACTTTACAGTAACTAGATTGTTTCCATTGGCTGATAGCTTCTTATCTCTCATGATATATATTGTACTTAATTATATTATTTTTGATCTATTTTGCCAAATAGGACATGTCTTCTGTAAAAATGATTTAAAATACTGTGTTGCATACTGACAAATGCTTTATTTCTTGATTATACCAATTCTAAATGTAGCATCATCGACAGTTTTCGGGTCATAGGAACGCGGTCTTGAATGCATCTGTTTATTTTCACTGTAGTGACTTAAATCAAGCACATGTCTTCCCAAATGGCTAATTACCTACTAACTTGATGTGCAGTGATCGGATGATGCATTGGCATAGAACGTTTTTCATGAACTAGCTCTTTGAAGGTATGGCTGTCATACCCGAGATCGATATCACAATGAAAGTTTTGATTCGTTTATTCACTCTACATACTCATGGCATGATGCATACACATCCGCACTTTTGCCTGTACGTTTGTTTTGTAACGACACATGTAGAAAAAATAGTCACTTTTTGACATTAAAAATATTGTTCTTTACCATGTAAACGACGGTAGAAATATGAAATAAAAATAATACACTGAAAATATATTTAATTTAGGACCGTTTTGTGAACAAAGCAAATCATGTGAGGAAACATGCAATATAAATGGTACTATCAGTGGAGGCTGTACTGTTACACAAGTTGATGGTGACCTCAAGTTCACATGCAAATGCAAGGAATCCTACCTAGGTAACTTTTAATTATAAAATAGGGAGAGTGGTTAGAATTAGTGCTGCAACGATTCACAGGAAAGTCGATTCGATGCGATTCGATACTTTTTCTTTCGATTCGATTTTTTTCGATTCAATTCATTTATTAATATAATTTACTTCAAATATGCATTTATACATTTATTTGGGCTTAAAACTAAATTATATGGACTAACTAAAAGTGTTACTGAAATTTGATAACACGAAACTCGAAAATCTGCTAAATTAATATTTGCTTTTTTCAAGTACGAAATGGTTTGGGTACGAAATGGTTTGGGTACGAATGTACAGTTCGCGAAAATGTATTATAATTGTAATTTCGACTAAAAAAGTATAAACAGCATGGAGCATAAATTGTAGAAAGATGCAGTTCTTGATATACTACTGTACATTTAACATAAACCTACGCTTTGTGGGCAAATATATTGAAATTTGAATAAACTAACATCAAAACTAGACCGGTAAAATACAATCACACCGCCCAATTTGCGTAGCGTTGGGGCATATACTGTAAATGAATATTTGGAACAGAGTTTATATGCTACTTAAATCGTAATGGAAACTTTAGAGAAATGTTAACAAAGTTAACCCAGTTTCACGGTCAACGTACTTTGTCTTTTAGGTGAGCCTTTGCTTTTATCGTTATAACTTATGTAAACATGTTAAAAGTCAGTATCGAATCGAAACTCGCGGGTCCCGAATCGAAATCGAATCGGCGCCCTTGCAATCGAGTTTCGATGTATCGAATCGAATCGTTGCAGCCCTAGTTGGAATCGTGTGCATAGAGTATAAAAGGAAACAATATCAAAGAGCTTGCGGTCAAATGATTTGAATATTATAGATTATCAATCAACATTTTAAACACAAATTTCATCTTGAGTTTGTAAGCATACTGGACAAGCGCGCAGAATCGACGGAGGGAAAACTTATATGAATAGTATTGTATTTTAAAATCATGTTGAACCGTGTTAATTAAATTGCAGAGACAGGTTTAACATAACTTATTTATTCAGAAGTCCTTGGATCTTGACGATGCATTATCTACCAGTTGTAGTGTTATACTCCTTACTTAACATTTTATAGCAAACCAAAATGTTTTAAGATGTAGGGAGCTTAATTAGGAACTTTAATCAGTTATCTTTCCTTGATAAAACCTGAAGCAACCCAATTGGTAAGTAGGTCCTTACAGTTGGTATCCTCGGATTTTATCATAAAAAAGATTGAATTCCTATGTAAGGATAACAATATATTTCATCTAATATCTTTCTTGTAAATAAAGATATTAACAGAAGTGGTGAAATTTAGATAGATCTTTATCCTAAAAATACTTAGCTTGAATTTCAAGCAAATACAATGAAATTTACAAAAAAGTTTTTTTAGATTAATTTTGGCAAATTGACATTAAAAAATAAGGGTAAAATCCGAATAATCAAACTAATTGGACCTACCTATTTGAAGAGTATACAAGGGGAAATAACTGACTAAGGTTCCTTATTATCAAATAATCAGCTACAGTTTAAGTTTGCCAACCATTCAGAAGACAGTTTAGCTGTTAGTTCATTTTTTGCTTTTGAAAATACTTTTTATTTTATGTTTTTGCCATTAACTCAAACAATATTTTACAGGAGATAAATGTGACATTTTTGATTATTGTGCCAGTAGTCCATGCCATAACAATGGAACGTGTACTAACTATGATGATCATTACTCATGTTCTTGTATCACTGGCGATGAAGCTAGAGATTGTGAATTGAATGATTATGATGAATGTATACGTCCTAACAGTGAAGACAAATATATAACATGCATCGACTATATAGGTAAGTTTGTACTCGTACATGTGCAGGTCGTATTCTAGGTCATGCGTGTTTTTGTACTTTAAACGATGGACTTTTCCATTACATAGGTGAATAAGCCAATACATGAACAGCATTTTAATGAATTAAACATACCAATTTGATATTAAACCTTTATTTTAAATAGAGTATATGCACATTATAAATTCTATATAATTATGTTTTTACAAATAGCGTAAACTAACTAAACTATAAATTTGTAAAAATAATTCACCCCTAAATATTATTGTGTAATGAAACCGGTAATGTTTGTATACGCAATATTTACGTGGACGACCTGTATATGTATAACAATGTTTATATGCCCATAGTTATATCGGTTTACAGTTTGAGATGTATGCTGCTGACAGTTCAACTAACCATCAATCCTTAAATTGTTCCTTACGCAAATGTTTAAAACATGTACATAATGCCACTATATGCAGCCAACCAGGTACCATATACGTAAATGTAAAATATATATCCCTGAATCTCTTGTCACATGTTTTATTTGTTACGTGAAATTATGGAATGTAGACGAACATCCGAAACATATCAGTCACTGCAATGTTACTGACTTATTAAAGGAATTGATATACTATATATACTTTAGGAGCTACAATGTTACTGAATGATTAAATGAACTTATGCCCTATATATACTTAAGTAGCTACAATGTTACTGAATTATTAAATGAATTTATACCCTTTATATACTTTAGGATTTACAATGTTAATGAGTTTCAAATACACTTCAGTAGCTACACTTTTACTGACAGATTAAACGATTAAATTTATTATACCTTTTAGTTGATACATTGTTATTGAATGAGTTAATAAACACAAATCAAATTGTAGTGTAATTATTGTTTTAAGTTGATATGATGTAAACTAAATTGATACACTAGGCTTATCTACGTGCAGGTAACTCTAGACTTGTGTGCGCCCCTGGTTTCTCTGGCCAACATGAAGAATGCAAAAATATGGAAAACTCATCTCTGTATTGTATCCGTCATGATTGTAGCAATGATGAAGGTTATTGTAAGGTATGGTCAATTTTTTATAAATAGTGTTTTTACATTTAGTAAGTCTGATCCATAACACTGGTATAAAGTATCGTCGGTGTTATCCCACGATATATTACTCCGCTATGCTGTGTTATGTACCGCGAGCCATTTGGTTAGGAAAATTTCGTGATCATGAATACTTAATGAGGCAGTTTCATTGGTTCCGCAAGGAAACCACTGTGGAAAACTAACCAATGAAATTACTTTTTATATCTAAGGTTTATTTTACCATTCAAAATGAGAAAATAAACATGTGCGTTGGTTTCTATTTAAAGTAAGAAAATCCAAGTATGACGTCATTGTTATTGAAGCGTATCAAATTGTAAAATGCGATTTCATTGGAAGAAGATTAGTCTCCCCTCCCTTATGCATATTCATGAAAACGAGATTTTGCCAGTCAAATTGCCCACGGTACGTATGGAGTGCGACGAAGAAAGTACTGTGGTTGGCGACGATGATATTAAGGGGATATGATGTTAATATTACGAATTCGAGTTTATGTAGGCACTCAAGATAGGTCTGCTACTTAGAGGATAAGTTATTTAAAAATGCACACACTCATACATTGTATATATATGCATTATATATTTTACGTGCCTATAATTGTTCACACGGTATTTCGTTCATTCATGGTTTACTGGTTTATAGGAAGTGTATAACTTGTCGCAGGTCTGACTTGTCATTGGTTAAACGAATAATAATTGTTTCTGTTTTCTAGCCATACTGCAACAACGACATTTGTAATGGTGCGATGAATTGTGCATTCACTGCTGACCCATTTTCTACAGCAGCCTTTTCAAGCCAGCCTTCATGTAATGAATCATTTGCCAATGGTTTTGACGATGCCAGTTGTAACAAAGAAGAAACCCTTTATGATGGATTTGATGAAACCATAGGGAAACTGAAAGATTGCAGTCCATATTTTTCCACGATATGTACAAGCGATTTTGGTAACGGTGATTGCAATGCTCAGTGTAATAACACAGATTGTCTAAATGATGGATTTGATTGTTTACCTCCCGTAGAGACAGATGATATGCTTCTTGGGTCCATTGTAGTTGAAGTAAAAACATTGCCTTCAATGCTGAACATCCATTCTTTTACGAGTCAACTTGCCATGTTAATGAGATCTCAGATTATCATGTCTGGGACGGATAATCAAAGGTAATAAATAATGATAGTCTCAACAATGAATAAAATGCTTTTTAGTTATACATATACAAGTATTTTTCAATGCTATAAGATCATATTAACTTTTCATATTCCACAATGAAATGTTGTTTTTATGAAAATATACGTTAAGAAAATACTCATTATTCACATTCACTGGTGCGAAAATATGAAGGTAAAAGTAACATCAAAATATCATGGAAAATACAAATTTAAAGAAATAGAATATTTAATTTGCTAATTTTGGAATAAGCTAGTTCATCATGGGCTCTCCTAGCATGTTTTTTTTCAAACGCGACTATTACAACTTTTTAAAATTTGTCTCGTACATTGACAGTGATTTGTTGGCTATTTCAAATGACAACCGTATTTTAAGATAGTCCAGGGCTTTTTTCAGTATGTGGGAAAGGTGCCGTCTTTCTTAGTATAGAACAATGAGGGAAATTTTATCGCAATTTCATTGATAGGGCTATAAAGAGTCAAAGATAACTTCCAAATTCGGGAAAAACTGCATGATTTTTAAGAAATTTTCGAAGAGAAGGCACCTGTAAACGACCCTGTTATATAAGGAAAAAAGTCAAGGATCATAAGCGTACATGTCGTTCATTTTGGACTATTTTTTTAATTTAATATTCAACAGCAATCACATACAACTAAGCGTAGCCAGATCGCCATTTACCAGTATTGAATATGCAGGACAGTTTATAGCTGCAACTATTGGTAAAAGACTAGACTTGTTTAATGTTCAGGTCAAAGACGTATTCGGTAAGTCAGTTGTATTTTTTTACTTTCTGAAACGTCTCATGTATACAAATGTATAAGTACTGTATGTAAACTATTTAGTTAAATTAATTGTGTAAAGGCTACAAACTAGCAAAATTTGTTAGGCAATTGGTTTTGATTTAGTCCTATTGTAGTTATAACTTTAGCTGTTTGTTGTTCTTCTTTTTACGAGTGTACTTGCCTGAAGATGTCATTTAAGAAAGAACGAGAAATAACAAATTTGATTTGTAGACCCAGGTTTCGCACCGTAATATGCCGTAAAATCTTGTTCATTAGAAGTTACTCTTCAACACATCAGCTGTGACATTACCGTTCTATTCCAGAATGTTGTCTATTCACTGAGCTGCAAGGGGAGCGTAATTAGAAGTATTTTAAAATAGATAAAATATATAGATAAAAGTCTAATTTCTTTGGAGTCCAAAACAGTGATACATTTGATAATGGGACTTTAAGACTGGAGATGACTGTGGTCATTTAGTTATAAAGCTATAAAACTGTAATGTGTATTTTTAGCAAAACATTTTGCTGTTCCAATATTTCTTTTATCCTCTTATTAGCTTGCTATACTGACTCTGATCTAACAATCTTTTTCATAATTCACTCGTTGTCATCTTAAAATGACCATGACGCACGTAGCATATTTATAAGTTAAAAAATGAGAACGGTTTACACACAAAGCAGTATAGAAATGGAAATGAAGTAAATGATAATAATTATTTTTGCATTGTATTTGTTAACAGTTTGTAACCATGGTACGTTCGGCCCTGCGGATAAATGCACGAAGCAATGTAATAATTGTGCTCAAGTTGGTATGGTGTGTGATTGGATCACGGGGGAATGTCTGGACGGCTGCAATTCAAAGCACTGGGAACCACCAAAGTGCATGAAATGTCCTGCTACCTGCATTGACCAAGGCGATGTTTGTGATAGTAAGACTGGTAATTGCTTACATGGATGTACACCTGGATATTGGGGAGAAATGTGTTCACTATCGTGCAGCGAGAACTGTAACCAAACCGGTGATATATGTCACAATGAAACTGGGGTTTGTCTAAATGGATGCAAGGAAGGTTATTTCTTTGGAAGCACATGCCAGGCATGTCCAAATACGTGTGATGGTGGATGTGATGATAAAGGTAAGCGAGATTTATGTAATCTTATATAGTACATTGCTTGTTTGTATTGATATGAGACTAGGTATATAAATAAGTAAAATGACATAGAGTGTCGACAGTATAGTTATAAAAGTGACATACGTATAATATGATTTCTAGTATTTTCAACTACAGTAAAATTCTACCTTCAAAATTATTGGCGGAATAATAGCGACCTTTTTCTTCTTAAATTACGTATTGGTCTCGCACAAATCCTCACAAATCGCATAATTTTGCAATAACCAAGATAGCCTTTATTGTGGTACTTTACTGTTTTTTTTTTATTTATTCATATGACTAAACTGTGTTTGTTTTTGTTTCTTAGGACACTGTCTATCATGTATGTCTGGAAAGTATGGTCCATTTTGTGAAACAAATTGTGACCCATTATGTTCCGATCATTGTGATAAAACAACGGGTGAATGTAAATGCAATACTGGTTCATATTGGAGCCAAGATCTTGGTAAATGCGAACAGTGTGGAAAAGGCTGTAAAGATGGCACATGTGAAGATACTGGTATCTGTGTATGCAAACCTGGCTTCTTTGGAAGTATGTGTAAGGATTCATGTAATTCCAAATGTATCGATGACACTTGCGATCAAAAAGGTCACTGCATTGCTGGGTGTGTAAATGGTTTCTACGGATCGTCATGCACCATGCAATGTCCAATGAACTGTGCGTCATGTAACATAGAAGGTCACTGTGGAGGGCAATGTAAACCTGGATACGCAGGCTCTACATGTGAAGGTAGGTTAAAATCTATATAATATCGAGTATTTACATTTGCAATCACAGTTCTTTTAGTTCAATTTTGAAATGATTGTAAGATCTTGCTAATTTCATTTATTACTACTATGTCAGCTTCTTTGTTTGCCATTATTAGTCAGTTGGAATGATGTTCAATGCTGAAGGAAACAAGTAGTTTCAAACGAAGAAATTAATAATATTTTGATGAGAAGAAGTAAATTGTGTTAGTTATATTAACCGTTGCTTTAGATATGGAGAACTCACATTTTATAGTCTTAAATTTTGCTTAACGCGACTTTTTATAGTAGAAATGATCATTTTTTCAGGAATGAAAGGCGGCAACACTGATGCGAAGGAAGCAACGGACAATACTGGTCTTATCGTTGGAATTGTGATAGCGATATTATTGATAGTTATTATTATAGGAATTGCTTGTTGCTACTGGTAGGTAACACCTACAATAATTACGAGTTTATATATTTATATACATTTATTCATGTACATGTAATACGTTTCCAAATAATCCACGAACCAAATATAATTGCCTATTAAAGCTTAATATTGACTTGTCAACTGAGTTTCTATCATTTTAAGAATTTGATTGGAAGTACTCACCAATTTGGAAATTAAATATCAGAAATAGAATATAGGCGTATTTTTTCAAATCCGATGATGATGGAATTTAAAAGTAGGAATGATGAAATTACTTACCCATATATCTGAATTTGCTATTTACATTAAATGACCCGCATTTAATACCTAACACTGTGGATTCAAATTTCGGTCTGTCACGACTTTTATTTGTATTGCAGGAAACGAAGACAGTCTGGTGATCTAATTATTGCTGATGAAGAAATGGAACATGCTCCACAAAAAGACCCAAATGTTGTAGTTATTTCACCCGCTTCAGGCATGCAGCCACCTAGCTCACCATTTCTTGCAAAAGCTGACGGTAGGTCGTATTATTTTGTTAACCATTGCATTCAAGTACAGATGTGAACTCTAATACTAAACTCCTTTCCAAAGCTGACATTAAAGAGAAAAAATCATGTTTTATATCATTTTTAGAAATACATGAGGAGTTGAAAGTAAAATGCTCTCAATAAGTTTATTAGAAAAAAAGACTGCTTTGGGATTTCATTTATCCACAAGTTCTTAAACATTCTCATATATCCCTATTCAGACTGTCTTTTAAACAAATTTTGTAACTGATTTTTTTATGAAATATGTAGAAAATTTAGCTAAATCTTATTTAAAGATGAAGATAAGATGATTATGTCATAAATGACTGCTTCGTACTCAGTACCGGCAGTTTTACGAATTAAGGTTTTCACTAAGTTAACTTGATGGGCGGTCTTTACTTATATTTTCCAGTTAAAAAGTTTTAAAATTGTAAGCGAGTGTTAGTGTCATTGAAGCACAAGCACATTTCACAATGTTGTTTTCTTTTCAGATATGATAGATATGGACGAAGGAAATCAAACAGTAGTATATGCTGGTCCAAATTCTGCCAACAAAGAAGGTGAAAAGCCAACTGGTTCTGACGTAAAGAAAGACGGTATAAAGTTTAAATGTTATTATAGGATTTTCAACACTCATACTCAGTAATTTCAAAATCCCGGTTTCACTTCATAACAAAGATCTGTTATAGAATATAATCTTTTATGACGAAGATACTCATGACTGTTGAGACTAATGTTGGTAAAACATGTTTCCTTCCACAGCATCCACATCAGTACACTGTATGTTGTTTGTAGTTCACTAAAATGAGCTTTATTTGCTGATCCCATTGTGGTACGTTTCTCAGAGTAGATAAAACGTTCGCGTTGCTATGTAATTAATTTGTATGTATAAAATGTATAATGTATTTAGATGAGGAAAATCCTGCTGATGAAAAGCGCCCATTGTCAGAATCATCAAACAAATCAGAAAACAGTGGCCAAGGAAGATGTACATCATCTGTGATAATAGAAGTTGGTAACAATGGTAGAGTGTTGTCTATCTCTGAAGGAGATGAGCCTCAATCACCGGGAGCCACTAGTCCTGGTAAAAATTTTGAATTTTGTATCAATTAATACTTGTACTATGACAAGGAAATTGTTCACTTTACACTAAGAAATTCACACGTGTGAAGCACCTAGCTTTATTGTTTTCGAGTAATTCATATTTTGTCAGCATATATTTCAATTATCAATTCAAGATCAGTTAATTCTATCTTGTTCATAATACAACTTATTTATCTTTTTGCTGTCCAGGGTAAATGTGTTATGAAAATTTAAGTGGTTACAAATCTTAGTTATTAGTGAATAAACTGTGATTAGTTCTTACGCCGATATATGTTTTATGATATGTTTATTTAAATGACCTAAACTTGTCTCTAATTGTAAAAATCACTAAAATTTCTTCTCACATAAGCGTTAATGTATTATCATATGTATTAACAATATATTAGATTATATTTATAACCAGGTGCAGGTATTTCTACAATTAAAGATGTAGAAGAAGAAAAAGCTGATGATGACGATGATGATAACGCATTTGTTGAACCCAATAGTCCTCTGTTGGACTCTAAAGCTCCATTGGCCTCAGAGGAAGATTTGTTGGCTAGTTTAGGACCAAAAGCTGTATGTGTATTTATAGTTTATATCGATATATGTATATTTATTAGGTTTACAAACATAGTTCAATCTGTGTTAGCTAAGTCATGATGTCATAACATATTTTGTTTTGTTATTTTGTTGAGGATTGCCTGCAAGACAATAGTTAGTGCACTGCTTTAAAGAGAGAGTTACTACAGACTTGCGGGCAATCCTCGATATGGTACTGTGCAAGTTCAAGTCGTGGACAATATTGATGATTCTTACTTGCCTAACAAATACATTACTTATCAGTAAAAGTTCGTAAACTCTGGTTTGTCTATCTTAGAGTACGATGACAATTACAAAGAATTTAGATCAAAACAATCAGTTTATGCTAGGTTTACATCTGGCCACGATTACCACGATGTCCCCGATTCCAGAGCATCGTGGCAAACGTAAGAGAGCGTGGAGTCGAATCGGGGTGATCGTGAGGGAGCGTAACGGAACGTGGTTGAATCGGGGACATCGTGGGCATCGGGACAGATTTTAAATCAAACTTAAATTTCACCACGATTGTCCCTATTCATTTTCTAATCGTGACAGAGCGTGGCCTTCGTAACAAAACGTAACGGAACGTACCGAAGCGTAACAGAACGTAACAGAACGTGGAGTACAATCGCAACAGATCGGGACCAGCGTGGACACATTTTTTCATCCCGCGTCGCTGGGAAAAAAATATTTCTTGTTTAAATATCAAATCGTGACGTAAAACGTGGTCATTTGTCTCAAATCGTAGGTCAAATCGCAGGAGATCGCAACAAAGCGGCTTTGTCGTGGGAGTTCTTAACAGGACGTAACGGAACGTGGTGGAGCGTGGAAGCCAATCGTGTTGATCGCAACAAAGCGTAACAGAACGTGATGCAAATCGTGGGCTCGATCGTAGCAAAGCGCAGTAGAGCGCAACAAAACGTGCTGATTTCGTAAGGAAGCGTAACAGAACGTGGAGTATACCATTTAATCGTAGAGCTCCCCGATTTTTTAGCCTCTGGCTAATCGGGGAGATCGTGGCCAGATGTAAACCTAGCATTACAGGCTTGTTTATTAGCACTGAGGAATGTGTCGTTTAATATGTTATATTTACTTGTTTATGTTCTTGTATCTTCATGTTATTGTATCTTCCACATCATGGGTTAATTTATCTGCATGAATGAACTGTCTAAAGGAAACTTCATATTCCTCATAAAATGAAGAAGATTTACAAACGTAAATATAGTACTCACAAAACTCAACTATAAAACTAATTAATGTATTTTAATTCTCTAAATTAACATCAACCCAAGATACTTGGTACCTAAGCTATTGTTGGAATTATACAATATAGCCACAAATAATATATTATGTATTAGTATATCAATGGGCTTCCTTAGAAATGCATTTGTAAAACACTTAACATTTTTCTTTCGAAGTAATTCAAGTACCTAATAGATCTAATTGGACTAGGCAAACTTATTTTTGCTTTGATTTACTTTTGTTATAAATTTAAAATTAATCGATTTTCTTTCAGCCGACATTTAGTGACTCTGATCAACCAGTGACCATAGAGGTTCTTATTGGAGAACAAACAGACAACGGTGGTTCTAAACGTTCCAGTAAAAGGTCAAACTCTACCAGTTCATCCAGCAGCAGTGATTCAAAAAGTTCCGAAAGTTCAAAGAAATCAGCATCAAGTAAATCGGATGGTGAACATGAAAAGACTACGGAAATGTGATGATACAATTCATAGAATTTATTAAGAAGTGTTCTTGTTTAATGCTTGCCTCTCACATTCATATTAGACTCAGCAAATCATAATCCTGATGCAACACAACATAAACAATGCGAAGCAAAATTCTAAACAATTTTTAATTATTTATATTTTATAAGTTTTAACATATTTTTGAATATATTTCCTCAAATTATGGAAAAGTATTTTAAGTGTTTATCGATTAGTAAAGTACGAAATATTAAATTTACCGGTGAACCTAGGAAATATTGAATGGGACAATAGGCAGAGCGCCATACATTACGCAGAATGTTGAATCATTTGAGATATTTTTCCATATCAACCTTTAGTACCTTTGAATATAATTTTCTATGTTATTATTTTCAATATGTCTATTTTACTCATGATAGCCAGCTGTGTCTATGCAACAGTTTGATTATCGGTTAACTGTTTGAGATAGACAATTTGTAATGAATACAATCTCTTTAAAATACTAAGTGTATATATATTACTCTTGCTCTTTACTATTTTTCTGATTTAATACATACGTTCCTTTGCATATTCCTAACTTAAATCAAATTTATTAATCATGAGGACCATGGTGGGTTTTTTGTGTATTATATTTGCTTCAAGCAAGTGTTCAGTGTATTGCTTTGTTTGCTAAAAGACGTGCTTTACATTTGTCATAGACACTTAACAGGTGCAAACATGTTTTTAGAATACATGTAAACACGTGTATATGGTATTTGTTTAGAACAATGTTTTGGTATACATTACAGTTTAACTGCATAGGGGTATACAATGACGTGAGGGAAGAAAACAAAACGTGCTCATATATCGGTGTATTTGCGCAAACATTTCATGAAAAGTTGTAAGCGTGCTAAAATAAGACACAGTAAGCAATTGGAATAGAACAAGAAAAATGTAAAAAAGGGATAAGGAAGAAGAGCATTTTTGGCTTATGGAGATACAAAGAAGAGAACTCATATAGATTCAGGAGAATTTATGATGAGCATATAGCAGAGATAGTCGACCTCTCTGCAAGGAAAGCAGAAAAATATAAAAAACACTCTCGGGTTACGCTCCCCTCACAGCTTAGTAAAGAAAGTGAACGAGTGATGTTTAGCGGTGCAAAGGAGAGTACTCTCGGGTGAAATCAAACGCTCTTTAGCGATAGGTAACATGAGAAAAGTAAGAAACTGGAATCAAATGTGTAGGAGGTTCGAAGCTTTGAGAAAAAAAGTTTTAAAAATCCGTGCACATATTTGATTGAATTTCTGCAGTTTAAAAGTTCTAACGGTATAAAAGATTTTCTGTAGATTAAAATGAACAGAGAAATATGTTTTTACTTGAGTGACTTATATATGATAAAGCTATAGAATGAGAATGATATTTTTTTGTTCATTTACGTATGTTTAAATCTTACATGCTATGATACTGTAATTTACTTTTATTTATACTGTACTTAACATGTTCAATTGCGTATGTAATTGTTATTTATGTTTTCTCTTCAAAGCCTTTCAGGCCAAACATAAATTATTTATTTTCTATTATCATTTCAAGAAAATAACAAACTCATAAATAGGTATGCCCGGACAGGTACGGTTTATTTCATTCAATTCTGATACATTTAATTCAAATAGCACTTTCGCACTTGAACAATGGCTCCTGAAAAAAACTATTGCCGCTATAACATCGGCATCAATGTCCTATTACATTTAGTGTGGAGATCAATTTCTCCGTAAAAAACTGTCCAGAACCACTATTCCCTTTCATGAAAACACAATCATACCAATTTCACTTAAGCATTAAAATGACTGTACAAAAAGTCATATCTGCAAAAGATAAAGAACATGATAATTTCATTTCTAAATATATAATACTGAAAGAAAGAGAGAGGGTGGATTCCTCTCACAAAAACAAAATCATAAGTATATAACTCATCCATTTTCACGTGACTATACAAAAAGTCAAATCTGCAAAAGATATAAAACATGATTACTTAATTTCAAAGACATTTCATATACAAATAAAAAGGAAGAGGGTGGGAGGGTGGGTAGTACGATAAAAGTATTTAACGATGTTTCCTTTGTCCTGTCCGAAGCTCGAATGAGTTTTCAAAACTCAATTCGTTCAAACCTACACAATATGGCACGTGAAAAACGTGCTAAACGCTCCAATGAACATCTTTACATTCAACCAATAATAAATACATTTATGTTTTCTCTTCAAAGCCTTTCAGGCCAAACATAAATTATTTATTTTCTATTATCATTTCAAGAAAATAACAAACTCATAAATAGGTATGCCCGGACAGGTACGGTTTATATCCTCGACCCAAAAAGAACGGGTATATATTCAAGTATTAGTCCACCCTCACTTTTCAATAGTCTGGTAATATGCAAGAAAACATTGATGGAAAGCAACAAAGAGCACATTTGTGACAAGCGTTCCTGACAATAAATGATCCAAGACCTCAAGAAAGATTGATACAAAGCGTCACATACAGCCGAATAGTGGTTGCATGATGTGTATATACATCTAAAGAAAAAATAATGATATATGCGGCAAAGAAGAGCCCAATAATTCTATAGCTTTGTGTCATAAATTGAAATATAATTCAGAACGTGTAAAACGTCTCTGTTTGAGAGGTAAAGTTAAAAAAAAAAATCATTTTCAGTATTAATTTCTTTTTATAAACTGTTTAAAAATATTACTTTTTGGTTGCTATTCAATTAAAGCTACTTAACAATATCATATAAACTATGCACTAAAATATATAATGTATAATTAAATGATAATTATCAAGGCATGGTCTGATAATCCTCCTTCTTGTGTCATTTAAGCGTCAATGGTTTAGACCGTCCCAAATATTCTATGATTTGATGGTAACGAACCTTTTTGTACAAAATGAACTCACGTGTGATAATACTTAAATCTAAATCACAGTTTAGGGAGAAGATATTTAACAATTTTATTTAAGAAACTCATTCTTAGTATAAAACAAATGCTTAAGCGCATAAATGATATAGTTACAAAAATATACCAGATAAATTGTATAATAAATCATCAAAATTCACTAACTAGAACTCACTGTCTAGATGATCACAGAAAAGTACACGTTTTAGCCTAATATGTTTCATGGTGGCCCTCATGAATATATGTGCCGTGCCAATGATACCCAAATTTTCCCGCGTGCTCAGACAAATTCAAAACTCATTCCATATAAGAGCGTAAACTTCAAATAGACGATTGCTTTGAAAAGAAATATAAAATATAACAACAATATCTAATTATATGTTCATTTATCCAGGAAAACGTATTATTGCATGAAACTGCATGTCTTAAAAAATTATCGCATTTAAATTTTGAGATGCAAAGATATAGATCTTAAAATTTCAATGGATTGTATCACATACTCATCTTTAGCGATATCGGATTTCAGATTGGATATCCATCATCCATTATTAATACCGCTTTTAACAACAGCCATAGCTTCTAATAATGTTCTTAAAAATGAATATTTCAAAATATATATTCAGTAGTACTATAAAGAATTTTGGCATACAATAAATTATAATGTTAATATCTAAATGGACAAGTTACCGTTCTTGTTTTACGTATGATTACTAACTCACATTAACACATCTAGGCAGCCTAAATAATCAAAGTTCTTACGATATTTTAAACAATACAATACAGAAGGATTAACGACGAAATACGGTGATAAGGCTTTTGACGATTAAGACCCCTGGTCAATTCTGTTAGACGCAGTGAAAAACTTTATATGTTAATCCTGAGAAAAAACAGAGGTCTCGTCTTTAATTCTAACTACTCAAATGTATCTTAAAATTCAAGCGAAACTTAGAAAACAAATTGCCAAGAACATAGCGTCATTCAAACTTAATTTGAAACCATATTTAGTCTCTATATTTTATAAATTTTCAACAATAAAATGCAAAATCTGATTAGTAGATAAAGAGTTCAATTTCAAAATCTAAAAATTGTCGACAATTATCCTCAACAAGTGTGAAGTACACTTCTTTGCCAATACCAGACAAAAACTGAAACAAAAACATTTTAGATTCTAATATGATGTCTACAAGTGTGAATGTCTTTTCCTGAACAAGATACAAACAGTCACAAAAATATCAATATCTCACATTATCTAAAAAAAAAAATGTGAAACATATTTCTTTGCCTGTATAAGATACAGATAGATTTTTTGTCTTACATAATCTCAAAAAGTGTGAAACACTTCTTATATTAGTATCTCATAACCTAAACAAGTGTAAAACACACTTCTTTGCTTGAACTAGATACAGACAGTCACAAAAATATCAATACATTTATTTCATATAATCTCAACAAGCGTGAAGCACACTTCTTTGTCTGAACATAATAAAGACAGTCACAAAAATATTATTATCTCATTTTATATCAAGTGTGAAGCACGTTTCTTTGCCTTAGTAAGATACAGACGTTTTCAAAAATATCATTACAAGAATCTCATATAATCTCAACAAGTATGAAGCACACTTCTATGCCTGAACAAGATAAAGACAGTCTCAAAAATATTATTATCGCATAAAATCTCAACGAGTGAAGCACACCTTTTTGCCTGTACAAGATAGTCAGTCATAAAAAATATTAATATATCATATGAAACAACAATTGTGAAGCACACTTCTTTGCCTATATAAGATGCATACAGTTTCAAAAATACAAGTATAAATAAATGAATTTCATATAATCTCAACAAGTGTGAAGCACACTTATTTGCTTGCACAAGATTCAGACAGTCACAAAAAATAGTATCTCATATAATCTCAACAAGAGTGAAGCACACTTCTTCACCTGTACAAAATACAGACAGTCACAAAAATTCCATAAATTTATCTCATATAATCTCAACAAGTGTGAAGCACACTTCTTTGCCTGTACAAGATACAGACAGTCACAAAAATTCCATAAATTTATCTCATATAATCTCAACAAGTGTGAAGCACACTTCTTTGCCTGTACAAGATACAGACAGTCACAAAAATTCCATAAATTTATCTCATATAATTTCAACAAGTGTGAAGCACACTTCTTTGCCTGTACAAGATACAGACAGTCACACAAATATCAATAAAATTCATCTCATATAATCTCAACAAGTGTGAAGCACACTTCTTTGCCTGTACAAGATACAGACAGTCACAAAAGTATCAATAAATTCGTCTCATATAATTTCAACAAGTGTGAAGCACACTTCTTTGCCTGTACAAGATACAGACAGCCGCATTTTTTTTTATATATTTTTTTTTTTTTTTTTTCATCTCAACAAGTGTGAAGCACACTTCTTTGCCTGTACAAGATACAGACAGTCACAAAAATTCCAAAACATTTTCTCATATAATCTCAACAAGTGTGAAACACACTTCTTTGCCTTTACAAGGTACAGACAGTCACAAAAATTCCATAAATTTATCTCATATAATCTCAACAAGTGTGAAGCACACTTCTTTGCCTGTTGTACAAGATACAGACAGTCACAAAAATTCCATAAATTTATCTTATATAATCTCAACAAGTGTGAAGCACTCTTCTTATATTAGTATCTCATATAATCTCAACCAGTGTGAAGCACACTTCTTTGCTTGTTCAAGATACAGACGGTTACATAATGTTAACTATCACATATAATTGCAACGTTTGTGGAGAGCAATATTTTGCTAATACTAGTTACTCTTATAATCTAAATAGTTATTCTTTATTCATGACTTAAAGTTTAATAACTGAAACATTACTATTGAAAAATATAGATTAACACCTATCTCTTACCAATAGTCTATACTACGTTTTAACCTGTCATTAACAAAGTCACCGGAAATAACACTTTTAAAAATGTTTAATTGTTCCTGGTAGTGACGAAAATCAAAATCTTGATTAAATCTAGATATAAAAAATATACTTATCATTGGTTTTCGCTGTCGGTTGGTTCCTTTCCTGTGACTCAAATATTGATTATACTGGTGTTGATACCATTTTGGATCGTATTGGACCAGAGACATTCTCGTCTGAAATGTCCACGACGTCCACATTGAAAACATATGTTCATCTGATGCTTATCTCGATGATCTGTTGTATGATAGGTTTCTGTTAACATGGCTTCTCCATAAGCCACTGTTGAGGAACTTCTCCCAAGAAATGTCTGTCTGCCAAGGACATACATGTACATGTAGCATCCGTAGTGAATAGTTTAAGGCATGAAATAGAAACAAAATCATGAGATGAAACAGGAGATAATGGAGATTGTGAATAATTAACACTCTTTCAAAGCATTGCTTTCGATGGCTTTTACTTTCTTCTCATCTTCACTGTCTCTGTCGAGTGAAGGCTTTTCATAGTCCCTCTCTGTAGCCCAGTCCCCGGGAGAGGAGAAGTCAACCTTAATAAGTTTATTTCGATATTTAAATTTGTGTTTCAGAGCTGTAGCAATGTTGTTAATGAAGCCAACACTAGAAAACTTATTTATATCATCTAAACGTCAGTATTTTCATTATAAATTCAAATTGAATCTTTGGGATTTAATATATATATATATAAAAAAAATCATTATTTTCTCTTTCTCTCTTTCAAATATTTAGGCATTTGCTAGGTTTCGAACCAGAGACCTCTTGAACTGTTCATATGTTCATTTCCGTTCCTTCCCCTTAGCCGACTGCACTATTTGGGTCCTTTTAAATTTATCAGAAACAGACGAAGAGAATTCTCACATTAAATCATTGAGTTGAGAACCAAAAACAAATATTCAATAGTCAAAACGTATCAACAATATCTGTATTATCCCCGAGGGCTTACCTTGAACCACGTGCTACGTCTCACCCAAATTCCAACCAAATCTCCAAAATCCAGGTTACCAATATCTCGTCTCCTTGATTGGTGAGATATTTTCCCCCATGTCCATGTTTCTTTAGATTAAAGCCACATACTCTTGATTCGCACTGACATCAGTCAAAGCGTTTAAGACGAAGCCATACTCAAATTAAAATTCGATGAACGATAAAAGTATTTAACGATGTTTCCTTTGTCCTGTCCGAAGCTCGAATGAGTTTTCAAAACTCAATTCGTTCAAACCTACACAATATGGCACGTGAAAAACGTGCTAAACGCTCCAATGAACATCTTTACATTCAACCAATAATAAATACATTTATATCTGTTTATACATTATGTATAATATGCAATATTTTATTTATCTGCTTACATTGTATGAGGCAATTAAATTAAACATGAAAAATAGAAAAATGTCTGAATTGAACTAGTGATAATTGTCTTTAAGCAACTATTTTATTTTTATTGTATTTTACGAAATTACATTGTTTTAGTCAGAACTACAGACTTTAATACAACTGTGTTTACGATTAAGAATTGGTAATTAATTGACAAGCAAACTATTATTTCATTCATAGATAATTGGCATTTTGAGCCAACATTATATATATAGTACATTCAAAATTAAATAACAATACATTTATTGATCATGCTCATATTTAAGTCAAGATAATTGTGAAATGACATTTATTAATTTGGTCAGTGCAACAGTCACATTTAAACATACATTGGTAGAAATTATTGTTAAAAGGAATCAAAGTGCTGACGCTCTCTTGTTTTGTAGTTAGTCATAGGGATTGAAGTATTATAACTACGAACTGAGCAGTGTAATATTATAGATGAGTGAAATGTGCACATTGTCTACAAATTTTAAATAATCATTCAACAGTTCAATGTTAAAAAATAAGTTCATGAAAATCAAATAGCAACAGTTAACATGCACATGTATGTATCCAACATTCAATTAAAATAAGAAGTACATAAATGGTTTTTGGAGAGGAATGTGTTTCTTATTTCTATTGTTATGTTGTTGTTTTTTATTTTCATTTTGGACATCCAGTCTGACTTCGGCTAGTATGATTGTAGTGTTTTAGAGAGGGTACGGAAATATCAGATATTTTACGATAGTATTGTCATTATTTATGAATTATATTTTCTTATTATTATCTATAGTACAATGTATATAAAAATGTTTTACTCTTTTTTCTATTTTTTTGTATCTTTTTTTCTATTTTAGTATATTTAAAATGTCTTGCTTAGTATCACTGACATTGTTATTATATTAATAAATGTGAAGACAGCAGTAACGCAGTAACAGCAGTAAATGAATGTTATACTTGGTACTGCATTACTGCGTTACTGTGTTACTGCTGTATACACATATTATAATACTAGCATGTATTACACAGTATATGTGGATCTGTTAACACAAATTGTACATGATTAAGATAAGAAATACGATTTCAGAATGATTTTCATACTTTTTGGAACACATTTCACATTTGTTGTATACGTCAACATCTAGAAAGGTATAATTTCAGTATTTTACTGCATATACATGGTTGATTATGTATGTTTCCTCTTTGTATATATTTCGATAGTTTGAAAAAAAAGTTGAAATACAGGTCGTCCACGTAAACATTGCGTATATAAACATGGCCAGTTTAATTACACACCAATTTTTAGGGGTGAATTATTTATACAATTTTATAGTTTGGATAGTTTTAACTTGTTTTATAAACATATCATTATAAAACATTTACAAAGAAGATATACATTATTTAAAATAAATGTTGAATATCAAGGGGTGTGTTTAAATCAGTTAATGCTGTTCATGCGTCAGCTTTTTCACCTATTTAGTGGGCAAGTCCATTGTTTACAGTACAATAACACGCATGACCTAGAATACGACCTGTAGTTAGTTGTAGAGGATAGCATGTTGTTACACTTACACATATGCTGTGATATACTGTACATTATTGTGTGAACTGGATGGTATTCACATGGCATCGTAGAATTACCTTTGCATTTTCATACTACTTTAAACGTAACTGGCTACGGTTTATTTGTGCTTAAGAGAAGGCATGTCTTGCTGAAGACAGTAGTACAGTTTTGGTTAAGTCAATACTAATTCTCTAATGAACTGTCTGTCTCATTTGACTCTGACTGTTGAAAGAGAGTGTACAGGTAAAAGGTTCTCTGAAAATAGTACCCTGCCATACATGTCAAACTGATTCTATATGGTTTTGGCAATTTTAACCCTTATGAATTTAATTTCTAAAATATATAAAATCATCACAGAGAGCAATATTATGTAACATTGAGATTTTGAATCCTTAAAAATCCGAGGATCTTCTATCCTGAATTCCAAACGGATTTCAGTCACATTTTGGACATCCGATTGTTGAAATTACCTGATAAAACCCGGAAATCAGCGAAATCCTAGAACTTGTATTTTGTTCAGTCTTAATGGTTTTTGGATATATTTTTCATAGACTCAGGTGATAAAGTTATCATACGCAAACGATGCCATGTGAATACCACTTTTACTCTTCAAAAGGAGTAAATCTATAACTGATGGCGTATGTTACATAAAGTTCAAAGTGTATAAATCTATGCATTAGAAATGTTTATATCAATATGTCTCTGTGACACAATAGAAACAGTTGATCGTGACAAAAATTAAAATTTTGGTCAACAGAAAGTAAGCTATGTATAAAATGGCATTGAATATACAATAAGTATCAAATGTTCGTTTACTGTGCATTCTTAATAAATTGTAATAATTGTAATAAATTTCGATGTTTGGCTTTTTATATAATTCATATATAAATCTGAATAATTATTTTATCAAATTATACATGATCAGATATAGATTTCTACACTTAAATGTAGAAAAGGTTTAGGCACGAATCTATAATCTATAACAATGTCTAGTGATTATTTCTTTATTATGTATGAAATAAAAGTATAAAACATATTTATTGTTGTTGTTTTTTTTAATTTAACTCATGTTGCAAACGATGGTATAGAAAAACATCTTAGAAGCAGGTATGGTATATTTGTCTGTTTGTTCGGTCAAACGGGAAAACTGATATGCATAAAAAGTCAAAAGTTGGGTCTACGTACGTGTAAGATCAATCTTATTTATATATTTTACTGGGGTTAAAGCCGGCTGAACACATTTTAGGTCATTTTACGGCGTCCAACGCACTTAACATATTTTTCCTAGACCCTTGTCTATACCCAGAACTCGCCTACCCTTCCACAAGGCCGGAAACTTCTCTATATACATGCACCTTATTAATGGAGGAAAATTGACATTATTGTCAAATTTTCATGGAAGGGTATAACCTTCCCATGTGGGATTCGAACCCGTACCCCCTCGAGTCCAAACCTCGGCGTGCTACCAACTGCGCTACCGACCCGGGTTCTAAGATCAATCCTAATGTTTGAAACCTATGGTGGAAACTGCTAGTTAAGTAAGAGCATTGCTGTGATTGCTTAGCTTCTTCATTCAAGAGTAAAATTTTAATGCTCTGTAAATGCATAATCTTAGTGCCACCATTCTGATTAAAACCCGATTATATATAATAATAATATAAAAATATTCATGACAAAATAACTGTGCTCAGTGACTTGTTTACATCGTCTTTGTGACGTAATTTGCAAAGAACTGCCCAACCACAGCCTGTTATTAGTTAACACTACCGTCAAATTAGCTCACAGACCTCAGTCTAAAAATAGAAATTATAAAATCAAAATGCTATTCATAGTGTTTCGTCTAGATGAAAGCTACACACTAATTGGTCGACACAAAGGTCATGTCGGAGTGACCCCTCTGCGCGACGTCAAGAGATCCTATACCACAGCAGTCGATAGGATATCTGTTTACGGAGATTGCAGTGCCTCCTGCTGGAATTATTTTGACGATCATAGATTATCGGACAAGATGGTAGAATCAGATGCACAAGTACCCATTTAATGAAAGCAGACTTTAAATGGAATTTCAACCTTTAATTTTAACTTGAAATCGCATAATATCAATTATATATGGCATAATGATATAAACAATCAAACAAAAATGACATATTACAAAATGAATAAAACAGAATATACCTTCGAAAAATATATTGACTCAAATAAAAATGAATGTATTAGAAAAGAACATACTAGGTTCAGACTTGGTTCACATAATTTAGAAATTGAAGTAGGACGTCATAATAGAATACCGGTAACCAAGCAACAAAGAATTTGTAAATTATGCTCACAGAATGCCATAGAAACTGAATACCATTTTCTAATGTGTTGCCAATCATTAAAAGAAGCAGAGCTAAATATTTTAAACAAACATATTGGCCTTCACTAAATAAATTTTACTATTTAATGGCAAATACAAATGAACATGTTCTGGACAAATTGTCAAAATTTATTTACTTTTCTATGAAATTAAGGAAAGATAAGTTGGCATCCGTACTTAATGTCTAATAATTTTATTGTAATAAAGCGTATGTATCTTTTATTTATTTATTTTTATTTATTTAAGTCTTATATACGTACAACATGCTATAAAAATATGTGTATTTTCTGCTATTCAAATTTATTAAAACATACAAACACGCACACACTAGCTATAAGTTCCATGTTTAAATAATTGTAACATAAACTTTTGTATGTGCTGCTTAAATGTTTGTATATTGCATTGTTTAGTGAAATACCTTACCTGTGTGCTTATCACTATGTTTATATATTTTCATGTTTAAAATATATGTATGTATGTTATATAGCCATAAGTACTATGTACTGATATGCTGTTGAAATAAACTAAACTATATAATGATATAATTATAATATTGATTATGTTCATTTTTTACAATTAATTTTAATTGGCTAAATATATCAAACAAAGCTCTTGTATATACATGTAAAACAATTCTTGTACAATTGAAATGCTTTCACCGATTAGCCGACAAATCCATTAAATCTCCTTTAAAATATAAATAGCACTAACTAGATAATCAACCAATAACTCAAAATTCATACACGTCCTCTAAGTCTGTTCCATAACCTTCTTAAACAACCCTCTATATTGACTTCGAAATGTAAAACATCATCTTTAAAGTAATTCCCAGCATTACCTTTACTGTTACCATCACTACATTCTATATTTTCATCTGTATGTTCACCAAAGTCAAATTCTGTATCACCTGAGTCACTACCGAAACATCCACAGAACATCTCTCTGATTCTAGATCTTCTTTTTAATTTCTTTATAATGACGATCCCAGCATCACCGGTGTCTATTATTGTAACAGATTTAACTATCGTCTTCCTGACATTTTGAGGTACGGCACCAGGCAGTGTTTCGTCATAATTATCTGTTCCAGGAGTCATCTCATGTTCTGATTGGACTCTTATTACAACAGAACCTAGTTTTGTTACGATATCTGTATCCTTACAATCCTTTTTACTGTCGTTATACTGATTTTTATCACTTTTAATTTCTTGTAACACTTGAATGAGATCAAAATTGTCTCTGTCATTTGATTCTGTCTTCTTTGCACCCTTACTGCCCACTACTTCAGTGCCAATCGTTTTCTTTCTAGACTTGATAACGTTATGTTGAAAGTAAGATTCGGGTTCCGAAGTATTGTCATCATCTTTGTTTCCATTTACTTCAATCTCAACTTCACTTGGTCTATTTGTAACAGGGTCTATGTTGAACTCATCACTTTCAGCATATTCATATTTATCCTTCGTGTGTCTGCGATTCTTTGATCGACTTCGAGATTTTCCCTCCATTTTTACTGTAACATTTCTTTCAACATGTTTATCATAATCTTCATGTTTGGTGGTGTCCTTTTCATAATCTGCAAAGTTGATATCGCTAAACTCAGAATGTATCTTTGCCTTGAACTTTTTCGTTGTTCTCTCAGGTTCAAAATAGTCTACAACTTTTATATTTTCATCTATATCATTTCTTAACTCAACATCATTCTCTACACTACATGCTGCATGTTTAGTTGTTGTTGCTTTCATTGTTAAATCTGAGCCTTCTTTGCAATTATATCCAGAATTCCCTTTACGTTTTTGATTGGCCGTTTTATTTTGCTTAGATCTAGACCTACTTTTCTCACTACATTTTACGGAGCTGTAGTCATCATTGATTAGCGCATCTACTATTGAATCAATTTCATCATCATCTCTATATCTACTATAAGTATTAGCTATACACTTAATTTTTTCAGTTGTATTTTCTACTGAATCTGATTCACGTTTATCAGTGTGTGTCACATCTTTGACAACATCAAGTTTGTCTAGTTTCTTATCCTTTGACTTAGACTCATCAATTTTAGTAAGTCTTAGTCTTTTGCTGACTAATCTAGGAGAGTTTCGTATCATATTATCAAAATCATCCATATCATTTAGAAAATCGTCAGCATCTTTTAGGTCATCATTTGATGCGCCTTCATTTTTGTCTCTATCAGAAAAATTGCTAGAAAATTCTGAGGTTTTACTGTAATTTCTTGTAGCATGATGACTCGACGTCGGTGTGTTTTCGTTAATTTTATTTTTGTCTGGAAACGTGTCCATTATTCGTGAGAATCGAAATTTTTCTCAGTATGTCAGGAGCGACATAATTTCTGTATGTATCACGTATAGCAACAACAATACGACGTCGTCTTGTTTCTGATTGGATAAAAGCAGGACGTTCAAGACGCGGCGTCATCTGATATTTGATTGGTCAATGTTGTACGTTAGCTAAGACGTCATTGGTTCTTCTGAATCGATATACACTGTGTTGCTACAGAGCCTATGATTGGACAAAATAAGTACCCCGACGAAATGATTTCATAGTCCGTGAACAAATAAATGTTATACAGCATATGTTCGTGCTAGGTCACACATTTAAACAATAATACTATTTAACTATTTGGAGCGGGCGTGGCCGTGTGGCAGCATAGTTTATAATATAACATTCAATTTAGTATTTATAACTTACTTATAATTTACTTAGTTCAATACGCAATTTTGTCATTTCTTAAACACCATACATTTACCTTTTTGCGTATCAAAAGCTACATTAAGAATAATATGTAAGGTCATATCAGCCAATTGTATATTATATTATTGTTTTATAAAATTGTCTCCTAAACATATTAATTTCCATTTTCCAATCAAATTTAAAGGATCCGGATTGTTGGTGCAATTCAGATAGCTCACTTAACCAATTCTTCTAGGACTCACCAGTAGGCTACCAGCATAATAATAATTAAGGTCTTTATTAGCATGTCATTTTTTTTTAAAGAAATTCTATCACGTTTGAGTATGCCTCAAAATAACGCATTTCGTCGGCGAATGCACTACTACTACTACAAGGCTGCATCAATGATATGCTACTAGATCTCAAGCTAACAAGCCTCCAAGACAGAAGGGAAGCCAACCGTTTGACGTACATGTACAAGATTGTGTGGGGGGGGGGGTACCGGCAATAGACACCAGTGATTACTTAGTTAGACTAAGACCGAAAAGGCAGATTAAAGCTCGTAATTTTACTGACTTTGAATCCAAAAACTTTGTAGAAACACAGGTCACTAACAATAGTAAATGTTTTAGCATTCCTAAGTATAATACTGAACAGTTCAAGAACTCTTTTTTTTGTAAAAACTACTATTCAGTGTAATCGTCTAGACGATTCAACAGTGAATGCTCCGTCAATGGAATCATTCAAGACGGCACTCCAGAAGTTTAATTAGGCTGTGCCCCGGCCTCCAAAGTTAATAATGCCAGTACTGGTCACTAACTTTGTAAAAATACAGATACTCTAAGTCTGTTTCACTGAATTATTCTTGAGTCTTGAAGTACATATATTTTCATATCTATAACTCTAGTGTCTCTAAAACAATCTAATCAGATCATTGCCTTTCATTTTTAGACACGTAAATCTATATCATGGGGAAAAAATGTAAAACATAAATTTTGATAAATTCACAATAGAGCAATGTTTCATTCAACCAACACTTTAATACACTAGTGGTGTTTCTTATTAAAACCTCCCACTTAAAGTGTAGAAGTATCACTTCAATGACGGTAACATATACCGATTTAATACTCTTATACGATTGACGGTGAAAGGGGGACAACTCTGTAACTCCTGTCATCTCTATAGAGCTTCTCAAATAAAGAGTAATACATTTAAATGCGAGCTAACTTGAACTAGATTATTGTTTTTAAGCATCAGTAACCTGTCATCATCAAAGAGCTACTCAACTTAAAAGCAATACTTTTAAATGCAAACTTTATACTTGAACCATAGACGTAGAATATACTAAATTAATGTTTTTAAGCATTAGTAACCACAGTGTAGCTTGCAGACTTGATATTTTTGTTTACTATGTCTCTGGTCAATATGCACAAGCTACAGCTGCATAAACTGTATGTCATACATCTTGTGTCTGTATTTTAATAAACTTACAGAATAGACTATATCCGGAATTCAAATATTTGGGTTTTCCCCTCCAGTACAAACAAACTTTCACCGTTACAATGAAAATACGTGTACAAAGAACAATAGAATTTAATCCATAGTTTGTGTTATTTAGCAATAATGTGTAACTAACTTTGTTTGTACCGCCTGAGCAGGGACAGAAAAAACCCATAAATTTGAATTCCGGATAAGGTCTATTAAATTTTATGAATAAGGACTCTAAAAGACTATAAAGGTTATTAGTTATTACAGGGACTTCAAACAGGTAATCCCCTTAACATGAAGCCAAGTTGGGTGATGAATTAATTATAAAGTTCATTAGTTACAGTCCAAGGTGTTGTATGCTAACAAAGCATTATAAAACAGAAAACTTCACCTACTCGATTCATTAATTTTGTGCATAAAGCCAAAGAAATCAAAACTCAACAATGCTCAGGTCTTGAGACTCATATGGAAGATTGTATATGACCAAAGATGTATCATTGAAAATGTCTTCACTAAAGTAATCAAGATTTTTGTATGTTTATAATTCACATCTAATTGGAATTGTTAAGAATAACAACTCAATATTCTGACAGTATTTTTCTGTTTTTCCTGCAAATAGATTTTTGTCATAAAGAGTTTTTGAAGTAAACATGACCATCCACTGTTGTACAAGAACATACGTACATGAGTTAATAAAATCGAAGTCCTGAAAGTCCTTAATTTCAAGATTTCTGTAGCATTTCTATAGATTTAGAACACACTCTGAAATCCAAGAACTACTGAACTTCAGGACTAGTTCTGACAACTTTCAACCCAGCAATCATAAAATTGAACACAATGCAGTTGCAAATTTTTTTTATTGCAATTAATTAAAGGATACAAAACAACGCTGTTTTTAATTATTTACAATTCTAGAGTAACAACATCTAAAATATACAAAGTCAACGGTTTTCTCTGGACACTTAAAACATCAGTAAATCAAATTACTATCTCAATAAAACTAGGCTTTACATACACTCATTGTTAAATTTCAGTGAACTGTCAGTGATGCAATCATTAACCTGACTGCTTCAAATAAAATACATCTACTGGGTATCTATTTTTATAGATCCTGTCATCAGTGTACAAAAGAACTCGAACTAGTATTTAAATCAGTCAAGTTATGTGTGTGCCACTGAAAGTTTAATAACATTTAACATTACCACATTTAGACCTGATGGTCTTGCAATGCTTTTGGAGTCGGCGTTAATTTAATTCAATCAGTGACTAGCTTACACTTGGCAGTAAGTTGTGCCCAAAAAAATGGATGTTGATTGCTACTATCACTGATGGATATCAAAATGTCACATCACTGCTAGCTAACAAATAAAAGTACAAGGGACCCCTAGATTAAAATCATCAGGGAACATGACCCTTATATTAAAAACATTAGATCAAAAGTAGGAAAAATGCAGTGGAGTTATAAATAGACTGATTTTAATGAGAGAGACAAAAAAGTAATTCCTACATCAAAACACACACACTAGTTTTAATAGATGTAATTCAGAACTCAAATTAATTTTTTTCCAAGCAACTATTTAACATTTATTTACTTTGATGCAATGGTATATTACTCAAAATGGTAGTTTCCCAACCAAGTTCAATCAGATGCCAATTTCTCCATTAATAATAAATTTATTTCACAGATTTACACACGCACACAAAGCTGAGGCTTTTTGACTTCTGTACTGACTTAACTAGATCTGTTTGAACGTGATGTTTGAAATCGGCTCATGACTTCATTACTCGGCGTATGCAAAAGATGTTGGTGTCATTTGAAAGCACAAAGCCTAAGCTACAAATGCATCATTAAATTAGTGAAATAAATATATTATTATAGAGAAAATGGCCTCTAAGTGAAATTGGTCATAAACTACCATTTTTTAGTAATATACCTTATATGTATACATGTATATAGTGTTTTTGATTAGGGCCGAGCCGGCCGTCTGCGTTGCAATGCATGCATTTTGGCTCCAGACAATTGAAATTTTGCATTTTGCATCTGTCCATGAACAAGTGGAAAAAACTTGAATTTCCACACCCAAGGGTGGTACTAACAATCCATCTATTATCATTCCATATCATTCATATAAGATACTACATAAATAGTAAATTTCAAAAGGGGCTCCTGAAATCATCTTGGGCCTAAAATGAATCCTTTACTCTAAAAGGACCTTAATCATGTTTCATAACATATGTGTAACTTGTATAAGATAAGTATAATTGGACCATTTTCATACATACTGGAGAAAAAAACAATAACATATACTCCCATATACAGAGAACAAAAATGAGCAAAAATTAAGACTTCTAACAAAACACAATCATTGTATAATGACTAACGAAAAAATATTTCATGAGTTTTTGTGGAACTGAAATATTTAAACATAAATGTAAAATGATATTAAAAATATAATCAAAATAAACAAACAATAACATAAACTAGTAAAGTTTTGTTTTTCAATAACAATACAAAATGCAGCAATACAAATGGGTAAATCATGCAATCATTTCAAGGGTTGCCCCCAAGACAGTAGTAACTTGCTCTTTAATGCAATGCACTTACTACAGTCTTGCAATCAACCCTCAAATTTATTTTTTAATTTTTGTGCAGTGTGCAAGTAGGGACAAACATGAACATTTAATTAATAGACAGGGACCTGAATTATTCTAAGAGCTTTAATGTATAACAAAAGCATTTTTTTATTGTAAGTTTATAGACATAAGGTGATTTCATATTTAGATGTATAGAGCTATATCTGGTGATAGTTTTCAGTCAAAATAACAATAAATAAATTAACAATCATTTTAAGGGTCCAAACGTCGTAAATCAAGTCATGGACAATCAAATACACTGATACACGTGTATTTGCATTTTACTTCAGAAACATTAAGAAATAGGTAAAATAATTCATAATGATAAAAAAGAAATTAGACTGTTAGGGTAAGCCAATCAATAGTAAATTTCTTTGAAACAGTGTATTCATTATGATATCATATTCAACTCTGTGAATTAAATTGCATAAATAAATTTGTTAAAAATGTCTCAATATTGATGTCATTATAATGTGAGACTAACTCAGTTATAGACATTCTAAAATGCATGTAGTATTATCTGTCAGGTGAAGCTTTATACATTTTTGGTAGAAAGTCAAGACTCAAGAACATTTTCAAGCCTTAGTAAAACATGTCTTTTACATCTTTGGTGTTAGGCTGACACCTACATACAACTGAGTGAGATAGTTCTCATTCAAAACTGATTGAGATTATTCTCATTCAAAACTAATAAGATTGGTCTCATTCAAAACTGAGTGAGATTGTTCTCATTCAAATCTCAAGCTGTATATGATCCATTCATGTTATAACAGACAGTATTTTTATAATGATCACTATTACAACACTTCTACAACTTCTATCTCTATGACATCATTTATACAAGTAAAATATTACGGTGAGGTCATTCTGGCATCAGGGGTCATTATATATACAGTCCCGTCCCTCTTAAATGTTCAAAGTTACATGCAAAACAGTTGAGCACACAAATTAAAATATTTGTCAGTCGCCTGTTGGGACACTAGGAGTCTAGGGAACAATTCACATTTTATCCATTAAATTTAAAGAAATAGTTTAACATAAAATGATCAATCCTATGTTGTCGCCCCCCCCTTTCAAAAAGGTTCGTGTGTAATTTTCAGTTATACTCCAACTAGTATAAGGATAACAAAATTTAGACATTGAAATAATTTCTCATTGAAATCAAATCATAACCAATAAATAACAACAACCCCTAGTTATAACAATTTAAGATACTAGATCTCACAAATGGTTTTGTCTAATCACACAGATAAATACAACATTACAACAATGATTTAGTTTACATACAATGTAATACTACAATTTTGTTTATAATACAGTACAGCCATTTAGTTCAGTAATGAAAATGTATTCAAGGTAATTGTGTAATGGTAGAATAATAATCCCCTCTTTATCTCTGAACAATGTGACAAAAATATATAAGAACAATAAATGAAATAATAATAAACAAGTAAATCTGTGAGCTAATGCTCACTAGTGATACCCCCGCAAAAATCTAAAAATATGCGACAAACAGAAAGTAGATGAGCAAGGAGCATGAAATCGCTTTACACCACATGGGACTATGGGATGAAGCAATATGCAAAGTATTAGGCTGCTGCATGTTATAGTTGCTGAGAAAACTGCGACGAAAATTTTGTAACGGACGGACGGACGGACACACGCACGCACAAGGGTAAAACAGTATACCCCCCTCTTCTTCGAAGCGGGGGTATAATTACATTGGACCTACAATCAGTTTATTCAATCTTACAGCCACAATATGAAGATGTATTCATTAACAGAAGACTTGAAAAATGTTTTACAACCATGAAGTTATCAAAATATAACATGTATTAGAGAGGCAATTAACAGTTCAAACCATTCTGCTTTCTAAATTTGAGTTTGACTAAGTGTCCAATACTCAAAAAAAGTGGGGTACTTTTATAAGAGCACACTACGTTCATTTATATGCTGATGTTTAATATATACCTGATCCAAAATAGTTTTAAAGCTTAATTATGTAATTCGGTGTAAGGTTTTTCTCTTATAAGACTTCATCTTTAACATACTGTGCTCAAAACTATTGTTTTGAGTATTGACAACTGAATTCTACCTTTGGTTTCAATCTCCTTTCACTTTGAAATGCAATAAATGACATGAACATATCTAAACAATATTAGCATTTAATTAAAAAATCTTGTTCATTAAAAGTGTTAGAAATAGATAAATATCTATTTCCTTTGCAGTCAAAAACAATGTTACTTTTGATATAGGGGCTTTAAATTCTAATTGAAAGCACTTTCATTACTAAACTCACCAACATTAACATCATATAAGACTCAAAAATTTCATTTTTTCTACACAAATGTATAATTATAAAGAAGACAAAAATGGATTTAAAAACCTAAAATCAGGTGTAAGCTTGCATCATTGCCAACTTAGTATGAGTACATGTAATAAACATTTCAACCAATCAAATAACTTCCTGTAAACCAAGAAATCATCGTATAATTTTAATTTAGTGACTTTTCACCGTTTACCAAGCTTTATACATGTATCACAAAATATAAACTCCATTTGATATATTAACATGAACGGGCATTTTATTAAATATTAACAGATAAAAAACATAGAAAAAACTGTGGCATTTTATAGTATAGCAGTGATAACCTCTCTTATCAGTTGAAATATATTTTCATCAGCAATATTGTCATTCTTTATTAATGTACTGTTGTACAATAATAATAAACTGTTGTCATCGGCAACATACATCCAACAACACATTTTCATCATCAATATAAAATGTTATAGAGAACAAAGTCATCTAAAAACACATTTAATGAATCTTAAGTAGAAATGTCCTTCCAAAAATCAAGTTTGTATCTTTTTACATTTTTTTGTTATCAGCGGAAGTTGATATAAAATCACCTGATAGCAAATCCCCTGTTTAATAAATACCATGTTTACACAATCATAAGCAAATTTATTTTTGTTCACAAATATAATAAACATATACATGTACAAAAGAGTACATACATTAATACAGTACTACAAAAATCCATGTTTTAAGCACTATATATACATGTATATATATAAAAGACAATTGTTAAACATTTCCTATAGTTGACTTTGGGGTCATTCTTTTACTAAAGAATTCAAAAAGTTCTTTACATCTTCCATTTCCTGCAATAGACAACAAAAACAAATTCAATTATAATTATTCATAACTTGATCACTCAACTATCATATATTCTTTATCCATGGTTCGAAACTTACAGCATTTACCAAGAATCCAGGGGAAACCCTTGTCAATATTTTAGAAATTCCTCCTTAACATAAGGGATTCTTCATTCTTCAAACGACCTATTCACTGCCTGTAAGAAGGTTTAGGTCACAGGACCTAATCTTTTAATCAATACTAAGCACATACCATTGCCAGTGGCCAACAACTGCCAAACTTTATTCAGAGGAAATAAAGGCCATAAGTATACATATATTTCATAATTCTGTATTTTGTTAAATGTGTAATCACGGAACATAAATAATGTGTCATATTTACTCTTGGAAGATGTCATTGCTTAGATAAGTTATCACAGTAAATTTCTAACAAATTATTTCAACATAAGGCATGAAATAAGGCAGTATAAGGTCAATATAGATAATGATTTGATTCTTTAACAATCATGAGTAGATTGACCTACTCAGGCTACTCATGGTAGTTAAAGTGTGATAAGACGTTGACCTATAAAATGTGTTGTTATGGTGAAAAACACAACCCCCCCCCCAAAAAAAAATTTTTTTTATAATGATTACCTCTGGACAAGATGTATGCATTATAGGATATGTTTTAAATGTATGATTATTGGTCATTGTTTGGACAAGTTTGGCTGTCATTTCACCCCATGCTGGTGGTACTAAGGGATCTTGAGTACCATGAGCTTGAAATATAGGAATGGACTCATTGGCTGCTAGTTTCTGTCCCTGAAATTATAAATACATATTATAATGTAAGCTCAATCATAGGTAATTTATTTAGCTCAATCATAGGTAATTTATTAAGCTCAATCATGGGTAATTTATTAAGCTCAATCATGGGTAATTTATTAAGCTCAATCATAGGTAATTTATTAAGCTCAATCATAGGTAATTTATTAAGCTCAATCATAGGTAATTTATTAAGCTCAATCATAGGTAATTTATTAAGCTCAATCATAGGTAATTTATTAAGCTCAATCATAGGTAATTTATTAAGCTCAATCATGGGTAATTTATTAAGCTCAATCATAGGTAATTTATTAAGCTCAATCATAGGTAATTTATTAAGCTCAATCATAGGTAATTTATTAAGCTCAATCATAGGTAATTTATTAAGCTTAATCATATGTCGTTTAGTATAACATGAGACAAATCAAAACAATATTCTATGTAAACAGTTTCTCTTGTTATACTACACATGGTATAAAAAAATTGTTCTTAAAGGTCATATTAACACTTTCAAAGTCCCCTTCTAGGACTCTCAAAACTTCATTCGGGATAATGTTTCTTGCTCAATTAAACAACACGGTATTTTTTTAATGGAATTCAAACCAATGCAGAGCTGGCTATCTAAAGCTTAACAGTCTAGCATCATGAACTAATCACCTACATAAAAAGCATTTCATTTAACTTTGTTATAGGTTTGAATTTAAAAATCGTGAAATTTCCAAATTTCACAAATACAACACCTTTCTAATAAAACATATCCTTTCTTACATCCATAAAATCAAGAATATAAGGAAACTTGTCCTGAATACATGTACACTTTTTACAAATGCATGCCTTTATAACTACATAGAGGTTAATCTGAAACAAAAGAGCCTGTAGCTACCAAATTGATCATGTAACATCACCTTAAATCATTCTGATCAAGTTTAGCAAAATCATATGATAAATACTTGACTACTTAAGAGCAGACAGAATGCAGGTGCATGCCACCAAGGTAGTCTTTACCCCCAAAGAGTAAACAAAATCTGTCTTTGACAGTAATATAACAAAATAAGAAACTTAGCAACAAACCTGAGTAAATTCTTTATGTAATGGTAACCATGTACTAAGACCAACAACTCCTCCCAGTTTTTTCTCGGACATTAAAGCTGTGTACAATGCAACAGCGCCACCTTGTGAGAAACCTCCAACAAATACTTTATCAGATGATATTCCATTCTTTTCTTCATTCTCAATCAAACCTTTCACTTTAAATATAAAAATACAAAAATGTCATCATTATTCTTACATTGTGTAGATTTTTCTGATTAATAACACATAACAAATTCGATCCTCAAAGTGTTTGCATAATACTGTGGATTGCAGTGTTGCATCCAGGATGAACCCTGAGAGGGGGAGATCCCCCACCGATTTTCAAAAAGGGGGGAGTGAAAAGTTGGAATGCACAACAATGATTGCTTGATTCTAAATGTCTTGTGAGTGTTGATGTTCTTTAATAAGTACACCCGGCTGTAAACGTTTTTTTTTCTTACGCGATTTTAAACAAAGCTCACAAAACATACCCAAACCATGCTCGTAATTTAGCCAAGAGTAAGTCTTTTTTCACTATTCCTGAAAATTCGGTTCGAACTTTTTGCGTTTTTTTCATGACGGGGCTGCTCCCACACGGAGACGAAGATTCATGCAACCGCTATTCCATATTCGAAGAAGTACATGGCTGCAGGTCGATCTCTGTACCCGACTTGATAAAAGTCTGTTATCCGTTTATGTGACATAATCCAAAACAGAATTTATCTTACTTCAAAACTATACCGCGTTTGAAATTTTTACACGATATAAGCCACATGTTCATATGGCCGGGATATTGCTCAATAGCACATATCCCTCTACCCGATAAATGACGTCATTTTACAGACTGAGTTACTTTCTCTAGATCTAGGGTATTTCCGTGAGTAAAGAAGGCAGTGAACCAGGCTAGCTACAATTACGTCATTCGGGAATTTCCCAGGTAGACGGTAGAGATCGAAAGGATTTTCGGAACTGATCATTTGCAAGTATTTCCCAGAGGATTTTTTTCTTCTGAAATGCAATTTAGTGGCGTACGAACCTATGCATAGCGGGAGATCATTTCTGATTCTGCGGGAGTTGCCACCCACGAAAATTTAAATTAGCGGGATTGAGATTAAAAACAGCGGGATTCGCGCGATCACGCGCCCTGGATGCAACACTGGGATTGTCAAAGCAAATTTATAAAAGCTCAATCTAAAATTCACCACTGCCATAATCACTTATTTTACAACTGACAAGCTGCAAGTACCAGTTACATTCAGCTAACCTTTAAAATATATTATAATATTCAATGACGCAACTCAAAACAATTGTCCAATCAAAGCATATGAATAATTTCCACCAAAATAACTCAGAAAACATTATCTAAAAATTGAAACTACAAAGTATGAATGCCATTAATAGTGTTTTGTTTAGATAAAAAGCTATTTATATATAATTATATATTAATTAGTCAACACAAATGTCATCTGAATGTATCTCCCGTTGTGATGTGGGGAGATTCTACGACACCAGTCTATAGGGTATCTATTTACCTGGACAGAAGTCAAGGCAACATTATTATGTTTGTATGCAACACAGTTGCCTTTTTTCTTCTAAATATCTTATGATTTTTATAATACTTTTTCCATGATGTCCTATCAGGGTACCAGTCTGAGTGCAAAGGCAAAATAAAGTATTGGTATACAGGTCCAGGGATGGTTTATTTCAGTTTAGTATATATCACATATCTTACATATTTCACTAGCAGCTTTTATTCCTTCTTTATCTTCTGGACCATCTGGATGTAAGGATCTTATATCAAACCTAGAAATATAAGTAAAAATATATATAGCACAATACATGTGTTTTACAAATAATATAGTAATGAAAACAAGAAAGCCATTGCATGGGAAAGACTATGAAATAATTGAAATTCTGTTTTTTTCCTTAATGTCATGGTTTTAAGTAACATTCTATTAGTATTCAATTCAAACCCCTTTTTACATGTCTAGATTTTTTTTTATTTTCAGGCATAGACTTGAAAACTTTAACACATGTCATAAATTGTGACTTTAACCTTAGAAAGAACATGTAGTAGTACAATTTATTTCAAATTCAATTTTCTAGGTTTCCCTGCAGTACAAACAAAGTTTTATTATAGCAATGAACTGAATAATTATTATTATTTTTTTATTTTTTTTAAATTGGATTTAATGCCGTTTCAACACATTGTAGGTTATTTTACAGCGTCCAGCGCACCTAACCTAGCCTTCCTGGACCATTGTCTATAACCAGTACTCACACACCCTTCCACAAGGCCAGAAACTTCTCCATATTATCTAATGAATGGAGGAAAATTGACATTACAGTTTAATTTTCATGAAAGGGTATAACCTCCCCGGGTGGGATTCGAACACGTACCACCTTCGGGACACGAGATTCCCAATCCCAACGCACTACCAACTGCGCTATCGACCGGATTGAATAATTATTTACATAAAACTCTAGCATTAATTTAGTGTCACATGATTTTAAACAATATAGTGTAAAATATGTTGTTTGTTGTTTGTCTGTACATAGCTATGAAGGTTTTAAATCTCATTAGATTCATATGAATATTTACGACTTTTTTCATGATCAAACTTCCTGTATGAGACTAATGATTGTAGTCAAGATTTATAATAATTACATTAATAAGATAATATCATATTATACTAAATTAAGAAATCAATAATCTCATTAAGTTTAATTGAGAAAATTAATACTAAAAAATCATCATTATGATATAGTGTATACCAAAACATTCTAATAAATGTCTCTTCAAAACACACAAACTAATCATTGCACTTTTAAAGCAAATTAAAAGGCACAACCAGCCCTGCGTTCAGTCACCGGGAACATTTCAAAACATTCCGTAACGATACATTTGGAACTCCTGGGCCATTCGTTGCGATTAATCTCGGACATATTTAGACGCTATTTTGAAACTACCGGTGTTGAAGTAAACAAATATATGATCGTTTAGCCATGGAGTGAAACATCACTCAACGCCTTAACGATCGCATATTTGCGAATGGCCGAGGAGTTTCGAATGTATCGTTATGTAACGTTCTGTAACGTTTAGTGTAATTGAACATGCTACAGTTGTAATACATGACATGTTTAATTTTTTATAGTTAATGTAAACATCCCTTTCAATTATGAAGCTCTATACTCATAACAGCAAGAGTGAAAGAGGTGAATTTATTACACGATTTAAGGTACAACACAATTTACAAGTAACCCCTCCACGAAGTGGTGAACTTGTAAAAAAGATTTGGTAAAACACATAACGATGTTCAGTAAGCCTGTTGAGATAAGCAAGAATCCAAGAGGATACTTTTAATGAATAAAAAGGTATAATTTGCATACAAAACTTAATTTTTTTTTTTAAAAACTCTATGAATACAAATTATACATTTATAAGTCTAGTCATGATACAATTGCTAGAGTTATGCATTTTGATATTTAACCTTCAGTTATAACCCAGTAGACAGGAAGTGTTACATGTACACTGAAAAAGTTGCACAATTGAGAGGGATATATCCAAAACAAGAGCAGTCCACGGACAGCGCGCTTGACTATTTGGGGTATTCGTGTAAACGACAGCAACAACTAATCAAAACTCATGCTGGAGTTATGCAACTAGGTATTTGCCGTCAATTAGTAACCCCGTAGACATGTGTGAAGTTTCAAGTGAATTCCTTTAGTAGTTGCAAAGATAAAATGTTGCACCTAAAAACTTAACCAAGAAATTTTTTAGGTATATAAGGGCCATAATTCAGTCCAAATTCATGCAAGAGTTACATAACTTGGTATATGACCTCCAATGGTACCCTATGGACATAAGTGAAGTTTCAAGTGAATCCCTTCAATAGTTGCAAAGAAAAAATGTTGCACCTAAAAACTTAACCAAGAAATTTTTAAGTATATAAGGGCCATAATTCAGTCCAAATTCATCCTAGAGTTATGTAACTTGGTATTTGAACTCCATTGGTAACCCTGTAAACACAAATAAAGTTTTAAGTGAATCCCTCCAGTACTAGCAAAGATATAAAAGATACAAACAAGTTGCAACTTAACATTTAACCAAGAAGTGTTACGCCGACACTGACGCACAGCTGAGTAGGATAGCCCCACTATTCTTCAAATAGTAGAGCTAATAATCTTTAAATTGTAAGTCTTGCTAAATTTGATGGATGCCTCTCCAAACAAAGGTGCATTTATTATGAAGTTTATGGTAACTACAATAAGTGGGCTTGGTATACAGTGAGAGACAACATATTATATAGAGTATTACAAATACATTTGTATATTGAATAAACATTATAACAGCAACAATTCCCAGGATATTGAACACAATAGATTAGACTGAAGTAAAACATATAATTGTTTTGTGCAAGAAAACGGAAACAAGTGTTTGATGTTTGCATATTTCCTCATCAAATTTACAAAATAAATCCAAAAGATGGATCAATATACACTCAAGCAATATTCATCTAGCCTTGATTCTAATCAGTTATGATTTTGATAGTTCTAAAGCAAACTTGCATACTCCAGCATTATGTTATGTCAATTTTTGTGCCTCCATGGAAGTGATTAAATTAATACTTGCACGCCACTGTAGCAACCCGCTTTTTTCATCCTAACCCCTCTGTTCTAATGCCCATGTACTTATCTAAGATGTAGAGCAATCTCAAGAACAGAAATAAGTTAATTATACTTGTAAGACATTTTATTTAAAGGGAAAAATTGACAATTTTTATAGTAAACACAAAACCTTTATGTTATTTCGTCCTAATGTCTAATGCCCCTATACTTAACTAAATTGTAGAGCAATCTCACGTATGGAAATAGTTAGTTATACAAGACATTTTATTTTAAGTGGACAAACTGACAAGTTATACCAGGTATACGAAACACAAAACCTTATTTCATCTGAATTCTGATAAATAGACTAAATACAGTCAACATTCAAATTAATAGTGTGTGTACTAGTTATGTATTACAATGTCATTTTTATTTTACTATGAAATGTATATTTGTATTTATTTCAACAGTGATAATAAATAAAGTGATACCTGTTTGAATGATGAGGGGGTTAGTAGTCAATAAACAAGAGCTGTCAGAGGAGACAGCATGCTCGACTTAGTAAGTGTTTGTCACAGGAGATGTGGTTGATGATAAGGAACATACATATTTTAAAATTTGAAAATATAACCTTAACAAATTCAAAGAAAAAAAAAGAAAAAAATAGAAAACTATAAGTTCAAGGGGGATAACTCTGAAAAAATGTATAAGGAGTTATGAATCTTGTCACATGAGATGTGGTTGATAATAAGGAACATATATCTAAAGATTGAAGTCAATACCTGAAGAAATAACACAGTTGCAGTAAAAACAAACATTTTTTAAAGAAAACTCTAATTTCAAGAGGAGATAATTCTGAAAAAATATATTTGGAGTTATGAACCTTGTCACATGAGATGTGGTTGATAATAAGGAACATATATTTAAAGTCAATACCTAAAAAAATAAAACAGTTGCAGTAAAAACAAATATTTATTAAAGAAAACTATAAGTTCAAGGGGGATAACTTTGAAAAAATGTATACGGAGTTATGAACCTTGTCACATGAGATGTGGTTGATAATAAGGAACATATATTTAAAGTTTGAAATCAATACCTAAAGAAATAAAACAGTTGAGGTAAAAACAAACATTTTTTAAAGAAAACTCTAAGTTCAAGGGGAGATAATTCTGAAAAAAAATGCATTCAGAGTTATGGACCATGTCACATGAGATGTGGTTGATAGAAAGGAACATATATTCAAAGTTTGAAGTTAATATCTTAAGAAATAACAAAGATACAGAAGAAAGTATTTCACTGCACAAAAACTTTAATCTGTGCACAAAAACTTCAATCAGTTCAAGGGGAGATAATTCTTAAAAAAATGTGTTTGGAGTTATGGACCTTGTCACATGAGATGTGGTTGATAATAAGGAACATATATTTAAAGTTTGAAGTTAATATCTTAAGAAATAACAAAGATATAGAAGAAAGTATTTTACTGCACAAAAACTTTAATCAGAAATGTGGACGCGGACGCCGGGGCGAGTAGGAGAACTCTACATTACTTTGTAAAGTCGAGCTAAAAAGTAAATTGGAACTAGCAGGTTATTGCATGGATAATATTTGTCTGCTAGACTTTAACAAAGTTTACCAAGGAGAGGGTATATGTAAATAACTACTGACTAGAAAATAAACCAGGACAAAGACAATCATAACTAATAAAATAGTAGATAAATAGTCTAATAGAAAAATTAAAGGTAGAGATTTTGTCCACCAATGCAAGAGCAGGGAGAATTTTATCTTTTTGCAGATGAATTATATGGTATTAACCATTAAAAAGAAATGATTTTTTTTTAGAAATTGACAATAAAAAACATGAACCAATAAGTTGTTATGTATCAAAACAAGCACATTTACAAGCTATCAACAGGAAACCCCGACATTAACGACTAGTGACATGTATTAATTATCAAACAGCTAGAAACAAAGACATCTCACAACCAAAGTCACCAGACTTAAGATTCAGTGACATGGTATTTAGTGTACAAACCTATGAATATTCATAAACCTGATTACATCATTCAATCTGAGAAAGAAAATCGTGACAAGATTCAGAGACATTGAATTAGCTATTTCCAATAACAAATATACCTTAGAAGAAACTGAACAATGCATAATTATAACATATCGAGGGCTGAGTGAAACATGATTGTAACTCTCTTTACTTTTAAATGGATTTACAATAGTGTTTTGTTCTTCCCTCGATTATGATGTCTCCAGGGATAATATGAAATATTTCAATTTTCATACGACATTAAGGCTCCATTTATCACTTCAAAATAGTACAAGAAAGTACAACAATTTATTAATAGCTCAGTTCTATTTTTATACTGCTGGGCATGTTGATATCAGAAAAACGATAAGAAAATATCCATGGCATAAAAGAATTGTTTAACAATTCTATGATAATGGTTAATTCTTGACATTTCTTGAACTCTCAAAAACGGAAGTAATTCCAGAAATATATTCCAAATGGTGGGATGGATTATACTTATAGTACATACTGCAAGAAAGAACAACTAATTTCCCTTGAACTCCAGCTAGAACACATAACTCTCAGAACTACCACTAGTCCATCTGAACTCCAGCTAGAACACATAACTCTCAGAACTACCACTAGTCCATCTGAACTCCAGCTAGAACACATAACTCTCAGAACTACCACTAGTCCATCTGAACTCCAGCTAGAACTTAGAACTACTGCTCAAGTACCCAGAACTATGTCTGTTTCTGTCATAGATTGAAATAACATATAAATAACAGCTACATGTCACCGATACTTGCCTTTCGATATATTGATACAAAACTTCTATCAATGACAGCCTTATTAATCAAAGCACCAAAAGCGCTGTCAGACATGGGGTTTTGGTGGAATGTATGGCTTATATACAACAAATGGTAGAGATACAAGGGATCTTTACCTTACATAAATCAGATTAGATATACATGTACTTCTTATCGTTAACACGTAATATGGACTACATTAATTGCAGTGGTAATTATCCCTTTAATTGCGCACACACAGCGAAATGTAATCGTCCGCTACAAATTTCAATAAGGATTTGCCACATTCCACTACAAAACACGGGGAAACCCCATGTAAAACAAGAGCATAAAACACTAAAGTGAAAGAAAATGTCATACATTGAAGCATAGACTTAAGAAGGTGATCAACATATACACTTATATAAATGTACATGATTATATCTCACTAATGGTATAGTTAATGTCAGACATAAATTCTGAGGAAAATTTTCTTTTTTTCTTGTAAATTAGTTAAATGATGGATGATAGCAGTTCATTCTAGACATATTAGCACAGCATCATGATGTCTTGACAAATTGGACCCATATTGATAATGTAATCTCAACAAAAAACACACCGAAGTTCAATTACGAGAAAACATAGAAATTTAGCTATAATCTACTCATTCCACTGGTTTATTAAAGCTATGAAGACCTAACACACTTATCATACTATTCTCTAGCATATGATACATAAAGCACTGCTGTCAATGCAAATGTAGCAGACTGATGGAAAAATCCTGTAAAAATAGAAGGTCTGTCTAGATCTGCAGGTTTACAGAACCAACTTTCAGGCAAAAAATATGATCTCATCTACATAGTTTTCAATTTATCAAAATATGTAAAATGTGTCCGGCCCGGTTAGACTTGGTTTCGTCCTGTAAAGTTTTGATCTTCACAGGACCAACTGTCCAGTAATAAACTGTTGAGTTTCGCAGTGACTGGCCTAAATTGGATTTTATTTAGATCTCAGATTTTAATGAATTTCCTGTGCAAAATCAGTACAAACTAAGCATTTTAATTTTACACTCTTATATTGAAATTTAACCACACAGGCTAACACAGTGGAGATTTCATATTTTCCTTGTAATGATAAAACATTTCTTGTACCAGATGGAAAACCCATAAATTTAAGTACCAAGAAAGTGTATTTCTAATTTCTAAACGCTAAAGTACATATTCCTAAGAAACATAGACCTCCAACCTGACTTCATTCATGAAGGTATTTTAAAACTTCTGTACACAACTCTATGTATTAATACCCCTAGATTGGACAGTTGATCTTGACCCGCAGGTTAATTGCGATGAAAGCTTTTAAGAAAGAAATCTTGTTGACTACAGACAGCTTTATAGGATGTTGTTTGGATTCTTTCCTATTATTCACAGTGTAATGAGGCATACAAAAATTTCAGCCTCTCAGGAAAATGTATAAATCCATGCCATTTTATTGACTTAGTGCATTATCAATAACTAGGAGAATGATGCATTCTCTTTGTTTGTTTATAAAGAGTACAGGGACTCTGAGATTTGTAGATTTTTTATATGTACAGTAAAAGTTCATTCGCTCGAACACCACCAGGTCAAATTAACTGGCTGGGTCGAACACACTGTCTGGCACCGATTAATTTCTCTTTTGTATCAATATTAGTCAAACTTTTTTTGGGTCGAATAGGACTAAGTCGAACTCTCAAACCAATATATCATGGTCCCATGGTTTACAAATACACTTTAATACTATTGTCCCTCTGGAACAATAGATTTTCACACATCGACGGTACAATCGTCATGGAAATATACCACATGAAAGAAAGGATTATATCATCTACCACTACTCACCTCAATCAAATAATGTTCATAAATGTAAAAATAACATACAACAAATATGTAATTTATATAAGCAAATTAATTTGCAGTTTTACTAACTATGTATAAATGACACATGAACAAACCGTGTGTTCGGGTTATATACTAAACCAAGGGAGGAGAAACAAAGGGAAGTAATAACATTGTATTGGGATGAATTTTGGCTGGATCCATTTCCTAGCTGGCTTGCTCAAATTTTTTCATAATCCCTCGAGTTAGAGCCAGCAAACTTTTACTGTATAGACAAATTACATCCTATACAGAGCCATTAAAGTGACATTTTGAAATACTTTTTTTTATTTTCACAATTATTTCTTTTAAACATAATATCATATCGGTTTTACAAAATATGTTTTCCTTTTTATGAATAGTTATTTCCTTAGGAAAAAATATTATGATTAAACAAAATAATTATTACATACAAACGTAAAAAAAACAAAAAAATATTATTTTGTTTAAACATAAAAATGAAATAATTATTATGTTCAACGAAATATTATTATTTCATAAAAACAAAATATTACAACAAAACAAAATAATATTTCATAAAAACAAAATAGTAGGAAATATTTCGTATAAACAAAATAATTACTTGGATAAAAAAGAAATATTATTATTTTGTTTAAAAGTTATAATTATTTCATATTTACGTTTAAACAAAATAATAATTATTTCGTGAATATAATAAAATATTTCAAAATGTCACTTATGGGGCTCCATAATCCTATGATGGAATACCTACAAGATATTGTGCAACCAGACATTACAACTTGTAGATTCTACATGATATCTTAAAATACTCTAAAACCACAAGAAAACATTATCTATGTAATCCATCATGATACTTCACTAGACTAAAATATTTTACATATGAAACTTTTGTTGTTACTAGTAAAGCTGTGGCCTTGAGTAAAGTGGAATACAGAATTTGAAATCCATGTGTCACAGGTTTGATACCCAGTTGAAGAAAGTTTTATCTGAAATTTTAAAATTGATTTTCCTTGATGGAGGTGAAATTGTCAGCTCCTTGTGAAAGGATCTAGAGATCTATGCCTCAACAGGGCCTCCAAATAGGTTAACTGAGCACTGTGATTTGACAAAAATATAGGCCCATAGCTTTAAGCCTCTCCAGGGATGATGATCTTTTATGATTGACAGACTGATTAAATATGATTAGAAATTAATCACATAGTTTATTAAACCAATCTTTTCTCATTCAATTACAAAAGTAAGGGAATGATCACATTTCGAAGAAAGTAGCGTGAGATACTGCCTATACATGTACATTATAATCACACTTTAAAAATCTGCAGCAAATTGAACTTTAATCAAGGAAAAGCTAGCGGCAAATTTAATGAAGTTGATTTGAATGATGTGTTTTTACTAGACCTTCTGTTTGATAGTTCTAGAAGATTTAATGAACCAAGAATCCATTTAAACTAGGTTACAAAAATAACTAGCAGTAATTAATTTAAAGTAGAATTCTCCTAATACATTTGTATAAGATGGTGTATGGTATTGTGGAGAGATGTTTAAGTGATCAGAGTTGAAATTTGGCTGGTTTAAATATGGCTATACCAAATAAATAACTAGAGTCTTTTACTTTTTTTTGGGGGGGGGGGGGGATTGGGAAAATGAGAGGGTTTACATTTCAAGCTCAGTTTAAAGAAGACAACTACTTTAAAATATGCTGTTTGATAAGTAATTACCATGTAGGTAAAATTATAAAAATATACATTTATATAGATTATATATTGATTTTTCTTACTGATCTCAGTCATAATCAGCATTCATTCATTCATAAACATTGAACATAAATTATATGTTTTACATGTATTAGCATTTCTTTTCAAAATAAAAAAAAATCAAGTGCATGCGATCTGATTAGAGTTCGGGAGTTAAATTAATACTGCTTAAATTCTACTTTCTAGTTCTACTGTAACTAAAATGAGGCCACAACAAATATAGTATATTAAAAGTACTCATTCACAGATTTCAACTTAAATATCAGCTTTTCCTGAAACTATCTAAATAGTATTGAAACATTTTTTGAAGCAGGAAATTAGTGTTTTGATAATGACAATTTTAGTGCAATTGACATACATCTACAAATGATGGTGTTTGAAGTAGTAAAAATCTACCCCATATGACACAGTATAGACACTTTTAATGCATTTTTGTGACTTTTATTGCATATTTCTTGCAATCTATAGGTCAGTTTGTCTTAAAATATTAGGAATTATTTTTTGACATAATTACAGACACTGAATGGTATTTTTAAAATATATAAAAATCTTGACCAAATATGTGAACTAGTACCTTTAAAGTTGCACCATATTTGATGACATCACAGCAAAGGGAAAATCTACTTTTTATTTGTTTGGGGTGATAGAACAATAAATTTAGAAACATCATTTACAAGAAGATGAGAAAATGTTTAATTGCTCCTGATGAACCTTTTGTAACTTTAACAACAATCACATATACATTTAAAACAAATTCAAAATAATTCAATGCAATAAAGATAAGAACAAAAAGAAGTTTCAAAGACGATTTTCATAGACTGAAAATTAATGCAATGTAAGATAAGAAGCTGAAATGGCCTATCATGAAACCACTTAAATTCTTATTACACAGACTAAAAACAATGAAACAAACTTACCAAGATGGCATTCTAAATCCTCCATTCAGTGTAACAGGCATAACAGGTCTGAAATATAAGAAAATAAGGTATAAATGATATCATTGTTTTTCAGTTATTTGTAAGGCTTTGTGGAAGGGTAGGACTGTTGGAGAGAACTAAATTGTTATAGAAAAGGGTCCAGGAAAACTAGGTTAGGTGAGTTGGGCTCCGTATGCTCTCCTGTGCATCAGTTGAAAGTTTCACTCGTTCATGTGAAGTAAGGGTAGAGTATTCACTGACCAAGAAAGTGACCATATTTTGTGCTGATCAGGCGTTAAAACCCAACCAAAATAAAAAAATATAATTTCTATTAACCAGCACAAAGGGTTGAGAGTGGTGACAGTGATGTGATAAAATGTCATCCACTGTGTTAATGAAAGATGTTTTTTTTGTTTGAAGACAAATGTGTTACATTTTTTACAAGACGTACAAACCTTGTAGACGTATTGTGATAAAATATTTACAAGTTAGTTTTAATGTCAATTGGTCTGTAACACCAGACAATCTATCATGATGAATTGTACAATAAAACAACAACTAGAGACCTGTAAATTGTGGATAAACAAAATACTTAAGATAATTACAGTAACATATTTTGTTTTTCTTGAGGTCTTAAATCCACCATTCAGTACAATGTATTAGGTAATGTATGGCAGCCAACTCACCTAACTCATTCCTTAAAGTAGACCTCAACAGGCTGTCAAACATGCTTATATTTTGTAATGCATTTTAGACTGATCTTTGCAATCTGGCTAGATGTTTAGAAACGGCACAAGGGGCCGTTTAAAATCATTCTTTAAACATTGCTAACTGCTAAGTGGGTTACATGCCTTTGATTTTGGAGTTACCTCCCTTCTCACATAAAGCAAGTGCTTTCCCATAATGCACTTTGATTATTTGGTTAGTTTAGTTCATCCATATTATGTACAAAAATCATTCTTGCATAAAATGCATTATTTCAACTATTCATCCAATTTCTAATAATATTAAAAAGAATTATTTGTATTGAAGGCTAAACCTTTACCCAACACAAGGGAAATAATCAATTATATTACTTTAACAATTTTTTCAAGAGGGTATGATCAGCCAATGAGTCATGGTCAGGAAACAAACCCTGATCATTGGATTCTAGTCCAACATACTTCCAATACACCATGGATAATGACTCAGGTATCTAAAGTCTGACTATAATCAGAAACTGATCTTCAAGGAAGAGGGGGGGGGGGGGAGGAGTAAAAATATTTCCAAAGAGGGCTTGGATATTAAAAACAATTCTTAATTATTTTTTGTGAAAACTTCCACACAAAATCTACTCTTTCCTTACAATGGTTATGCCATAACCATAGGCATTTGGCTCTAAAATATTTTTTTCCTAATCAAGTTGCTCTAAAATGAAATTTTCAAGACATAATGAAACTTTAATATAAACTCTCATCTAGTATCTTTATATGCCTTACAGCTACTATTTCAACAGCTGAATGGCGTAAATGTATTTAGATTGTTAGTTGTTTTGTTATTAAAAGTCTGAAGTCTGCATTATTTAGAACATAGTAAAATTTAGTAGGTTTTTATAACCAGCTTAAAGAGATCAGCCAGTGAACAAAACTGAAATATGTATTTATATATTATAAAACACCTCAAAATTGAAATATGTATTTTATATAAAACACCTCTCAAAATTATCATGAAATTAAAAACTAAGAGTTAACACTGAATAATATACAAATGTACCCTCGCATAAACTGTCCTGAAGTAACCTTTTTAATACGTCATACACCCAAACTTAAGCTTACCTACATTTTAAGATGTTAATACATCAGTGTACCAAAGACAACTTTTTAATTCATTGCCTCACTACTATAAAGAAATTTAACTTCCAGAAATGATATAAACCAATGAACAATAAAGCCCATTCATATCGTCAATGAAGGGTATGGTGTATAATATTTCCTCAAGAGTCAGACCTGAGTATTCTGGTATCTCTAGTGTAAGAGAATCCTGTTCATGTGTCATTCATTAAAGAGATAATATATTTGGCTACTTGTCCATACATCAAAAAAGACATGATCAGAAGTTCAGAGCAAGCCAAATCATCCTCCATGCCAAAACTTATTGGCAAAGTTCCTTTCATTTGAAGAGTTACACCTATACACTTCATTATGTCTGACCAATGATTCTGTTGAGTATAACTATTTGTTTCGACATTAAGTCACATGTGTTTACAATTGTAAACAGTTTAACCTGGCCTGGGTCTGTGGAGAAGTAGGCTACATGCAGCAGTTGCTGGTTAAAGCCTCACCCTGGCTGGTTATACCCTTCCATTCCTCCATTAATATGGCATACAGAGAACTGACCTGCCTTGTGGACAGGTAAGTGAATATTGGAGACAAAAGTCCAGAATGCTAGGAGTGAGAATGACCATATAGAAGATATATCATGACATAATTTCAGGAGAGTTCTCAGTTCTGCCATGGATAAGAATCCATGACCCCTGGCTTTATAGTAAGCAGGTCAAAATAATGAGAGAATGACACAATTAATTTATAGTAAGCATGTAAATAAACTTTATGTTTATCAAAAAAAAAAACCACACATAATCTGTTGAACTGTCAGTTGTATCAAATTGTAGAGCTGTCATCAATTCCAACGATTGGTCTCTATAGTACAGCAGTGAATGTACGGATATCAGTGTTTTCTCCAGGGTCAAAATTTTGGGGGTCACACATGACCCCCATGTTCAAAAAATGGGGTCAAATGGAAATATTAGGGGGTCAGCACTTATCAGTTCTTTGATTATATTAAATTTCTGTAAATCAACAAATCCATTACATTCTGGGTTTTTGTATTTTGTTGAGAGCCAAGCTATAGATCATGTCTTTAATGTAAGAAAGTTGGCAGATGTTTTTTTGAAGATGGAAGTTAGGAAAAGTAACTTGTGATATCGTTAACAAGTAATGCTTAGAGCCTAACAATGAAGCACATGCTTGTAATCAATGCCATTATGGGTTCATGACAAAAATAATGGGCCCCATAGATATACAATCTTGAAAACATCAAATTTTTAAAAAATCTAATAGTAGAGGGATCAAAGTGATGCACCTCTTTATGACGTTTTCATATAAATTAAGAATGCAGGAAAGTAAATTTATGAATAAGGTTTCCATGTTTATGAGTCCCAGCTTAACAGCAAAACACTCGATTTTTCGAGTGCATCTGGGAAGACCCGCTGGTCGTTTTTCAGTGCGTCAAAGCTGACAAAAAGTGTGCCAAAAACGCAAAAACGCGCTCTGGAGAAAACACTGTGGATATATACCAATGTATCATGAATATTTATTTCTCGAGATATCGTTGATAAGCTTCGAGCCTAATCAATGACAGCTGTATTAAATTGATTTAAACACAATATCCAATGAAAGAGGAGTACAAAGTTTATTTCTAGTCAGCACAATATTTGGAACTTCTGATAACAAAAATGAGTTAATAGTAATAAACTTACGCAGTAGGGCAGACACATTTTACATGGTTTAACTTTAGTTGTTTAAAAGCTTCAGACCATCCTTGTCCTGTATCTCCTAGACCATGTAGAAATATCAACTGAAACAAAACAAATAGTAAGGTCACAAGTTAGGTTGACAGTAAAAACATTTGACAATAGCAATTTCCAAATAAAGGGAGTTTGAATGATAAAAAAATACCATGCGCAATTATTACAAGTAAATAAACTTGTATAGAATACAAGATTTTGTACTGTGTTTTTTGTCTTCAACATTCATAATTATATATACATTAGTTTTTGAATAGCTTTTTTAAATAAATGTTAGGGCAAAAATGTTAATGTGTTTACTGTGTTGCATTCAGCATACAAAATGGAACATCAAAATCACCATTCTGAGAAAATAGAACAATTCATGCAGGTCATATTCATGTACAACTTGTCTCTATTTGAATATATCTAAAACATCAGACATCCAAAACTAGCTAGGGTCAATTCAGTCATTTTGTGTGTTATATGCCAATCAATTATCATAAATTGAATTCTAAACCAACCTGCTTATGATACTATATTAATAAATCAATTAATTGGGCTCGGACCTATTACTAACATCAGAATCTGTGTACTTTGCCAAATTCCTTTCATAATCTAACCCTTTTTGAGCTGATGTATTCAGCTTCATTTATCTGCCTCCATGTTCTTCTATTGAGTTCTAGAACATTCTAGAACAACATCAACTCTAGATCATTCTAGAACAACATCAAGTGTTTCCATTCTAAGAACTATAAGTAGTCATTGACTTTAATAGATCAACAGAATATAAACATATAAGGTCACTGTCTCACAATGACGTTTTATCCCATTTATTATTTATTTCATCAACTTTGAATCATCCATCATTCGTACTTCTTGTCAATTAATATGAAAATTGGAATGCTATCAACAACATTACCAAATACATCAATATACAACAAAATGGATGGTTCCCTACTGAGTATTGGTGCATGAAAATATGCATACAAGTCTGAAATTTTCTCAGATTAACCGATAGAAACTTAAATTTTGCCGATACAAATCTGACAATTTAGTATTGATATGAATGAAAGTTCAAACTTTTCAAAACCCTGAAGATCTTCAATTTTAGAAGTTTTTACGCGCAGCAAAAAAGGTATTTCCTTTGTACTAAAAATTCTGTACCTCAAGAGTTAGACATGTCCTGAAAGCTTTCATGCATGCATTGAAGCATAAGAAATGCATATTGAATTTTTCTTTCAATAAGTTAAGAATCGTTCAAGAAAAAATCAATTGTGCATGTATTTTAAGTCTAAACCTATACAATTTATTCATCTAATGCAGATAAGAATACACACTTACAACCATAGTTTAAAAGTCAATACAATATTACAAGTGTTGGAGACAATCATTTGTCCTAATTTGTCTTCAAAGATATGGAATGTCCAACAGAATAATCATTTCAACCATATTTGGAAAGTCAATGAAATATTACAAGTGTTGAACTTGGAGACGTTAGCATATAACCTTATTTGTGTTCAAAGCTAATGAATTTCTAATAATATAATCATTTCTTAAGAAGAAAAATGCTAATAACGCCTAAATGTAATGTACTGCTAATGACTAAATGAGCTTAGCATATTCATAGAGCACTTTACTTATTGAAGTTAAACACACTTGATCCTAACTAATTGCTTGAAGTTTAATGACCAAACATGCAGGTTGTTTCATTTCAGTGTCACAAGATTTAATTGTTAACCAGTAAGTTTCATAATTTTTTTTTCGTAATGACCTTCAATGATTCTACTTTCACTTTGAAATGCTAGATATAACAAAATTAATTTTTTTTTTTAAATTAAATAAATTTTGACACATTGTTGGTTTTTCCATATAAATTCTAAAACCGGAGAATTAAACCTAAGTCAGGTAAGGGCCTGTATGAGAATGAAGCTGAAAGTATAAACTTAGACATTACGTAAGTTGAAAGCCAAAGAATCAAAAGATAAGAATTTTGCCCATTGAAGTTAAACCTAGGGCCATCATCAGAAATTGATATATCGATGTATCATCGATTCTTGACAGACAACCCGATATCGATTTCACATTTTGGAATATCGATACAATCTAGTATTTCATAAAGCTATAACTATAAGACTTATACATTTTTCTGAGTTTTCATGTTTCCAGTTAAGTATCAAAAACAAGAAAATACAGTTTGTTTATATATACATGTATATTCTGGAGTTCTAGCAGCTTCTATTACTCTCCTTGTCTGACTTGATATATCGATATTTCACCGATACTTGCCCTTCTATATATCGATACAAAATTTTCTATCAATGACAGCCCTTGGCCTAGTCAAACCTGTAGTTAAATAGTTATATCATTAACTCTTTATTTTTATTGGAAAGATTGCCTTGGAATAAATTGGAAAAAAAAGATGGAATTAAGAATAATGGAATTTATTGACATGTTTTAAGCAGAAAAAATAAAATTCATTTAAATGTTTTCTCTGTTCATAGAATGAAATTTAATCTTAAGTTTAATGTCATATTTTGTGCATTGTCATCATGCAAAAATGATTTCATTAATTGGTTTTGTGTAAAAGTATTGAGTAATTTCATATTTCTTTCCTAAGTATTTAATGGTTTTAAGGTTCTTCTGTTTGATTGTCAGAATCGAAACAAAACATTTATAAAAGTTTCACTAAGTACAACATTAAAGAAATAAGATAAACAATTAAGGGTTTTTTTCTGTAACAGTACAGTACAGTACTGTACAGTAGCAAACAAAATATTTTTACCGCTTTTTAAACTTTTAAAGAACTAGATAGGCTGTAATTGGGCAATAATTGTTTTTGATAATAAAAACAATAATAATAAAGACTTTATTTGATGTGGATTTAACTTTTTTATAAAACAATTTTAATATGGTTGCCTGACTAAGAAGTAGGTGATACTTTTATAGGGAGTGTCACTGTGTCAGTGGGCATACTTGTGTCAGTTTTCCCTTTTGTTTGTTTATATACATCATAAATTAATTATAACTTCGTAAAATCTGTTATAAGATATATATAAGATGTTCCTTTTAATGACTTGAAAGTTCAGTACACAAGAACTTGAACTTCTTTTAAGTGTTTGTACATTTTTTAATGAATCCTTTTAGGCTTTGTTTGATGTTTTTATTTTCCCCATATTGCTAGCTCAGAGATAACAAGTAGATTACAATATAATATTAAATACATGTAACATGATAGTGACTTTATTTTGAAAAAGTGTTAAAACTAACATGAATCATAAAAGCAGATAACAAGGACCAGACACTGCATCATATTTGGTAAACCCTAATGTTTTCATAATTCTGTTGCCAATACTAGTAATGGGCTAACCCAAGTTACCGGGGCACTATATTATTAAAAAATCTTACAATCATTTAACAATACAATATAGAAGGATTTACAACTGGTATCAGTCGCAAGATGGTTGATTATACAGGCCCTAGGACCTTATGGTGATACCAACACGGCCACAGCATGAACTTGATCAACCGATCTAATAACCTGTAACCTTGCAAATTTAATCGGCAGTTCAGCACAGCTTGTTCGATAAAGACCAACCTTGGCAAATACTCAAATGCAGCCAACATTTAACACGCAAAATAAAATAATGAACAAAGGATTCATGATCCCTGATTTCAAGATCACAGACCCCATAAAATAATTTGATTCCAGTACTCAGTCACAAAGTCAAAGAACAATGCCAAAGAATTTCTTAGAATTAAGTTTGTCTAAATTCAAAGAAGCCCCAAAACCCTCTAAGAAACTACATTACTGAATGTCAAAAATATAAACAAACAACCAAATAAACTTACGGTAGCCGAGTGCCGTGCTTGAGCCGCGACTGTGTATGGTGCACTCATGTTTTTCGACGAGCTACCACCCATGCATGAAAACACAGAAAACTAGATACGATCGTGTCAATTAAATTGGTGTTAGACGTTAACAAACAACTCCACAAGTCTCAAGACGTAGATAATTAATTCAACGGCTTTGACTGGATGCTGAATGCTGATTTTCTGCCGGAAGATGAGTTGACGTCACTACTTTGAGTGCAGTGTATTCGGATAATTCTAACACGGCACTTTTCGTATTGCCCGAATCGGACGGCATTTATCCATCACTTCCGGTGTAAACAAACATGGCTGAGGGTGGGCAAGGCGAATTATCGCCAGGTGATTTGTCGATCACAGATCAGCAACAAGAGGCTGACATTGAAAATCAAATCGACAAGCAGAAGGCTGACCATTCAGAGAATGTAGATAAATCAGAATCTTCTGCTGTTTCTTCTGAAAAAGTTGCAAATAATGTCAAAAAAGATCACCCTAAGTTGGACCCGGAAGAGAAGCTGAATGATTGGCTGCTACACACAAGTCGATCTCGAGGCATTGGAAATTTTAAATTCACTAAACGGCGGTACTTTAAGTTTATTGAAGAGACTTGTAAACTGTATATGTACAGGTTTGATATTTTCTTTATTTTTTATGACACCATATTTTATATTGAGTTCCATATCTATAAGTTGTGGATATAAATACAAATTGGTGTCAATATAGTCTATATTGACACCAATTTGTATTTATGCTGAAGATTACTGGGTCCTTGATTTAAGACAGGTTTCAATCATTTCCAACCCGTGGTTACAGTTAACTCGACAGTTCCGGGTCATCGACAATTCCGGGTCACTTTTTTATCACAGTACAAATAAATCCTTTAATTATAACCCAATACTTTGATTATATGATAGTTAAGTTATGTTCACTAACCACTTAGATATTTTTTGTGCTTGTGGTGACAGATCAATGTTAAATGTTTGTTTATCTACGCCAATTTACACTTATTTTGATAGCAATGACTAATAATCAACAGACTCAATTAAACTCAACTCATGGACAACTAAACCCATGGACTTGTTAACTCATATTCAGTTTTTTTTAGTTCAAATTTTTTTTAACAATTAAATTGATATCATACGTAATTTTATCGTATATTTGTGAATAAAATTTACAATTATTGTTTGGTATTTTGAGTTCTACTTTTCACATGCAATTAATTGCATTTATTGTTCTTGTTTTATATGCATTTAGGTAACTGCAAGTGACATGCTTAGATCTTTCATTTACGAGTTTTGGTTTTTGACGAACTCAGAAGAAAATGTGAGAAAAATCGTAAAGACAAAAAGTTGCCTGTTTTATTGATTATAACACTGTTGAGACCAACCTTGATTAAAGGGACGAGCATCTGTCACGTGACTCGGAATTGGCAAGTGCAAGCCGTAACTATTGAGTTTACAACATGCAATTTAACAATTTGCAGAAAATTACAAGCAAAAAAACACAATTAATTTATTATAGCATGGTAAGGTGGAAGTATTTGTTTATCGATTTATGCAGGTTTGATTCCCGCAACTTTCGTTTTAAAGAGACATGCATTGTTTGTTTCGTTACTGACCTGGAACTGTCAAGTTCACTGTACTTTTAATTTGGACATTTATTCTGTTATACTAGGGTCTTATCAACTTCTATATAGATTAATGTAGCAAATGCCTATAGACTCTCTTGAGCAGCATAACTCGAGATTTTCAGACACCAAAACTCTCGCGATACCTTAAAGTGGAAAAGACATTCATCTTTTCCACATTTCATGTATGCAAGCAGACTGGCAGTTTTTGGCATATTTAAATTTGACTATGGACCAAGGGTTGTTGGAATTCCTCATGACACATGGTGAAATATGGATTTATTTATGTTTAGTTAATATCATTTGAGTTGATCGAAATATTAAGATTTTTGGAGAAATTTGATAAATAAATTTTGCTATATCAGCCTCTATTGAAGCTGATAAGACTCTGATGTAACATAATAATGTCCCGATGTGAAACAAGTTACAACAGTTCATGTATATAGGACTTAATTTTAATATAATCATACTATCATTATCTACCAAACCTGTTCATTAAGAGAAACATCTGGCTTGTCATTAATTTTTAAAGTAGGGTGCCTGGTTAGACAACCAGCTATACATTTTACTTGCCTAAATGAATTGTTTACTTGAAGTAACATGTTGCCTGAACCTGAATATAGGGTGTGTAGGGCATTCTAACAACATAAAATGTTGAGCCCTGTATATTGTAGCCTTTTAAGCCACTGATTTCTAGTGCAGTGTTTTAGGCCATTTAGGGCTAATATTTGGCCCCAGTCTCCTCCGATAAGTTTTAAAAAAATCCCCCTAAGCTGTAACAAAATTCTCATGTTTTTTTTTTTAATGTGTGCTGTCCAATATTTTTTTAGTATTTCTATAGCAACCTGTAGAAATATCAGAGATACAATGTAGATATATTGCTTCGATTGTTGATACAAAAAGACAGTAATATTCCTTTGAACAAACAATTCTGTTAGTTATAATGCTATGGAATTTATCTATTTTAAATATTGAAAATATATGTAATTTACCTTTATTTAATGTAATTGCTATTTGTCCTTTAAAAAGGGTCTGCTACCTTTCCCCTTAATGTGAACTTTCCTGTATCTGATGAAAATTCAGATAAAGATATACGGCTTGCCTTATTATTTACTTCAAAGGTATAATCCCAAATGACCTTATGTGACAAATTCAAGTACAATAATCACCTTAGTTGAAATTGAAAAATAGCTATTAATATTTTATTTTTTTATCAGTTGTCATAATAATACCAATTTAAGTATGACCTTTTGATGAAGAATCTGATTTCCACTACAAGTAACCCAGACATTCAAGCAAACTTAGGTGATTTGTTAACCATTCCAAGTCAGATTTTTATATACAAAGTACTTGTCCAACCTGTATTTGCATCATGACAATTTATATACCAGTACATGTTTTTAAGGCCACAACAAGTTGATGAGGTGTTCTACAGATTTTTCTGGAAAAAAATTGGGTGAGCGAGCGAAGCAAAAAACAATTTTAATTCAGTTACTTTATATATTGATTTAACCAATTTTTTATGAGCGAGCGAGGAAATAAAAATATTTTTTGTAAAAAACCAACAAAATTAAGGTGGGAGCTAATCTATAGAACACATGATCAACTTGTTGTATCCTAATGCATATTTGTCTTATGATTACTGTGATGTTTTGTTCATCATTTTAAAGTTGAAACTCTAAATTGTTTTCATTGTTTATCAATTCTAGGGACCCACAAGACTTAGTACCTCTTGGAGAAATCAATATTGCTTCAAGTTCTATGTATTTTGATCCTGGAAATCATGATAAACCAGGCCTCTTCCAGATCAAGTAGGTTTTATTTCCATTAAATTTCTCATTTGCATAATCGCAGAACATGTCTTTGTTCTATTGGTTCAATTTAAAGTTTGTTGCATTTTCATATATTTCTCACATTTCTGTGTATATTTAAAAATAGCTCAATTAAATATATAGAGTTTTTTGTTTATTTTGGTGTAAGATCGATTTTTATTTTACCAGTGAGCTGAGGATGCAATATTTTCACGAGTGACTTAGCCATGAATGAAAATATAAAATCATTAGCACACGAGTGAAATAAATAGATCTTACACTGAAATAAACAAATTTTGTGTTTATTATATGCTTCAAACTAGCTTAAGGTCTTCAGCGAACCCATGTTTATACTGTCAATGAACAGGTTTAATGCCGCATATGATGAAAATCAAAATGTTAAAAAAGCCGCTTATAAAGTTTTGGAAGCCAGAACTAGCTTCAAACTGGCTTTTTTAAAGTTTGATATGTCATCAGAATGGGGCATCCAAACAGTGAAAAATTTATTTTCATTTTTAATCACCGATAAATCCTGGTATTCCCATGGAAAGCATATAATAAACTTATTTAATTTGCTTCCTCATTATATTTAAAATCAATTCATTCTTCTTGGTTTTATACTTAACCTTACTTATCCTACTTGTAAGTTCAATTGTTAAACAATTGTTAATTGTGTATGTTACTTGAATCTACAGTACCCACCAAAAGTTAGGTTTTTCATAGGTTTTATAAAAAAATTATAATCATTTATTTTGAAAAGCATTTAGTTTTGCTTATAATTTTTGTTGTGGCACTATTTGTAGTTAAGATTACGAAAGTAGCATAAAATCTATGTTATAGGAAATAATTACATCGACTTTGGTTTTGGAGGCTTTGGGATATCAGCAGGGACCAGGAAATTCGCCGATGCCAATCGGTCCAATGCCGTCCGAGTACCGGATACGGGTTTTAACGTGTACCGTACGGACCAGACCGTTTACTGTACTTTATTCACAACCATATTAGTACTTTTTTTGCTCCCCTTTATTAAGAAGGCATACGATACATAGGCGTTGTTTGTTTAAATTTTTACAAAACTTAACTTCTATCTAGCAAGAAAACGTGGTTTCCGAAATTACTCCCCGAAATCGTAGGTCGGTTCAACAAACAGAACTTGAGAAAAGACTGTTTTATCTAGCTCTAATGTTGTTGGAAAACTCCGTCATTTAGGCAAATTATTTTAACTGCGCATGCGCAAAACGGGTCCAAAGTAAATCTCTCGCATCTTTAAGTATCGTTCGCTAAATAAAGCACGAAAGCTTAAAATTATTATCAGCTTTTTTGTTACACTCGTAGATTAAAACGTTTGTCATACGAAGTGACGATCTAGCGTGGGTCGTGAAAATGTATGGCATCTCATCACAATGGTTCAATCGGTTTCGTTAAACACAAAAGAATATCAAATTGTGCATAGTACACCTATCTATAAGTAAATTAATGACAAAACTGTTCGTTTTGAAAATTATTTTCGATGTCATCAAAGAAGGGAGAAGTGTGGTTGAATTTTGATCATCAAGAACTGTACCTTCGATTAATTGCGTAGATACATGTCCTAAGATTATTATTCACACCTCAATTTACGGTGTAAAAATAAATCATGAATCAAGTCAAACAAATTAAAGATTAAACGAATACAATACGAATTGACAACAAAAGCTATTTAATTTTTTTCTTTATAATAATTCAAACAGACCGACTGTAAAAACGTAATCGGTTCGATGGACATGATAAAGTAAGAACATATTCTTCTGCTGTTCTTCAATTTAATCGAGTGCAAATCAAGCGTACCTTGCTGTGCTCGATCAAAAAAAAATATCACTGCCTCAACCCCGCAAGATACCAGTAACCATGGATACGTTATACAGGGTCCTTGATGTGTAACCTGTGGATAATTAAGCAGGATATTACACCAATAAACAGTGGGTTTATGCAACTGATAGTTGTTTGATAATATTTTATCGATATGTTTTCTTGAAAATTATTGAAATTAATGTTTGGGGTCAAAATTAGCGAGTTTTTTCCGGACCGATTTTTTTAAGGATTTTGAAATCTCAATCGGTCCAAAATGAAAAAATCGGTCCGAAAACCGAAAAACCGGCGATTTCCTGGTCCCTGGATATCAGATACTGAATCTTATAGATGTGATGCATTCAAGTAATTTGTGTTCATTTTATCATCAACCATATTAAAATAATGAAAGTAATGGTTCTACCAAAAACAATCAATTAAAATTATTTTTTTATTAAATATTTTTTGTCTCCAAACTTTTGGTGGGTACTGTATATAAATGGTTCGGATGTAATTATTTAATTTCCTAGTACTAATTATTGAGATCAGAGGTTTTTTTTCATGAATTATCTCATGTTATTATCAGATCTTCACTTTAACAGGATCTGAATATTGCAACAATACATTGGATTCACAATTTCCTGGTAGAGTGTCCAATGTAGCTTGAGTTATAACAACAAAAATGATTATTGAAACCCTCATCATCGGCAACTACAGTACTTTCTTCCATTACACTTCATACGTACTGTGGGCAATTTGACTCACAAAATATCCTTATCATAAATATGCATGAGGCAGGTGAGACCTATCTTCTTCAAATGAAATCGCATGTTACAATTAAATACTCTTCAATAACAATGACGTCATATTGGTTTTTTCTTATAAGTAGAAACCAACGCACATGTTTAGTATTAAAAAATGGTTGCGTAAATTCATTGGCTAGTTTTCTGCAGTGGTTTTCTTGCGGAACCAATGAAACTGCCTCATTAATTATTCATGATTACGAGATTTTCTTAAACAAATGGCCCAGGGTACATAACCCAGCATAATAGAGTAATGTAACGGGGGATAACCAACGATGTGAAACCCTATATTTAATATTAAAACCCTACATTGGACATGAACACCGTACACTTTCTTCTGACTTATTGTTCGTTTTTTCTCAACTGTCAAAGCATGAATAATTACACGGCGAATGCGTTTGTTAAAATTTAAGTCGTAATACATGCATAAGTTTCCAAAAATGTGTATTATGATCGAGAAACACTGTTTATGCCGTATGATATGTGTCAGTCAACATATTTTTAATAACAATTAGGCCGCCAGTACAAAAACTATGCATTCAGTCACCGTGAAATTATTCAAGCTTTGACAGTTGAGAAAAAACGAACAATAATACATCTTGATACATCCATTTTCATCTCTAACACTTAAATAAAAACTGCCTGTTATAAAATTTTAAATCTAAAGAAACTATCATTAGTCGAAGCTGAACAATTTTCTTTTTATTTGTATATTAGCCCTTTACCGCTCAATGACGCGTTTTGACGTGTTTAGACCCCCCCTTCAAAATGGCCGCCTCAGCCTTGAAAATGGTGCTTTTTAACTAGATTTAGTGAATTTCACTACAGGATAGTTGTCCCTAAAAAATGAACTTTTTTTCGCGCGCCTCCCCCATCAAAAGATGTCTGAGGGGGGTTCCGAAGGGGGGATGTGCTGGGGTTTGAAGGGGGCGTAGCGCCCCTTATTGCCAGAAAAAAATCAGGGTCATTGAGTGCAGAGAAATGGTGCCAAATGCTGATAAGAAAACATGCTTTCAGTCTCTGAAAAGACCTGGCACTTTAGACCTCAATTTTGGAAAATATTACTGTTTGAAATGCAAATGTGGGGTGGAAAAAGAGCGAAAATTGCAATTTTTGCTGTTTTTGCTCTGCACCAGCATTGCCATGGTAACTGGAATCAGAGCTCAACTTGGTTTTTCTGAAAGACATTTACCCAGGGAATAACTTGGCCAAGTTGCATATCTGTATGATAATTAGTAATTAAATTAGAGCATCTTGAAATAGTAATGGTGAAAAATGGCTACTTTTCGCACATGTCGCAACCAGTAAAGGGTTAACAGAATGCCATTACAATGTCTTACCCAGTGGGGAAGGGTCAGGGACTCAAATTCTGACAATATTCAAAGCTTACAAAAAGAGGAAGAAATATTCAAAATTATTTTTTGCGGCCTCTCACTGAAATTGAACCTTGGACCTGCTTGCAAGTCAGATGCTCAAACAACTGAGTTAATGATTACCGGTACTAGTATCCAAAATATTTAAACAAATTGTCAAGGCAGCCCTGTACATACGGGAGTCCTTAACTGAATATATTAGAACATCAACCCCTTGTTATTTTGACTAAATCTAGCTTTTGCTTCATCCTAGTTCAAGGTTTCCATAGCTACATGTAGTTTCGTCCTCAATGTACCTAACATAACACTAAGGTGTGGTAAAGTTCAGCTACATGATACAGGGCTTGAACCTTTCACCTCTTGCTACATGTACATGATAATATCAGTATTATACTGTGCCCTTCAAAAGTTCTTGAACAAATTCCTGTTTTTAAGGTAAACTTACTCACATTCACCCATAGAAAATAGAAACAAAGAGACATCTGATCAAATTTCAAAATTAGCACAGGGGTGTCAAATTCCTTTGCCCGACCTGTCCGACTTGTACATCTATGTATGCTCAATTGATATTTTAGCTGTAAATATATACTAAATAATGAAAATTTCTAATGCCTCAGTCCCATAAAATCGTGGCTTGTTACGGACCCGTATGTGCAGACAGTCGTAGGCCGTGGGAAGCCTTGCGTATCAAGGTGACGGTATGCACATGGTGCAATACAACACACCAGTACTGAGCCTTAGCTGGAAGATATGCAAGTTTAATCACGATTTGACTCAGAAACTGATATGTGTATTCTGGGCTTATCTCACGGGCCCTGGTAAAAACATAACAGTCCTTACGGGTACACAAGAGTTCATATGGGTCCTTGCGGAGCTTGATCGCACTGCGCCCGTACGGTGCCCTCACGGCTATTTTTATGTCTATGGGTCTGTAGCTTAAATGTATTAGTTAAATTCAATAGTGAACTACACTGTATTATTTTGTCAATTATTATTATCACTTACAGTACATATGTATTCAAATATCATAATTCTCAATATGTCTTTTTGAATATTGAACATCTGGACAAGCGCATTTTGACCTTGAACATGTATATTTTAAGATATCACTTATCCCAGGTGAGGTCAAGTAGAACAATTTAGGAATTCAACACCCCTGTAGCATTAATCAGTTCATCAACATATGATTCAAACTATTTTGCATAAAAAAGTTTCAATTATAGCAGGGATTTTTCATAACAGGGATTTGTAACGAAGTGCTTTTTTTAATTTTCTTGGCCGTCACTGTCTATAACTGGCTGAAGCTGACTGTACAAACTATTCCAGAGATTAAAAACTTGATTTATGTTTTTGTACATGTCTTTCAATGCAACTTGTGAATGTTTCTGAAGTTTTTGACAAAAATTTTTTGTAATTATCACCGAAAATATGACTTAAAGTGATGTTAAATGGGGCTAAAAATGGCAGATCGGCAAGAAAATGCACTATTTTGTGAAACAGTCTGTGAGCGTTATTTACCTCAAAATCATTTAGAAACACATTTTTCCTAACATTTATGTCAATTTGAATGGTACTGGTACAAAATTTCATGTGAATATCTTTATTATACCCCGTAGGGGGGTATACTGTTTTACCCTTGTCTGTGCGTGTGTGCATGCGTGCGTCCGTTACAAAATTTCCGTCGCAGTTTTCTCAGCAACTATAACATGCAGCAGCCTAATACTTTGCATATTGCTTCATCCCATAGTCCCATGTGGTGTAAAGCGATTTCATGCTCCTTGCTCATCTACTTCCTGTTTGTCGCATATTTTTAGATTTCGTTGAATGAAAGTTACATTATGATAGTCATATTTCTCACTGCGGGGGTATCACTAGTGAGCATTAGCTCACAGATTTACTTGTTTAAACTTGTTATACTTGTTTTCCATATGGGCCGTAATAATAGCGATGACAGTGAAATTTGATGAAAACCTATTACATTTACTTATCGTTACAAATCCCTGTTATATAAAATCCCTGATTATAGCAAAGTTACATGTGGAATGCATGATCAGAATTTTCTCAAAATTTCATTTGTCCAAGAAGTTTTGGAGGGCACTGTATATTTGTTTGAGAATATATTACAGATCTGATGGTAAAGAGACTACTTTAGATACTGGTTCCAGACGTAAAATGATGTACTGGTTACAGGCTTTACAGGCTAAAAGACGAGAGTTTAATTTATCACGTAGAAGTGGAACTCCTGGTAGAGCTGATCTTGTCTCTCATAAGGTATAGTGTAGGTTTATTTCATTTATTTCACTATGACAAAATTTTTGTATTAAGTAAAGAAATAAGTCAGTATAAAAAAAGAAACTTATAAACCATTTTAATGGCCATTAAGAAAAGGCATTTTCCTAATGATTTCAGCACGCTAGGAAAAAGTTGCTACTTTTTGCTGGCTAGTAATTTGATTTGCAACATTGTAGGGAACCATTTCAAAAAGAATTGTTACATAGCTTTAGCCTTATAGAACTTCCCATGGACTATTGTAATAGGATGCTTGGCTATAAAACCCTATTAAACAGAAATAATGCTCTCACACAAAGAATTCAACCTCTCATGAAAATTCTTAAATATTCGAAAATATTTTCAAATTACATGTACAGTCAAAACTGTCTATAGTGGTCAGCTAAGGGACTGACTGAAAGTGACCACTATAGACAGGTGACCACTATATACAGGGTCTCTCGAAACAAACAAATATATTCAGTAAATGTTTTTTATCTATGTAGTTTCATCACAATAATTTTACTTTAGTCGTACATAAACAGTATATTTCATTTTAAATATAAAATAATGTAAAGACATAATATTCTTTGGACAATGAATTGTATTGGAAACGAAATTATAAATCATGCTAGTTTAGTATTTAGCTAAAATATTAACCTGTATTATCAAGCCGCATATCCAAAGATGTACTGATTGCGATTGAAATATTCAATAACTTGTCATTTTCCCCTTGAAAATCATATTCATATACAGATATTGCTGGTCATGTCGACGAAAAATCATAACTTATTGCACAGCAAATAATTTCGAAACGAAAATATCTCCGATGTTGAGATAAATAATCAAAATAAAATCGTGCATAAACATTAATATTTTCTTATTAGATACATAACTTTCACTCAATCTTGTTTGTTAGAACACACAAAACTCTCTTTAACAGATTAAATAACAATATTTGTCATAATCTATTGTAATATAATATAATAGTATGTTTTTCACGCCTTCAGCGGGATTAAATGTTTACATTCTGTCAACTGTTGACGGTGATCGTTATTTTACGCATCCGTGAAAATTACTTATTCCGGTCAATTGATCGTAATACTGACCGCAGTTCTGGTCAATTGACCGATATACTGACCGCTATAAGACGCGAATCGGTCCGAAACTAGTGGCCGCTGACCGCGTTGAAGAGGGTCACGCTATATAAAGGGTCAAAATAGAACAATACTGTTCGGGAGGACCCTGAACTGACCGTTATGGACAGGGTCACGCTATATAAAGGTGACCATTAATACAGGTTCCACTGTAGTACTATTTTGGTTATATTATTACCAACGTGACCAACCATGCACATCTGCTTGCTGAGAGGAACCATTGCCAACTCTTCTTGTCAATCATGAAGATTGAAAAAGTGACATCTCTCACTGCAAGGATGCAGCAAAACTGACACCATAAATGTAATGCAAGAAATATGCATGTTTGTAATCAGCTCAACATGCAATGATTTTGTTTATGTTTTCATGAAAATCATCGAGAAAACACTGCTGGCTTCTGCGTGGGGGGGGGCTTCTCCTACCAGGGGTAACTGCCCTCCTGGAACCCCTTTCTTGCGCTTTGACTCCTGCCAACCTTGACAGGTCAGTATAAATAGAAAGAAATTTTATTTAGTTGTTACCAATTCTATTTCTTTTACGGTTTTTGTAGCCTACTAATAACCTAGGTGGTTTATTATCAAAAGATGCAGGATCAACAGATGGTTTGAATGAGACTGTAAGTGCCAGTGATATACCAGAGATCATGGTCCCAGAAAGTGAAGAGAGAAGTTTTGGTAGTAATTCCAGCATTAGTTCTACATCTAGTACTTCTAAGATTAGTCTTCGTGGATTGAATAATATCAAATCTGAATTGCAACAGAAATGGTCCACAGTGAAACTACCTGGTTAGTATTAGAAAAATTTTAAAATTTTAAATTTTGCATTTTAAATTGAAATGTATTTCATAAACAGTTTAATTGATGTTTTTTATATCTTTATTTGCATTCATACTGCAGTTATACTCATCAGTTATTTTGTATCAATATTAACATATTGATCCTGTTTTGTTAAGTACGCCAAACGTCACGCCCTTACTATTGACGTCGCTTGACGTCGACGTCATTTCCTGTATTTTTGTTTAGACCCTGATGAAGGCAATTATAGCCGAAAGCTTGGGCAAATAAACTTAAATAAACTCATTTGTAGTTAGACTACTTTTAATATTTATTTCTGGTTAGTATTAGAGTATTATCAGCCCGCCTGGCTAGCACAGTCTACTGATTGAGGGGGTCGTAGGTTTGATTCCTTTCATGGGGCTTTATCATGAAATAATTTCTATGGCCATAGTCCCTCCTACCACTGATTCTAAAGCATGTAGGGCAGTAGTCAGTATCTGACGGATGTATGCACCTAGTAGTTGGTTAACAGCTAAATCCCGAGATTTAGACTTTCTAGGAACAGTGAGTAGGTGGACTGACCACCGTGATATACAATGTGTTGTGTTGCAACGGCTACCCAACAAACAGTATTAGAGTCATTGCCTTAAATTTTCTTACGCTCTTGTATCATATATATTATGTTTTGTTATATAGTGATGGGCTACATTATTAACTTGCCGGATTAGGTACATGCAGTAGGTATTTTTCACTTGCCTGAATTAATTTTTCATTTGGGCTAGTTGGCTATGGTAATGACTGTTAGAGTTGATTGTATTTAGAAGGTGGATATTTTTCCTATTCAAAAAGCACATTTCTATGAGTAGTTCACGTATCTGATATTGATTAATTAGAGGTTGAAACACTTTTTAAAACTATTTATAGTAAGAAATTAATCACTTTAGGTGTACATTGTATATCTTTCTGCACAACAACTGATTGATAAATGATGTCACAGTTTTATTAATGCTGGAATTAAATGATTTAAACAAACATTTAACGAAATTTATTTAAAAGTTTGCTAATTAAATGCAGAATAATTATGTGTACCCGTTCTTGAAGGTTTTCGTTTAGAAATAAGAAAGTGATGGCCACTTTCTGCAATACAGTATGTTACAGTCTAACCTCTGCTGAGCGGCGAAATAACCTCTGCGAAATAACAGCTGTTTAAATTTCCCTTAGGCATATTTTTGAATTTAACCTCTGCAGAGCAACAACCTCTGAACAACAACACAATTCAGTCTCTCCCAGAGGAGGCTGTACTGTATATGTTTATTAGCTGTTGTTCCTCCTATAATTTTACATTTGGTATTAAATTAATATATTTACAATATTCAAGCTAGCATGAAGGGAGTGTTCACTAAAAGAAGTAGAAGTGTTGAATCCATTGGTAAAATATATGTATAATATCATTATAGTAACACTATTTTAGCTTTTTTCTTGTACTTATAATATAACTAGGGCTGTCACAATTTCTGGCTTATCATTAATTTGTTTAAAAAGTTTGTTTAGAAATGCCGCAATTATGATTCATACTTACTGATGTCTTGAGGAAAGAGATACACTGGTGCTATTTGATACTAATGCACAAACAACTTGACTCAATTTGCCATATAATGCATTTTCTGTCTTTAACTTCAAAATTTTTCCAGACAAGTGACGTATTCCATCCGTCCATTATTAGTTGGGGGTAAAGAAGTCTGTTTTGGTTTATTAAAAGAACTATTAACAAATTTGAGATTTCAATTGAAATATATTTCTCATTAAACATTGTTTAAGAGCCAATTACCTCTAAATTGTGACAGCCCTACTTTTTTCATGTTCTTAGTTCATTCCAAGCACTTACGTTTACTATACATCTTTCTTTGATCAAACTCAACTAAAAGTAGCATTCTTTATTTGTCATTCATCTAAATTTATGCTGCACTAAGAAACTTAGTTAAACCTTGATTCTTCTACTAAATACAAACATAGTTCATCATGATTACAGAATAAATCTCTAAAGTGAAGAAAATAACTACATTGTACTCTTCAAAGTGGAGGTCGTCAATATATAAGGGATCAGCTGTTAATTTTTACTTACCAAATTGCTTAATGACATTATTTTACATTAAACAAATATGGCAACAATCAAAGTTTAGGATAATTTGTCAATTTCTGGATTTTCGATGCTTGGAATTCAATTATTTGACATAAAAAGTTTATAAATGTGTAACCTAGGGACTTTCAGTGTGCATGAAAGTGTTGTTTAGATTTAAGACTTTTTGAACATTTCTCATAACCTTGCAAGTAATTATTATGTTTAATAATTAATTAACTAATTACTAGTATATGCATGCAAAGATATTTTGCACTTCTAATGATTCCATAATACATGTAATGTTCAGAACACTTGTATTTAAATCACAGTTAACTATTATTTGAAATTATGTTTTTTAAAAATGCATTCAATCTTTATGTATTTCAAAATCTTTATCTTTTAGGACATGACATTGTCAAGATTTTTCTTTATTCTGAAAACCTTTGTGTGCAACAGCTTATTTGTTACAGTAGATTCTTTTTGTGCTTTTATTTTGCGTTCCTTTATTTTGTGTGCGATTATTTTTCAATGTCTGTACTTACCTGTTGCTGTTCTTTTGCTAGATACTGTTTTAAAAATTACTTGTACTTTGTTGTTAAGACAGCGGTGTGGAGTTCCTATGCCTGACTCGTACATTTATGTCTGCAGACAAGTAAATACTTTCTCCTCACGTGTCGGTGGACAAGTAATGTTTTTTAGCTCTAATTATACTAACAGAGCAATAATTAATTATTTGGATGACTCAATGCTTTATTCATTTTCAACAGTGACCCAGTTTATTACCAACTAGAAACATTACTTATAGAATGTAATTTATGTCATAATTCTCAGTATTTCTTTTTGAGTATTGGACTTCTGGGCTAGTGTATTTTGATTCAAGATAAGTTGATTTTCAGTTTTTACTTGTATGAGGACTAGTGGTAAAACTTGAAATTCCACACCCCTGGTAAAGAGTTTAAAAATTGCTGTGAAGTTTCATTTACACATGTATTTGGTTGGTCTATTTACTCTGTAGTATATACAAATAAGGTATATTAATATAAATAGCCCAAGAAAGCTTTTTAGGTATGTCTGTTACTGTCAATAGTTTAAATTGAAAAAAGTCAAAGTATAGCAATTACTACTACCAAACAAATTATAAGCAATAAAAATACACTGTAGATAGAATGAAACGACCCTTCCCAGCTCAGTGAATACTCTACTGTTACTTCACAAGTGAAACATTGGACCGATACACAGGAAAGTAATAGAATGATAACCACTGATTTGAATTGAACATGACAAAACTTTAAGATCTAATGTAGTGAGAAATATAGTGGAGCATAAAGAACTGTACTCTTATCTAAAATCTAAATATGATAGTTGAAAAACTAAACAAAACCTTTTGATCCAATGTAGTGAGAAATATAGTGGAGCATTAAGAACTGTACTCTGATCTAAATTTGATAGACAATTTTCCATTATATGTTTCAGGAAAGTCCTCAAGAGAGAGCCAACTTAGTGATAGTATATTCTATTGTGATTTAAAGACTAGAAGTGATAGTGACCATTTGAGCATATCAAGTTTAAACTCTGATGATAGTGGCAGACAAAATGTACGTTGTACTTTATACGATTGTGATTTTGATGCGGGTAAGCCACGAACAACATCCCAGATATCTGGCTCTTCAATTGGAAGTCAAGAAATGGAAGCTACCTTAACAGGTGGTTCTAATTCGGACAATTTAGAAAATTGGACTTTCCTTGATAAATCGGACTCTATTCCAGAAGAGGGGCCAAATAGTTCTGACAATGGTGCCGATGACAATTCTGGAACTTTAAAACATGAAAGTGGGTCTAAGTCTGCCACAACTTCAAAAAATGTAAATATGGCAGAAATAGGAAAATCAAAGTTTTCATCAACTATATCAAACTTGAAGAAAATTAAATTTGGTAGAAGACAAATTTCAGAACAAGGTGGATTGTCTCAGGTAACTGTATTTCTGTACTTTTAGGGCTTGACATTAATATTTACCATCTAGGTGGATCCAGTATTTCTAGTTAGAGGGGGCGGAAAGTTCTTGTTAGGGGAGAGAAAATGAACAAGAGACTGGGGGTCCAGGGGGCCTTGAGGGCTCTGATGGGTCCTGGTCAAAGCCCTGCGAGGGGTCAAAGCTCCCAACTTTTGGTCATTTATAAGGGATTCAGGCACATTTCGAGAACATCAACTAGCCTTTCCAAGGGTATACAAGAAAAAACATCTAGATATATCTTATAATTTTCTAGCTATTGGATTATGTTAAAATCTTACAAAAAGGAGAAGGATTTTTTTTTAATTATTGTATGTTATGTCAGTGTATAAGTGTACTCCCAGTTTTGTAACTTATTGCACACACAGCATACAAAATGTTTTTACATTTATATATATTATCATATAAATATAATATTTTTTGATAGAAAAAACATTGCCCAAAAGCCGGATCCGCCCCCCCTGGATCCACCTATGTTTAAAAATGGTTGCCTGGTTGGACTACCTGCTGTATATTTCACTTTCTCAAACAAAAAGTTTACTAACTGTAATAAGTTGCCTGAACTCAATTATAGGTTGTCAGGAGACAACCTTTAATGTTGAGTCCTGACTTATTTAGATTTTCATTTACACAAATATAAAAATATATAAATAAAAATACTGCACATGTTTCAAGTTACTGTTGTGGATTCATAATACTTTAAGGGGCGAGGGTTTTATTTATTATGTAGTTTACCCTATATAATAAAGAAAAAAGAAAAAATGGAGCCTGGTTAAAGGGCTTGAGGTCATACTCTGAACATAAGTTTTAACACTGATTGAATTTCTTATGAAAAAGTAGGGGGAGGTTTATCCAAACCCTAGATCCTACTATTTGACTTTTTTATGTTTATTGTATTGTAATTTGGATTATAAATAGTATGTTGTTGTGCGTAAAGCTATATCTGATACTGCAATACTTGTGAAGCATGACCCTTCCATAGATAAAAATAAGCTCCATAAATGATCCAGAGCAGAAAAACCTCTTTAGATATATGACAAAAGTTTTGATGTTTAATTTGAACTTGTAACATCATCTTTAAACTTTTTATCAGAAGATATTTTGTGATAAGATAATACATGTAATACTATTTAATAGATCAAATATACACTATATCTGGTATATGTTAGTTGACTGAACATCTTATCCAAGGTCATTGTGAGACTTTGACTTCTCTCAGAAAACATTGCATTGACAGCACCCAGTTTGATGACATCAGCTCGATCACATTAAAGAGCCATGGCCTTTGCAAAGTGCTAGAGTACAGGATTTCAAATACTCACTGAGGTACCACATTTGAGCCATTGCTTTCGCTAGAGTACAGGATTTCAAATACTAAGGTACCACATTTGAGCCATTGCTTTTGCTAGATAGAGTACAGGATTTCAGATACTGAGGTACCACATTGAAGCCATTGCTTTCGCTAGAGTACAGGATTTCAGATACTGAGGTACCACATTGAAGCCATTGCTTTCGCTAGAGTACAGGATTTCAAATACTGAGGTACCACATTGAAGCCATTGCTTTCGCTAAAGTTCAGGTTTTCAAATACTGAGGTACCTCATTGCAGCCATTGCTTTCGCTAGAGTACAGGATTTCAAATACTGAGGTACCACATTAGAGCCATTGCTTTTGCTAGAGTACAGGATTTCAAATACTGAGGTACCACATTGAAGCCATTGCTTTCGCTAGAGTACAGGATTTCAAATACTGAGGTACCTCATTGCAGCCATTGCTTTCGCTAGAGTACAGGATTTCAAATACTGAGGTACCACATTGGAGTCATTGCTTTTGCTAGAGTTCAGGTTTTCAAATACTGAGGTCTTTGGCTGGACTTCTGGCCACCGCAGGTTATATTCTTTGCTAAATGAAGGGCTGTTATTGATATCAAATTTTGTATCGATATATAGAAAGACAAATATTGGTGGTATATCGAGTCAGACAAGGAGTATAATAGAAGCCACTAGGACTCCAGTATAAATACACTATATAATGTCCTCATGATCTTATGTATGATGTTAAAAGTTAATTCAGACATAAAACAAACTAAAACTAACTGTATTTTTTTTGTTTTAAATACTGAACAGAAAACATGAAAACTCAGGAATATAAAAAAAAACTTGACTAGAACTGTCGCCTTCATATGTTTATAGCTTAATAAAATACTAGATTGTATTGATATTCCAAATGCAAATCAATATTAGATAGTCTGTCAAGAATCGGCGATACATTGATATCATGATTTCTGATGACAGCCCTACCTGAAAGTATCTGTTTTCTTTGAAGAAGTTTTCCGCACCCTGTGTTAGAAGAGTTAGATTTCTACTACAGTAGAAACTGTGATGGTGTTTTGTTTATGGGTATTGTTCAGTTTAACTTTCAGATAACAATGTCTTATGTCTCAGTACATGCAGTTGTATTTCTTATATTAAGCACTCCTCTCATTCTCTTTAGAACATCCCTTTTTAATAAACGTCCTTCCCCTTATAAACGTCCCTCCCCTTAATAAACGTCCCTCCCCGAATAAATGTCCCTCCCCTAATAAACGTCCCTCCCCTAATAAACATCCCTCCCCTAATAAATGTCCCTCCCCTAATAAATGTCCCTCCCTAATAAACGTCCCTCCCCTAATAAACGTCCCTCCCCTAATAAATGTCCCTCCCCTATTAAACGTCCTTCCCCTTATAAACGTCCTTCCCCTAATAAACGTCCCTCCCCTAATAAACGTCCCTCCCCTAATAAATGTCCCTCCCCTAATAAACGTCCCTCCCCTTATAAATGTCCCTCCCCTAATAAACGTCCCTCCCCTAATAAACGTCCCTCCCCTTATAAATGTCCCTTCCCCTATTAAACGTCCCTCCCCATCGGAAAAATGATGACTTATGAATAAATATTTCATGGTATACCTTCACTATTTTCTGATACTCATGAGCTTTTTATTGGGAAAATGTTACACCCAGGGGGCGTTTAACAGAGAATTTACAGAATTTTTGAAAAACAATAAAAGGACATTAAATTACTATCATCATTATCAGTATCATATCATTGAATTACAATGTCTTACTTTTCAACTGGTAAATACAGGGTTTACATCCCGCTTGACAACACTTTAATAGTGGTGTGTTCACACAGCATCAGTGATAGTCCTACACTTTTCCTGTTTGTAACATAGTGGTTTGTTTTTGTGCTTGTGTCATGGCACCTTGGTATGAGTGTAAATATAGACAAATAAATATATGGCCTTTTTTGGAAGTGAATGGTGTAAATTGTTTGCATTACTTTAAAAGTTAGGGGAAAGGCATGAGAGTAAAGACTGCCTTTCTATATCTCTGCTGCATAATTTATATACCACTGCCTTCTTCTTAGATAACATTGCTCATACATTATTTAATCATTTAATCGGTCAGAAAGATTATTTATTCGAGAATTGTATTGTGTACTGTATGTGACAAATTCAGTATGAATAAAAACCCATTATACAGTTTAGTACTGAATAAAATGCTGTTGTCACCATTAAGTATTGAAAAGATGAGCAATATAGGGTATTTGCTTTGATAAGACTATTTTATGACATTTATTTATTTTTTTATTTTTTTTAAATTGTTTTTTTAACATTGTATTTAACACACATTAAGGTTATATATATGACGGCCAGCTCTTCCTACTATAGGTTTCCTGGACACTTTTCTATCACCAGTACTAACTTATCCTACCACGAGGCTGACAACTCATGTATAGGGTATGACCTACCGCGACAGGGCTCGAACCCATTATCTCCAGATTCGAAGTCGGACATGCTAACTACTACGTACGCCACAGCTGCGGCTTTTATGACATTTATAACTATTAGTCCATGGATAAGAAACAATCAATTTTAATTGACTGCCTAAATGTTTAAATTGAAAGGACATCAAATATAATACATGTACATTTAGTACATTGTATGACTGTATGTTTGATATCAGCTGATTACATAGAATTAAATATTTTGTCTTCACTTGTTTATTGTTAATTTGTGACAATTAAACAAACAGGATATGCTGAAACTTTATTTATTTTATGAAACTTTATTTATTTTATGAAACTTTATTGCTTTGTGTTGGATTTTGTGTGATTTGTGTCTCTGCATACGCATTAATTAGTCAACATAAAGCTCATCTCGACGTGATCCTCCTAGTGAAACTGTACGACAGCGCTCTACCAGGATATCTGTTTATGGAGATTGTGTCCCTGTTTAACAGTTTTCATTTATATTACAAACGTCTGTCTGCCTATCCACATTATACTTGGTCTGACAAAATTGACTTAATGCAGGTTGATACAAAATTTTAGACAACGCTTGTAAAGAAATTTATGTTAAAGCTGTGAATTGAATTAAAGAACTCAATTAAAAAAAAATATCCAATTAGGTTTTCCTGTATTTTCATGTTGGATATATCACTGTTGTATTGTATTTTAGGATAGCTAAATATTGTCTGATGTAACATTATTTCATATGTACATTTACAAATGTACTTGTTTTCATTAAAAAACTTGAATGAAATACCATGAGCATCTATGATAAAAAAAATTGAAAAGCGCAAAATTTAGATTTTTTTGCTCACATAATCATTATGTGATATAAAGCATGGAATAAACATAGGATTTAACATCAATTAGCCATAAAGTTGCATTCTTTGTGATATGTGTATTTGGAATATATATTTTCATAGTTTGTATGAGAAGATCGTAGAATATGTTGCCATTGAATGACCATGGTATCAGTTGCCATTGAATGACCATAGAATCAGTTGCCATTGAATGACCATAGAATCAGTTGCCATTGAATGACCATAGAATAACTTGCCATTGAATGACCATAGTATCAGTTGCCATTGAATGACCATGGTATCAGTTTCCATTGAATGAGCATAGTATCAGTTGCCATTGAATGACCATAGTATCAGTTGCCATTGAATGACCATGGTATCAGTTGCCATTGAATGACCATAGAATCAGTTGCCATTGAATGACCATAGAATCAGTTGCCATTGAATGACCATGGTATCAGTTGCCATTGAATGACCATGGTATCAATTGCCATTGAATGACCATAGAATCAGTTGCCATTGAATGACCATAGAATCAGTTGCCATTGAATGACCATAGTATCAGTTGCCATTGAATGACCATTGTATTAGTTCAGTCAGTTATTATTGAATGATCAATATAATGGTATGAGCAGCCATTGAATGATCAGTATCTTTGAATAGGGATGATTATTGTTAGTGTGACAGCTGTGTGAAATCAACCTACACTTATATTTAGGAGGAAACTAATAGATAGACTAGTTACAGGTTTCGGATGATATACTGCAGTTATGTAAATTTATAATGAAGTCAGATTGCAGACAGTGTCAGACATTCATCATGTATTATGGAGCTTTGACTGTTTCTCTTATGAAATTTTAATAGAAGTGGTAACTTTATTTTCTGATGGGTTTTCTGACTTAAGTGTTCATGTGATTTGTCATAATATAATCATGAAGAAATCTGGAATTTTCTCTAAAAGTGCTGGAAAGAAAAAGGTTTTGTTATGATTAATTTTTCTAAACTAGTTGTATATACAGTACAGTTACACTATTAGGACCATCAAAATGAATGGACTTAATAGCAGAACGGTCTTAATATAGGGACTTTTTTCTTCTTCTCAAATTAAATATAAAGGACTAAATACTCATCAAATATTGCATGTTTTTGCAATAATCAAGGTGGTCCTTATAGTGGAACTTCACTGTAATATTCATGTCGCCAGTAGCTGAGGCATGTTATGTTCTGTATCCCCATCTAAGTAAATTAGGTCAAACACTTTACACTTATTGCCTATACTTTTCTTGTGCACTTGCCCAATTTATTGTGTTGGCCGGATTTTTCAATGAAAAAAAATCAGCTAATAGTTTGCCAAACATGGGTGGGCTGGTGGGTGGGTGGGCGTCTGGTGTCATTAACAAATGCGGTTAAGTTTTCAATTTAGCAGATATTTCTTCCATTTATCGTCAGATGTTTACAAAACTTCATGCAATGATAACATACTATGTGAACAGAATTAGAAAGTAACTGCAACTCTATCTGGCTTTATAATGGATTATTTGCCTTTGAAATTTTGCATTAAAGTTTTTAAATTTAAATCTGGCTTTAATGTGGTTTCCACATTACATTTCTTGTTGTATAGTAAATTGCTTATAAAATCTTTATGAGCTGATTTTTGTCAGATAGGCATATTGAGGTTTGGTAAGTCTACTCTTTTAGTCAGACATTTGTCACCCTATCTTCACCAAACACATTCTCTTACACTGAGGCTATTAAGAGTCTCAATCTAACAGAATATTGATAACCTCTGGGTACAAGAATGCAGCATACCTGGTAAAAATTGTGGCCAGGTTAGGTTAATTGCAACAACTACACCAGTATAGATACCAGAGTTATGGCCTTTTTAATATACATTAGGCATATCTTATTATATTTTGACATTCTATGTATTTTTTTTACAGGGTACACCCCCAAATGGCAGAGATTTATCTAAGGATGTTACCATGTCTCAAGGTCAAGGTCAAATTCAAGGTCAAACATCTTGTACAAAAGATATTCATGACCTAGAAGAAGAACTACAAGCCAACAGAGAAATCATATCATTACTACAACAACAACTGAGTACAATGAGTCGAGAATTAGTTTCTAAGTAAGTTGGTGGTTGTACACTTTCTAGTTGATGCTTTTTGATGCTTTGATTTTTGGGCAGTTGTCAGTCACTGACCAAAGTATGCACATAGTAGTTGGCTAACAGAGATTTAGCTTTTCCATGAACAGTGACTGACAGCTGTTGTATGACCTGTACAATGTGTGGCTACAGCCTTAAATCTAACAAAAAAAAACATGTATTTAACCTCCCCAAAATAGCCCTCCTGGGACTTGAAAATACATTGTAGTTTAGTAATTTAAGATTATTTCACAATGTTCTTTACAATCTACCACATTTCTGTTTAATAGGTTCTGAGGGTTTTAATTTAAAGGCCTTGTTCAGCTAAACTTTCATTTGCGTATGATACTGTAAGGATGCATGAAAATACACAAAATGTGTACTTATTTGGATTATCATCTGAAATGAAGTCAAGAATTCCATAGCCATCGATTGTTTTGCAGGGTTTGACACTAACTGTGTTTATCAGGGACCCCTAAGGAATCTTTAAGTTACTCAGGGATTCCTCCTCAATGTTATGAATACCTCCAATCAAACAAAAACATTTTGAAATAGATTTTAGGTAAAAAATGGTGATAAAATATCCATGGAAAATTGTTTTAGAGATCTCGGCTAAGAAATTGCTGGGATTCCTTTCAGGATATTGTGATCCTCAGAATGCCCAATCTGATTTAAACCCGATCTAAAATTGTACGCTCGCCTTCTCGCTAATTTAGATCTGGCCGTTTTCAAACAAGGGTCACATTCATGGGAACCTTTTCTCATCATAATATTCATGACGAAATCATTATGATTAGTAACTTGTTTACATCGTCTATGTCACGCAATTTGAAATGAGCCATCCAATTGCAGACTGTGAATAATACCACTATTAAATTACCTTGCAAACCTTGGTCTAATAATAGAAATTACGAAATCAAAATGTTATTAATAGTGTTTTGTCTAGATGAAAGCTACACATTGATTGGTCGAAATAAAGGTCATCTTGACGTGACCCTCTATTGAGATCTTAGAGATCCTGTACGACAATGCTCTACAGAATATTCTGTTTACGGAGATTGCAGAATGCCAGGACACTGTTAGTGTGGAACCCTGTAATGTATATATAGTTATAAGATCTGATGTAATTTAAGTTTATTTATAGATAATATTCTATTTTTAGGACCCAGGAAGCAGATGGTAAAGATGAAAATGTAGCTTTTAAACTAGTGGAGAAAGATAAAGACATATGTACACTTGAACATCAAGTCTCCAAATTAAAGATGGAAAATAAATTGTCAGCAGAAAAATTGTTGTAAGTATTTATTTTTTGTGTTCAAACAAAGAGAGTTTTGAATATTGTTGTACCGGTATACTAGAGACCGTCAAATGGATTGGAAGTATTGCTATCTTATTTCTTTTTTAAGCTGTGTCAACACATATTATGGGCATTCAATGGTAGCTAGCTCACCTAACCTAGCTTTTGTAGAACTTTGTCTGTATAACCAGAACTCAATAGACCCGCCTATAATCAGGGAATTAGATGTTATCTATGTCTCTGCTATAATGTACTGAATATAATGAACTCAGATAATATCATTAGACATGAAATTACAGTTTGATCAATACTGATTTATTATATCTAGATTTAGGGTCTTAAGTTCTGTGATTGAATAATTAAGTTTCTCCCTTAATGACACAAGGTAAGTTTTGAATTTAGACCTGAATTTATGGTTGTTTCCAGCTGAATTATATTTCTTTGTACTGGATGACCAGTGCTGAATGAAATTATTTTCATATTATTGCTGAAATGCATGCAGCACATATTGAATCCTATTGCTCTGTGTACACACATTTGAATGCTAACTTTGTTTGTTAGGAGTACGTCCAGTACAAACAAAGTTTTTCAGATGGAAAAAAACATCAACTTGAGTTCCAAATCAAGTCTATTGGAACCAACACAGAGCTAGCTATCTTCTGATTATCATCTCAATGTTGTTATCATTCAGTCACACAAGGTTCCACACTAACAGTGTCCTGGGATTCCAAGAATACCGAAAATGTGGGACCGATCCCAGTGATTTGCTACAAGGGATTCCATCAATATCCCTTAAAATTGCTTTGAATAGTTTACTACAATTAGTGACTGCCAATCTGTATCCAAAATTTTTGCTGAAGGAATCCCTAACATTAAGTAGGGATTCCTTTAGGATCCCTGATTAAAATGGTTAGTATCAAACCCTGTCACACCCACTTTTTTCTATATGTTAATACAATTATACTTCAGAGAAACAAAAGAAGAATTAGAGTCTACCAAAGATCAATTACAAATGTATACAGAGATGTTACAAGCCAAAGATGAAGTGATTGTCTCCCTTTCTCATCAAATACAACAACAACAAGAAGTAGATGGAGAAGGACCAACTCCTCGTACTAATAGTTTTGAACAACCTGATGTCGTAGCTCAGTCAATGTCTAATAGGGAATCTACTGACTCTTCTAGTAGTGAAAAAGTTAATATAAAAGAACTAGAAAGATATAAGGTGAGGGTTCTTTTTCGTTGGGTTAAACACACTAGCAACATATTATATAGATTATATAACGACAGTCAGTTAATCTAGTCATTGTCTGTAGAAAAGCTAAATCTATGAAATTACCTGTTAACTAGTTACTAGGCACATACTTCTGTCAGTGACTGATAATTGTTGTTCATGATTTAGAATTAGTGGTAGAAGGGCGAATGACCATAGAAATTATTTCATAACCAAGCCCCATGAATGTACATATATGCCCATCTTAGAATCAAACCTTGTTATGGACAGTTATGGCCTTATCTTCAGAGGGGGACAAGTCTTCAAACTGCTTTTGTCTATCCTCATATGGTAAAATTTCCAACATCTCTTGTTTTTAGATGGTTAGGTAAACTGTCCATGCATATGTCTGAAAATTGTGTAAAAAAAACCTTATTACAATGGATGAGTATCATATGTATATACTATATATTATTGTTCTGAACAGTGTTATATGAACTATATGATTACAAAGTATATGCTATAGTTATGAAATATGGTACAACGTAGGGCTCTACACCAGTATACGATATATATGGAATACCGGTATTGTAGGTTCGATAGATATATTGGATCGAAAGTTTCTATATCGAACAAAATATCGATCAATGACTGTCATACAAATGAAAACCATGGTCTGCAAATTAGTTGATATGAAAAAAACTAGGCAAACAATCTCATTGATGGCATTTTTTTTGCAAATATCTTACACTGGTTACGTCCTGTTTGTTTCTCTCAATCAAAGGGAAGTAACTGTTGTGGTTAGAATGTCTTTTATATGTACTTAAGTTTTTAATAAGTCCATAATACCAACACTCAGTATCTAATATTCAGATCAATTCTGGGAACCAGTAGTATCTCGGATTTGTTCGGGCAGATCCACAATGTATAGAGAACTTTATTGTGTAGAAGCGATTTGTCATGTAAATAGCTTCAGTTCTGATAGACTGTGTTTCCTTTTGCCAATCTTGGATTAGTGTCATGCAAATATGTGTTACTGGAAATACATCTTTACTAAAACCTAGCTTAAGGTCTTCAGTGAACCCTTGTGTATACTGTTAATGAAATGCCATACCTGATGAATATCAAACTGTAAAAAAGCGGCTTATAAAGTTTTGGAAGCCAGAAACTAACTAAAACCAAGACAGTGCATAAAAGTATGGTGCTACTACTATTAAAAGAACAGTGTTTTGTTTATTATAAAAATTCTATTTATTATTAAAATATCATATGATATATCGAATATCGATCATTTTGTATTGATACAAATATCGTATCGATCATTCTGACCGATTTCGGGCCCTAGTACAACGTAATAAATAATATGTTATTACAGGATATTTGCTATGGATATGAAATACAACATAAATTATTGGTAAGAGAAATATTAGAGTTAAATGACTTACGTAAAGATGATCTTACCAAGGAGAAAGAACTAACAATGTAAGAACAAGATTTTATTTATTTTTACTACAGATTCGAATATACATTGTACAAATGTACTTTACTTTTATAGCACAAAAATTTTTCACGAAAGATAACAAAGAAGACCATTACAGGGGCTTTAAACAGGGTTCAAACTTTAACTCTTAGCCAGTAGAGACTTTTTAAGGGTGTAGAACTTGGTTGATCACTTTCAGGACTATGCTAGCAGCATAGTTTTGAACCAAATGTGACTTTCAAATTTGTAGGTTGGTAATTCAGTGAATAAACCATTGCAGAAGTCATTTTTTACTTAAATATTTTAACATTTCTCTTTATTAACATGAATAGATTTGGAAATGATATTGGCAAACCCTTATGCCTCAGTCCCATAAAATCATGGCTTGTTGCGGACCGGTACGTGCAGACTACCATAGGCCGTGGGAAGCCTTGCATATTAAGGTGACGGTAAGCACATGGCACAAAACAACACACCCGTATGGAGCTGTAGCTGGAAGATGTGCAAGTTTAATTCATACTCGGCTACGATTATGTTTACAATTTGACAACGAGTCTATTCAATATTCTGTTTCAGTGATTTAGAAAACATGAGAGCTAAATATTGTCAAATAAAGAGTAAATATTATGTATTGTTACAAGAATTCAAAGCAAGAGGACCAGTTAGAGGTATTTATAATATTTCTCTTAATGTATTATACTTACAGTGGAAACCCCTTAGGTTCTTGTTTCCTTATCTGTGTGTGTCTTCCCTTTTATAACAAAAGTTTAAAAAATCTTAAAAAAAACTCACTCTTTTCTTTTTTGCTTTTTGGCCTGATCAACACATGACCATGTTAGGGTTTTTACAGTTAAAGAAAGCTCACTCTTTGCTTTTTGCATGTGTGGTAAGTCTGTGTTTTTGACTGTTGTTGCTTCTATATTATATTGCTTACACATTTTGTTAGCTTACCCAAGCACCTAAAGATTAGCTAAAGAATGGGCTACTCTGACTGATATTAAGTATGTCTGTGCATATGTCTGTCATCAACTATTACTAAAAGAACATTCTTGTCAATAATCATTGAGGAAATTCTGCAAGGGACAACATCTGGTATGCATCTGTGCATGTGTCTGTCATCAACTATTACTTAAGGAGCCTTCTTGTCAATAATCTTAAAACAAATTCTGCAAGGGACAACAACTTAACTCTTTCTACATTTTTGTTTTCAAATCATTCCTCTATTTTATAAAAAAATCCTGCTTTACCCTCTCCTTTATTAAAGTCTAAAACAGGTTTTGCCTCTGTATTGAAGAGTTAGATTTTTGCAGAAACTTAGGTAACCCAATTCTATGTCTCTGAATTTTCCAACTTTTGGTAAATCCAATCTGGAAAGAGTAACCTCCCCTAATTTATGAATTTAGTGAATGATACAATCTAAATTATTATATACATGTATATAAATTTTCAGGAGATGGTGAGAACCAGGAAATAGTTAATCAATTATTAAATGATGCATTGGACCCTGAAGGAGAAGAAGGTGACCTTCACCTTACAGGAAGGTAATAATTGTTGTAAAAATTTATTTATTCTATTAGAAGAAACAGTTTGGTAAAACCTAATCTGCCTTGTTGGTCCTACTATACAGCTCTAATAACTTGTTAAGATGCTTTAATTCTAAACTAATGAAAAACATGCTAGATAATTTGTGTTTTTAGAAGGAGCAAAATTCTTTGTACCTAGTGTCATTTGCATGATCACACATTTTAGGACTATTGACTTTATAGAAGCAAGCTATTTTGTATTTTTTTGCGTTTAAGTTTTTAAATCTGGCTTTAATGTGGTTTCCACATAACATTTCTTGTTTGATATTATGCTATGTTAAGGTATATATTAAAGTCATAATTAGAAATGACATTTCCCTATGTACTCAAGGAAACATTTTAAAGATTTGTTGTATTTTACCTCAGTTTTGAAGAGTATGATCAGTATGGTTTCTTAAGGTGGGTCGGTACCTTACTCGGAGGGGAAAACGAAAAAAATATTATGTTCACAGATTATGATAAAAGTTGGCAGGCAGATACCTTCATGTGTCTTGTTTGTTTTTCTGGTTACCTTAGCGACGTTGTCGTTTTTTTCACGACGTCATGGACGTCACAATGGTTCGCGCTAAAAAAAGGCATGCAAGTACATTAAACCCACATATTTGAGATAATGAATGTCCGAGGTCAATGATTATTATACCGAAATGTTTCTGAAATGTTGTTGCATACAATCATTTTGTTCCGATTATCCAAATATCACGCCATTCGTAAGTAGTGTATATTTCATCACTGAATTTAGGGTTTTCACGTCTAAAAGGTTTCACCAATTGCCGAGTTATAATGGTTATTTTCAAATTAAAGCAGAACGGTGGTCAAATTTTTATCGCGATTTTTGAAATCTACGCACTTTTTGTGTCATTTTAATGAAATAAAAAAGGAAAGTGAACGTTCTCAGTTTTTCACAATATCGCGTTCAAATGAAATTACCTTCATTACAACGACGTTAATATAACGTTACGCTGACGTTGTGATTAAAGTATTTGTTGTAAAAATAAGTAGAAGCAGATTTTTTTTTACTTATGTTAATTTAATTTTGAACAGATCAGATGCTGAGTGTCACAAGAAATTAATTAAGAACTGGAAAGAAACTACACAATTGAATTTACAAGAAAACTACATACATAACCCAAAATCACAACGTCAGCGCTACGTAATATTAACGTCGTTGTTTTGAAGATAATTTTACTTTGAAAGTGATATTGTGAAAAACTGAGAACGTTCACTTTCCTTTTTTATTTCATTAAAATGACACAAAAAGTGTGTAGTTTTCAAAAATCGCGATAAGAATTTGACCACCGTTCTGCTTTTATTTGAAAATAAACGTTATAACTCGGCAATTGGTGAAACTTTTTAGACGTGAAAACCCTAAATTTAGTGATTAAATGTACAATCTTTACGACTGACGTGATATTTAGATAATCGGAACAAAATATTTGTATGCAACAACATTTCAGAAACATTTTGGTATAATTAGCTTTGTCCTTGGACATTCAATACTTTAGATATATGGGTTTAATGTACTTGCATGCCTGTTTTTAGCGCGAACCATTGTGACGTCCGTGACGTCGTGAAAAAACGACAACGTCGCTAAGGTTACCAGAAAAACAAACAAGAAGCATGAAGGTTTCTGCCTGCCAACTTTTATTATAATCGGTGAACATAATATTTTTTTCGTTTTTCCCTCTGAGTAAGGTACCGACCCACCTTAAGGAAACATTATAAAGATTTGTTGTATTTTACCTCAGTTTTGAAGAGTATGATCGCTATGGTTTCTCAAGGAAACATTATAAAGATACAGAACCAGATGATGATGATGATGAACTGGTCAGTAAAGCTGCCATGTTAGATAGACAATCTGAAGAAATCAATGCTAATGTCAAGGTCAGTTATTTACACTTGTTACTATATGTAGACAGCAAAATTCTTCTATAAAGATATTTTTATTTCAAAATGATGAGATTTTTGAAGATTTTTTTTAATGTTTAATTTGAGAAGAAAAATGCCCCGATATTAAAACATTTTTTGCCAGGGTGCATACAAACTTAAAAAATCGTGGAAAATGAGATTTTTCTGGAAAAGTCATAGAGATTTGATTTTAGGGAAAATGTCATGGAAAAGTCATCGAAAATTGGAGAACATTATGCAAAAAGTTAATGTGTTATGGAAAAAACTATTTTTATGTCTACTTTGATTTCAACCCAGGAAAATGAATGAAAATATGAATTTGAACATAAATTGCAACTTAAAATGTTGGGTACGAATCACGCCTGGGTAAGATAAGGAGTATTTTACGATCAATAATCATTGGCCATTGTATAAAGAAGAAATGTGAGTAATCAAAAACATAATTGCTTTAGTTTTGTGTTCTGTATGTGTTGTTGTATCATGGTAGACTGAGAGGAATTATGGAAAATCATGGAATTATGGTATTCAAAATCTGTATGAACCCTAATTGTGGTATTGAGACCATTAATGTTATCACAGTCTGATGTAAGATTAATTTTATTCCTGTGTTAAGTTCACTAAATGACCAAAATAATGATGGTGGAGGACCATTGGTGGTATTATGGTTTTTGAGAAGTCATTTTCTTTATGCAAGAATATATTAAACTCAGATTTTACTGTCTGTTTTGTCTTTGTTTGTTAATGGTGCTTAGTCAGAAGCTTTTGGCAAAATACACCTACTACACAATTAATATGTTTTCATGAGAATAAACCCTTTGAAACTTTGAATCAATATTGCGGACTTTCATGTTTCCCCATAAACAAATGAATTAAAAAATTAAAAGTATGATAACATGTCATATTTACAAAATTAACATCGGTTGTACTAAACTTTTGTATAATCGTGTACACCCATATGAAAGGCATGATTTAATGTAGGTGAAACATGTAATTATTATAATATGGTAGCTCAAGCTTCGGTTAATATTGTCAGACTATAAAACCTCATGTACAATATTTTCTATAATACAACAGGAAGCAGATCAGAAAGCATCATTACTTGTTAAATGGGAGAATTATTTAGCTAGAGGTGATGGTAAACTGATTAAAGGTCAGGAGTTGAAGACATTAATTAGACAAGGTGTACCTCATAGATATAGAGCTGAAGTTTGGAAGAGGTAAGCATTCAATGGAGGATCATGTAGGGTAGATTAAGGAGTGGGCGTGGCTGAGTTGTTACGCCATTGGACTAGAAATCATTTAATACCTGGATCTGCTATGGTTCAAATTACTTACAAAACTAATATTCAACATTTCTTATGGATAGCGACATCTGCGTTGGTTAGAATTACATGTACATCTGAAACTCACCTTATTGTTTCCTTGAGCACATAACTTTATACTTATTGCTGAGTACTAGAGGTCTAGGAAGAAAATTGGAGAGTCTTAATATCATTGCACTCATACATTTGTACACAACACAATATTAAAGTCTTTTTTTTAAATCATTTAGCTGTGAAAAAATGCTGTGCAGAACAAGATATTTTTAAGAGATTGATATTTGATACATATGTTATAACTGCATGAAGAAAGGAGATATTCAAGGTTTTTAGACTTTTGGCGATTTCGCCCAAAGGCTTAAGTTATACTACAAAACGAAAACTATCAACAAAAATGCCTAACCAATTTAACCTGTGGTGTGATACATGTGTCTCTGATTTACTACACAGTTAATTTGTTGGTCATAAAAGTAGTTCTGTCAATCAACTGACACATCTTTGTTTCAGTGTCAGTGACAGGTGTTTACTTATATTGATAAGGGTGTGGATGGGCGGAGTCAAATCTTGTTAATATACTAAGCAGTAGTATTTGCCAGTAATACAAGATAGAATAAACACTTCGCACTTGAATCTAATGTGTAAGGTGTAATCTAGTATTGATTTGTTAGGTTTCAATGTGCACAAAAGTCTTTCTGTATTTCAATACTTTAATTATTTTTTCAGTCTGATTCAGTTCCAAATAGGTCATATTCGTGAGCAAAAAGAACCCAACTTTTATCAAAAACTTCTGCAACAAAGGGCATCAGGTCAAAGGTCAGACCCTGCAATAAAACAGGTAGGATATTCTATTAGTAACAGAAGTTTTACTTTTTGTAGTGTTCGCAGGGCTCAACATTAATATTAAAGCTAGGTAGCCCAGTTGGACAACCAGCTATTTGTTTAGCTTGCCCTCACCGAATGTTTACTATATGCAGTAACAAGTTGCCCATACTTAAATATAGGTCATCAGGAGCAATAGGACAACCTTTAATGGCAAACTGTGTATGTGTTTTCTTCCTTAAAAGTTGGTACTCAACATATATTTATGTACCTACAGGGCACTGTTTTGAATTTAAGTCAAAGTGCTTGGTTTAGAAATGATTGAATTTGACAGATAATGGGAGTAGTTAACAAGATAGTTACACCGCCATAGTTTGAATATGTTGATACACTAATTATTGCTGACTTCTGAAGATGCCCAGTTGTTTATTTGTTTATTTCTTCATGGGTTTAATGTAAATATGAATTGGTTTGTTTTAAAAACAGGATTTTGTTTGAGGACTTTTTTTTGGGGGGGGGGGGCACTGTACATGTACAAGAATATTATGTTCAAGTATATGCTTGTTAAGTGTATTGCATTTGTTTGTTGATTATTATTACCATATAGGAATCTTTAATTTTTGTATAGGACCCTTTAATTCTTGTATAAGATTATTTAATTAGATTTATTTTCACAGGCACTCAGACTGGTAAATTAAAGCATGCAAAACTTTATATTTCTACATAGATGTAGCTCACACTTTTGATCTAAACTATATCAGTTACTGTCAGTTTTCTTAAAGATTGGCTCAATTTTTTATGAATATGCAGAAATTATTAAAAATAATTTGTTTTTACACGTAGATAGTGCCTGCTTCTATTTTCATGTAAATTCTAATTTTGAGGTAAATCTGTTTTTGGATAAAGACTAGCAGCATTGTCTTTTGTAATAAAAAATATCTTGGTTTTTACTGTTGCTAATTACTTTATCAAAGTGAAAAAGACTTAAAATGAACTGAAAGCATATCAGTGAACCAAAAACTCAGTTTAGTTTATTGTAATCATGTGACTTGTGAATAACGCATAAATTGCAGAAAAAATCCTGGATCCACCACTGAATAGTATAAGGATAGTACGACCTGACTATTATAAATGTCAATCTTTTTACTTTATTATTTCTTTAATATATGTTTCTTGTTCTTCTGTGTATATATGTACAATTTGTATATTGTTCAATGTTTTTTTCTTCCTGAAATTTTTATATCATTTTATAAATAAAGTCTTCTTACTCTCAAAAAGTCCTTTTAAAGTTGTTCAAAAGATTTCATTTCATACAAAACATTATCAGCCATGGCAGTGAAAAGAAACAAACATTACAAAAATCCTTATTAAAAACTTCTACTCTATACCTTCTATATTTGTATGCAATATCACTTAAATGTATTCTCTAAAGATTGTTCAAATTATGTCCCTTGGATTAAAACAAATACTTTAAAAGGGTTAGGTTTATTTACCCAAAAATGTTGCCTTGTTCCTAAAGTGGTTCATATTTTGTCATAGGATAGGACAATGTATAATTTACCTAGAAGTAACATTCTAAAACATTTCTGTGAAGTCTGTTACCATGGCAAGTTGGCAACTGACCCTATTCAAATGCCACATAAGCAGTGAAATTAAGTAAATAAATTAAGTCATAAGTATACATATTTTACATTTTCTTGAAGCTTAAAGATTGGTCTTTTTGCATGAGAAATATTTATATGGCCAAAATCGCAAATTAAGATACCAACAATTTTTCAGGGCCGAATTGAACCTACACCTATCAGATTTAAAGATATACTATGGATGCCAAACTGAACAACTTGCAGCAAAAACCTGTTACTTTTGCCTAAAGTTAAGTAGGTACAAGCAATAAGACAACTGTAAATTTCAAGCCCTGGAAGGCAAATACTTTCTATACTATTGTTCTTATTTTTTCTCTTCAGATAGAGTTAGATTTATTAAGAACATTACCAAACAATCGTCATTATGAGACAATAGAATCTGATGGTGTGGTTAGATTACGAAGAGTCTTACTAGCATTTAGTGAATATAACAGAGAAATAGGATATTGTCAGGTAAGACAGATTTGTTAAGTTCTCTAAATGGATAGAATCTAGTTTAGCGGATCCCGCTATTGCGCATGCTCTGACGTTGCGTTGTTTACAAATTTTGGACGCCATTTTGTTTTTACCGATACAGGTTTTTATTCATTCTTTAAATTAATTATTTTTAATAAATATTTTAAAATGCTTTTTTGTTATTCATTTTTAATATCAGCAGGGGTGCGGGTGTGGCAGCCCCCATAATAACAGTAAATTAGCGGCATTTACCTTTGTGCGTCTGCTCATAGAAACAGCACGCTGCGCACGCATATTTATATTTACTTCCGGGGTCTGCTAAACTAGATGTGTACCCTCTAAATATTTATCTGATTATTAGCCGGATTTTTCAAAGAAAAAATTCGGCTTATAGTTTAGCAAAACACGGGTGGGCGGGCGGTTGGGTGGGCGGGCATCCAGTGTCGTTAACAATTGGGTTAAAGTTTTTAATGTAGCATATATTTCTGCCATTTATTGTCAGATCTTTATGAAACTTCATACAATGATAACGTACCATGTGATGAACAGAATTAGACAGTAACCGCAACTCTACCTGGCTTAATTATGGAAACCAGTAGCTCTATGACCTAGAGTATGAGCTATAAGTCAGTGATCCTGCACTAGCATTACACTTAAGACTATGAAATACTGTTTCTTACAAACAATTACTTCTATAAGTCTCTTTACAAAACATGGCCTTTTAATATTTCAGCGTTTAGCATTTCAGTTTGTACAACGTGTATTGATAAAGATAAGTTAAAAGGTTGATACAATTTACTAGAAAATTATCTACTATAAGTTGAAAATTAAGATGTAATGTTTTAAGAGGGAATTTATGTTTGAGTAATATTTATAATAATGTATTATTAATCACTTTGGTTTGGTTAGGTTTCAATCTCCGTAAACAGATATCCTGTAGAGCATTGTCGTACAGGATCTCTACTGTCTCAGTGGAAGGTCATGTCGAGATGAACTTTGTGTCGACCAATCAATGCGTAGCTTTCATTGAGACGAAACACTATTATTAACATGTTGCTTTCGTAATTTCTATTTTTAGACCAAGGTTTGCAAGCTAATTTAACAGCGGTATTATTCACAGTCTACGATTGGACGGCTCGTTTCAAATTGCGTGACGTAGACGATGTAAACAAATTACGTATCATAACAATTTCATCATGAATATTATGATGAGAAAAGGTCACCTGAACGTGACCTTCGTTTGGAAAAGGCCAGATCTAAATTAGCGAGTAGGCGAGCAGAAAATTTTAGATCGGGTTTTAATCAGATTGGTTAGGTTTATGGTCATAGCAACTGAACACATTGTTTGGGTTATATAACAGTTGTCAGTCAACATATTTACTGTTCCTTGAAAGGCTAAATCACTGGATTAAGCTGTTAACCATTTACTTGGCACATACTTCAGTCATTGACTGACAGCTGTCCTAAATGATATAGAATCAACCTTAGAGTTATTTTATTGCAGGGATTAAACAGACTGGCTGCTATAGCATTATTATTTCTAGATGAAGAAGATTCCTTCTGGTGTTTAGTTGCTATTGTAGATTTTCTATTACCTGCGGAATATTTTAGTTCTACTTTGATGGCTGCACAAGCTGACCAGGTAAATATAATTATTTGTTTGTTTGTTTGTTGGGTTTAATGCCGTAGCAACACATTGTATAGGTCATATAACGTCAGTCAACCTACTCACTCCTCCTGGAAAGGCTCAATCTCTGGATTTAGCTGTTAACCAACTACTAAGCCCATACTTTCGCTAGTGACTGACAACTGCCCTAAATAATTAAAAAACATTGGTAGGAGGGAGAATGGCCATAGAAATAATTTCATGACCAAGCTCCATGAAAGTATGCCCAGTAGACGTGTATTAAAATATCAACTTGATACAGTAACAAACGGTATAGTATTAGAAATACAGTACTACCTCTCTTGAACAACCCCCACTGGGAGAGACTTAAGTATGGGCTGTTCAGAGGTTGTTGCTCTGAAATGGTTAAATTCAAGTAAAATTATGCCTTAGGGAAGTAACAAAAGCTGTTGTTGTGCAGAGAACTTGTTCTGTAATGGGTCGCCCTATGAAGGTTATGCTGTACTAAGTAGACTTTGATGTATTTTTGACTTGTCAAAACTGTTTAATTATGATTTTTTGTCAAAATGTTTAGTTATAAATATTTGACAAGTCAGGATAAAAAATGAGTTTTTGACATGTCAAGATTTTGAAAAATTTAATTTTTGACATATCAAGACTTCTTAGTTATTTTTTGACATGTCAAGTCTCTAAAATTATATTTAGATGATAAATGAACTAGGACTGTATGTCCAAACCAAATGTTTAGTACCAGGTAGTAATAACAAGTTACCTGAACCTAAATATAAATTGTATGGGGCAAAAGAACGACCCTTAATGTTGAGCCCTGTTACAACCTTAGAAATTACATGTTATGATGTTTGATTGTTATTTTTTCAGAGAGTATTAAAAGATTTAGTACAGTACAAATTACCTGCTGTACATCTGAAGCTGGAAACCAATAATGTAGATTTATCATTATTTACATTTAACTGGTTCCTAACAGTGTTTGTTGACAATGTACCTACAGAAATGTTCCTGAAAATCTGGGATTGTTTCCTGTATGAAGGAAGTAAGGTATGGTATATATTTGTATTGCTACTTCCGTTTGGTGTTTAGTTTTTACTGGGAAGCATGCGATCCTAAGGATGCATTTTGAGCAGATCCAGACTGGAATTTAACTTCAAACTTTAGGTTAAGTGACTGGAATAGATATATTTGTTGGAAGAATTTCTTCCTTTGCTGGTCTTGGGAAAGTTTCTAGTCAGTGCTGCTCTCAATATTTTTGACAACCAAGCTTAGGTCAGGCTATGGCTGGTACATGTATACTTGTATTGAAATAAAAGATGTGTGTGTTATACTAAGTCCTATTATGGGTTGTTGGTTGTATGTGAGAGTGTCCAATCACTAAGTTAAACAGCTCTCATGGGGACCTAGAAGGTGATTTGAGAGTGATAAGTGATAAGTCTAGATCTTACTTGACAATAGAGCTAAGTTAACTATGTATAAATAAAGTGCTCCTCTCAGGAATGTTTAACTGTTTATCTATTGTGTACGCTTTACCCTGTTTATGTATTACGTGTATATAGAAAGACATAAACTATGCCAAATGTTTGGGGGAAAAATGATTGATACATTTAATGTTAAGGTAATGGATATCATTTCAGGGAATGTGCCAAACATTTCAATGTCTGAAAAGTTAGGATAGTTAAGTTTCTTGTCAAGGTAATGTTCAGTTATATATGACTATCATTTCAGGTGTTATTCAGATTCGCTATAGCATTCTTAAAGAAGTCAGAAAATGAGATATTAAAACAAGAAGATGGATTATATCTTAACAGATATTTGAGAACTATTGGTGAAAATATGAAGAACGTTAGAGAAATATCATGGGTAAATAATTGAGTTGTGTTCTGTGATTATAAGCCTTATGGGTATATCAAATAGTGGCAGCAGTAGCTCTGTGGCAGCATGCAGGATTTTGAATTCTGAAGTCCTGGGTTTGATATTGTTATATTGTCTGGTGTCCGTTACCATGACAACATTTAAATGTCATGCACAAACACTATTTTTTCATATCCTGTACAAATATGTCATGCCATATTACTGATATGCTAACTATGTTTAATATTTGAATTGTTAATAATATCATTCAGGGCTTGACAAAAAAAGTCGTCGTCGTTGTGAAACAAGTTCTTACTAGTTAGATTTATTACTTTCAAGTCCGCATCCTGGTCCCTCAGTACTGAGCAAAAAGGATAAAGTTTCTTGCTCAAGGAAACAACAGGGTAGGTTTTGGATGGGATTCAAACCAATGTGGACCTTGCTATCCAATGATTACCCGTCCATCGTTGTAACCGCTCGGCCCACCTGCTCCACATTACAATGATGAAAACCATTATGAATTAACTTGAAATGTAAATAGTGAGTGTATTTATCATTAAAAAAATCAAAACATTGGTTTTATTTCAGTATGCATTCCATTGGATTAATCCATTCCGTATGAAGTTTCTAGCTTCTAAAAGACAGCAACATATACAAGAAATCAAGGTAAGGTTTCTTCATTTATTTGGTAGTTATTGAGTAATTTCACTTTAATCCATAACAACTTTTACCTAAATTTAAATTGGAATAGATGCAGTTTAAATAAGCTTTGGATGTAAAAAATTGCAGTTATAATGACTATTTTCTCATGGCATAACTAGGGACTTTAGTTAGTTATCTTTCCCTGATAAAATCTGAAGCAATCCAATTAGTAAGTAGGTCCTTACAGTTGGAATCCTTGGGTTTTATCATTGAATTCCTATGTAAGGATAACAAAATATTTCATCTAATATCTTTCTTGTTAATGAAGATTTTAACAGAAGTGGTAAAATTTAGATAGGTCTTTACCCTAAAATACTTAGAATAAATTTCATTCAAATTAAATAATTTACAAAAAAGTTAGGGTAAAATCCGAGTAATCTAACTAATTGGACCTAACTATTTGTTAAAGTATACAAGGGGAAATAACTGACTAAGGTCCCTTATTTTTAAGTTTTATGGCAGATGGGACATATGCTTTGACTTAGGACAAATGATTGATAAATGCTGTCATTGTGTTGTCTTATTTATGCACCAATTTCTTTAAATATGGCTAGTTACTTCTTATGGATAAAAGGTTAACCAATATTTAATAATGTGTCTTGTGTGGTCAAAACATTGCCATAAGATCAAATCATAGACTAACAAGGTCTGAAGCTTTCTAGTACTAAGCTATTTACATTTGATAAACTTGGTAAAATCATTTGCTGGGTTTAGGTCCACCCTGGACCTCTTTTTAAAAGATTGATTTTTTCAATATTTTAGTTAAACTATAAGTAGATCTACATGATATTTTTACTTAAGTGATTACCCCTCTGATTGCTCAGTAGAAGCTGTGGTCCAGTGGTAGAATGTGAACTTAGGGTCCTGAGGTTCCTGTTTGAACCCCACAAGGGGCACTCTAATCTCATTGAGAAAGAAATTTAGTAACAGTTGTTCCCCTCCACCCTGGTGTAAATGGGTATTGTTGGGGATCACTTGCTTGAAGGTGATTTCTGTGATTATTATGCAAACTTGTAAAGTCTGCTGAACATGTATATGAAAGCAGACTTTAAACCATTCTAAAGACGCTTTTTTGACTTTAACTTGACTTTTCTTGTAGGGAGAACTTGCTGAGTTGAACAAATTAAGACATGGTATGAAAATGGAGAGATTACAAAGTCAAGGTAAAGAATATGTCAGTGACGATGAACTGGAAAACTGAACTTGAACTGCTACTGAAGATTTTAACTTCAATTATGAATTAAAGCTTTAATAGTAGAAGATTTTAGCTTTAACTCACATGTATTGCTTTCACTTATTATTTATGGAGCTATGTTAGTATTTAAAGGTACTTGTTCACAGATTTGGTTAAGCTTTTTCAATATTTTCTGCAATTGTATAAAAATATTAAGTCTTAATATTTTAGGACAAACGGACCTATAGATTGCAAGAAATATACAATAAAAGTCACAAAAATGCTCTAAAATTGTCTATACCGTGACATTTGGGTAGATTTTAACTACTTGAAACACCATCATTTGTACTTGTATGTCAATTTGCACTAAAATTGTCATTATCAAATCACTAATTATCTGCTTAAAAATGTTTCCATACAGTTTAGATAGTTTCAGAAAAAGTTGATGTTTAAGTTGAAATCTGTGAATGAGTATCTTTAATGTATTGAATGATATATTTCCAAAACTTGAGTTAGTTCCCTTGCCATAGAAACTGTTCTGGTGCAATATATTTATGTTAGAAGTTCATGGTAACTTCATTACATTGTGATAATTTATAAATGCATAATTTGATAAAAGAAGTGACACAACGTGTATGGTTTAACATGTAGCATCCCTTCTAGTATATCCATTTGGTTAACCTGGAGTATTTTTTGTAAACAGGGGTATTACAAAAAAGCTTTGATATGACTTCTTTGTTGAATGAGGAAAGGATTTTTTTAATTTTCAAGGGTTACGATTTTATAAGTTTTTTTGTTATATTTCTAAATTATTTAGGAGCCTATATTGAAAAAAGTGTAGTCAAACTTAATAAGATCGCAATGAATAATGGAAAAAATAATTAGTTAAATTGCAACTTTTAAGAGAGTTTATTATATTACTATTATTATATAATATTAATAATGATCATGTGACTTTTTAGCAACACACAAGTTGCAGTAAACAGTATATTATTATGTGACATAGTAAAAACCTAGATATTGTCTAGATTTATATTGCTTTGGAACATGTGTTGTCTCATGGTGCTCAGTTTGTTTTTTTGTGTACGTCTGTTAAATATACACTAATTATACATTTTATATTATTTTTTTTACTTTACAAAATAATTCCAGTTTATATGGTGCTATAAACTAAGTTTTAAATATTTCATGTTTAGTTTAGCTAGCATGTACAGTTAGTCAGTAGATTTGGGGTTTTTTTAAGCTTGGAGCAAAATGTAGGCATTTCAGGACAACTTTATTATTTAGTTTATACCACATTAGTTTTAATTGTACTATCCAGTTAGGATATCTTCTTGTGTTATGATGCTAGCTTGAAAATATTTTTGCCTGAAAAACACTATAAGTAAAAATGAAAAAAGTCTAACTTATGCTAGACAACAGGTGCTGCAATGTCTAAGATGATGTCATAGCAACCATGGACCATCTGGCTTCTATGATGTTGTCAGGAGAGACAAATACTTGCCATTTGTATCAGGGGAGACAAATCCTTGCCATTTGTATTAGGAGAGACAACTTCTTGCCATTTGTATCAGACATGTTTTCAGTGTTATGTTATATTTATAAGGTTATTATGATTGTATACCAGTATTAACTGTGATATGTATGTCTCTACATTCCTAATGTCATATCTTGTGCAATATATGTATGGTTAAATATTTCTGCCATAGGGTTAACATTTCACTTAATGCCTTTACTTAAGAAAAAGTTGTCAGCTCCTTGTGGCAGGGTAGATGAGTACTGATGATGAATCAAACTCATTACATGATGATGCATGACTTGGATATTGTTTTTATTTGATGTTTTATACAAACAAAACAATGACAGCTATAGGAAAGTAACATTTAAATTTGATCTTGCCAGCTAACCTATTTCCATACGAGTTGTATGGTTCTCTACCTCATGATTAAGCTTTGAAGACTTTTAGTTATCAACTTATGGCAGGAATACCTCACCATAGTAGGAAAGTACTGTCATGAAGATATTACATGTATATTAATATATTGTCAATAATTATTGATTTTGATAGTCATTGTATTGTGTTGGTTATTTTTTATTTAAATAGAACACAGTCAAGAATATGTTTGCTAGATTCTTGATTCACAAATCTATTCTGGACTGTGTTATATACGTAAATGTTGTTTATGTATTTCTTGTTGGCCACATTTTGTTGCTATGGTGCTATTGTATTTACATTTTGTGTGACAGTGTTAATTGTTGTGTTGTTTTTATCATATTTATATGAATGGGCAGGTTTTCAGTATCCTGCTTTAGTGGTTAGGTGGTTTGTGTTGTTGACTTCGACTCAATATAACCTCTCACTGATAAACTATCAACACATTCAATATGAACATAGGGCACATTGCTTAAGCATAGCACTGGCTAGCACTACACCCCATGGTATTCTCAATTTGATATCACATACTTATTGCTTTTGGTGTAAGAAGGTGCACAAAGCACTATGTAGCAATATGCTTAGTCAACAGGCTTATAGTCAATAGTTCCCAGTATTCCCCAAATGCTTTGTTTCATACTTTTATTACAATTTGTTTTCAGAATAGTGTTTTTGAATGTGTAATTATGTTATTTGTAAACATCTGATATATTTTACTGTCAGATGAAATTGTTTACTTTTTAAAAAAGAATATTTATATACATTTTGTATACATTCCTGTTAAATGTGATTTTCTAATGAAAATGTTTGTCCCAAGTTACAAAATATTTTCCCTTATTTTCTATGTATGTTTGTATTTGTTTTCTATTAATTTCATACACCCGTAGAAATAGAATTGTCCAAATCTAGATTTTGAACTTTAACATTTGTACAAAAATGGCATCTACTTGCATTCTGCAGTATAAATGGTCAACATTACTTCCTTCTTTGGTATGGTCAGTGAATGAACACACGGTCAGTATACCAAATAATTTTGTGTTCTTTTTCAAATGCCCCACCCTTTATAATCCCTTCCCTCTATTTTTTTAAAAAGAGAACAACTTTCCTAATTTTTGGGGGATTTCAACATTGATATCAGAAAATATGCTACAGTACTATGTAGTTTATCATTAGTCATTCTCTAGTCGAAAAGTTTTAATTGAGATTAATTGTCGATATGAGAAATTCAGTGAAACCAGACTTCAGTCAACCAAATCTTCATTATTTCACTGATTCAAGTTTAAAGCATCTATATCCACAGAAGCTTGTCATTTTGTCTCGTTGTTTGAAAAATATACCTCCTAATAAACACTAGTTTCTATCATAAAAAGGAGGAAAATTTCCAAAGAAATATTAGAAAATAACTGCAACTCTACCTGGCTTTATTATGGATTATTTCCTTTAGTATTTTTTGCGTTAAAGTTTCTTATGTAACAACATAAACTTAATCTAAATTTTCCCAATCCGGCTTTAATGTGGTTCCCACATTATATTCCTTGTTATGTATATTGTTGTATTGTCATCATCCAATGTTTATGAAATAAAATGATAAAACTTGAAAATTGTATGTTTTGTTATAATACAGTTGCATGGTTATTTTTCTGAACTTATGACAAATAATACATGTACTGAGCATATTACTTATTCAAAACCCAGTTGTCAGTCACCAAAGTGTGCACCTAGTAACTGTTTAACAGCAAATCCAGAGAAAAGGCATTTCCAAGAATGGTGAGTAGGTTGACTTATCAGTGTCATATGACCTATACAATGCATTGGTATGGCATCAAAAAACTCAATAAAAAATATTACTCAAGACCATAGTCATTAAAATCAAACCTTGTTAGTTTATAAGAGAATAATTATGATCATTTTGTTGGTATAATTAGTCTACATAGTTCACTTTAAATTTGTTATCATTTTATTGAAAAAGGGAAAAAGATAACCAAATGATGTAATTTATTGGACAGTTTCTAGATACTGCACAAATATAAATATTACTGTTGTTCTTGTCACATTGTTACTGTTGATCCTGCTACGGTATATACACTGTTCTTCATCACAGGCTGTTGGCATGAAAGATTCCCCACTAAAAATATACCCATCAAAATCTATTTAACTACATTCACATATATACATTGTATATGGTAATTTTTTTTTGGAGAAAAGCTGTGGGCATATTTCTTACTATGTACTCAAGACTATTGGCAATACATTTAGTATGGTTCAAACACAGGATTTCTTTGTCCCTGAGCCTAAATTTTTACTTTGAATCAAAAGGTAGCATTGCCCCTGATAGGTGTGGAGGTCAGTGCGTCTTATAACTGGACTGATTCCCAATACGATTGGACGTCAACGCGTCTTATAACTGGACTGATCCCCATTCCGATTGGACGTCAACGCGTCTTATAACTGAAATTTGCACCGATATAATTCGAAGTCGGTGCGTCTTATAACTGGACTTTGCCCTGATAGGATTGGAATTCAGTGCGTCTTAAAAGTGCTGAAGTGCGGTTTTTAAAGTCAGCTTCCGTATACATGTTCAGCCGACTTTACAATCTTGTACAATAACTCCTGATCATTGAAACCATCCTCAGGCAGGTGATCCCTCACAGTACCCATTTACACCAGGTGAAGTGGAACAATAGTAGGTAAATTTCTTGCTCAAGGAAATTAGCAGTGCCCTTAGTGGGGAACGAACCCAACTTATAACTGGACTTTGTCCCGATAGAATTGGAAGTCTGTGCGTCTTATAACTGGACTACAACTCCAAACTAGTATCAACCTATACAGACAGTCCCTTTGACTAATTCAATCACTCCATCCCATGTTACAATCCCATGTTACAATCCCTTACATTGATGTGACTTATTTGACCCTGAACGTAACAAGTACTAGATATATAGAGAAGATTGTGATACGAACATAGTTTTGAAAATTTAATAATTGTCTATCTATCTTTAAGTTATCATTGTTTTAACGTAGTTTATCTATTTATAATGCACGATCAACTCAGATAATAAATTAAATTGTTCATATACCGTATAGTACACCTCAAGTGCTGGATATACATGTACATTTATTTATGATTCATACTCAGTAAAATACTAGTGCAATTATTAATTTCAACGATCTGTTTTATTCTGACTGATAGTACCTATATATTTCTCAAGTATAGAACTTACTGGGAAATAGGTACACTAAAGTTAATAAGTTAGTGAAATCAAGGGTATCATATGACTTGATAAAACTAAAACAACTGTCAATGTGTATATCTCCTAGTATGTATTTGATTCATGAATAATAAGTGGATGTATTAAACAGAATGTGATTGTAACATTGAGCATTGTTTCATTTGATACTATTTTATAATTTTCATATGTTCAAATAATGGATAAAACACTAAAAGTAAGTATACCTGTTTGCCATGTTTGGGGTTCGAATCTAGGACCTCTTGACCCCTAGACACATGTCTCACAACTGGACCACTGCTCGGAGAAGCTTGTGTTTGAAGGTTTTTTCATGATTGTACCAGTGTTTTAAAGGATTAAAAATATACCGACATAAGAATGTTAAATTGCAATTTAATTTCTCAATGCCCATCGTTGCCCAGTCTCCACGTGTCTATATTTACATATTTACGTTCCCTATGGGACGTAAATATAATATTCAGCTTTGCGACAACTGCACCTGTTTTCAAATATCTGTTGAGAGTACGAGGAGGTTTACTGTACCCGTAAATTTAAAAACGTTTCATTGACAACGTGAGAAATCAACACTGGAAAATATTACGCCTTCGTGCGCGTTCAAAATGAATCTAATCATTTTTTTAAATTGGATTTAACGTCGTATTCAACACACATTTAGGTCATATATACGACGGCCAGCTCTTCCTACTATAGGTTTCCTGGACACTTTTCTATCACTAGTACTAACTTATCCCACCTCGAGGCCAACAACTCATGTATAGGGTATGATCTACAGAGACCGGGCTCGAACCCGCAATCTCCGGATTCGAAGTCCGACATGCTAACCACTACGCCGCGGCTAAAAATCATTTAATAATACAATTCAATACAATACATGTAATTGCAATTGAACTTTTAATATTGACTTTTTACAGACATTTTCTTCAAATCACAATATAGATCACAGTTCAACTCATTGCAGGTTTTGAGGATACTTTTTCTAACATATATGTGCATTATCCATGGAGACACGTCATATTGTGCACCTCATACCGGTGTGCCCGGTGCCTCAGGTAGGTCAATAAATAGATCACACTTTTCTTGTGACTGAAATGATTCTTCCAGTCTGTTTTGTTCTCATAGTATGCCCTACTGTTATTCTTTTTATATTTCTTTTAACTCTGTATTATATAAAAAGTAATACATTTTAGATACAGATGTATACTAAAATAAAAAGATAATTTTAGATAACTATTATCATCTGTTTGACCGATTTATCTTCCAATGAATATAGTTTATAAATCATATAACATTTGACCTTAAATCCAAATACTTTTCCTCGGTATGATAAAATACTGTATACGAACATGTATTTATACGGGTTAAAGAAGGTTTTTAAAGCAGTTTATTTCAATTAAACCCGGAATACCGTATCGCAAACTTTAAATATGTACTTAACGAAACTTCTAAGTACCCCGATTTCAACATTGTTGGATATTTATATTTGTTCACATTAATGTCCGAACGATAATGGAAATATATATAGGAACACACTGTCGTTTGTTTGCATGGTTGTCGCGCTCATGTATTAATGCAAACCCGTTTTTATCGTGCATATGTTAAAAAACGGAAATGAGCATGTGTTTCTCGTGCAAATATCCCACGTGGTATGTTTTGGTGAAAATCATATGTGTGTTGATATGCACACCGAAAAATCAAGAAATGGCTCGAATATCGCCACAAGAACAAAAAATTACCATATGTCTTTTGCAATGGGGGCTTCACGTGCAGAGATAAGGTTTCTAATAGCTATTGTTTTCTGTTAAATTCAAGCAATAAGAAAATTTCCCATTTCCACTTTTTAACGCTTGTACAAAAGTGTGTAGAATACTTTTTTTATTAAAAATAGGCCAAGGACCCAAGGCAAATATTTAAAGTCGATGGGAGTGTGGCCGGTCCGCAGTACGCACTGAAATTATTTTATCCTCATTCGAAAAACTCGTATATGATCGCAAGCAAAAAAGTTCGTTTTGATAAACTCAAGAGCGCTCGAATAGAAAAAGTATCTGATAAAATCAATCCGTTCGGTACTGATTTTTACGGAACTTGTTTGTTTTCGTACCATGGTACATTCGACCTAAACTAGGGCCAATTAATTTAAGCAACGGTCTTACGGGCATTCCCATGGCGTTTGTATGTGTAAACATATATAACCTAGGTATCAACTTGTATATTTCCGTTTTCATATGCCCGACAAAACCGAATTTGCATCAATAAATAAGCATGGCAAGTTGACAACCATGCAAACAAACGACAGTATGGTTCTATATACATTTCCATTATCGAACGGACATAC